>CM027119.1:49269603-49677370 GCA_015476505.1 Urochloa ruziziensis
ACTCAGCCAGATCTGAATTTAAGACAGAGAAGATGGTTGGAACTTATAAAGGATTACAATTTGGAAATTCATTACCACACCGGTAAGGCCAATGTTGTGGCAGATGCCCTAAGCAGAAAGACCTATGCACCCAAGAATGCTCATTTACAAGAAGAAATGGCTCGGCTTAATGTGCACATTGTATCTCCTAAGTCTTGCCCGCAGCTGACAGTGCAGCCCACCCTAGAAGAAGATATCAGGAAGGCCCAGGGATCAGACCCAGACTTGGTAAAAATTCGTAACCACACGGGAGAAAATAAAGCCCCAGATTTTAGAGTAGATGCAAAAGGAACCCTATGGTACAAGGATAGAATTTGTGTGCCCAAGCAAGGGAATTTCCGGCAGACTATCATGGATGAAGCCCACAACTCACCTTACTCTATTCACCCCGGAGCCACCAAAATGTATATGGATTTGAAACAGAAATACTGGTGGAATGGGATGAAAGCCGAGATCGCCCAGTTCGTCGCCCAATGCGATATTTGCCAGCGAGTCAAAGCCGAACACCAGAAACCAGCAGGATTATTGCAACCGTTGCCTATCCCGGTTTGGAAGTGGGATGAGATTGGTATGGATTTTGTGGTTGGTTTGCCCAAGACCCAAAGGGGAAATGACTCTATATGGGTGATAGTGGATCGACTCACTAAAGTTGCTCACTATTTACCCGTACGGACCAACTATGGAGGCAAGAAGTTAGCGAAGCTCTATGTGGAGAACATAGTAAAGCTACACGGAGTACCGAGCAGAATTGTCTCAGACAGAGGAACTCAGTTCACCTCCAAATTCTGGAAGAGTTTGCATAAAGCCATGGGGACTAAGTTAGATTTTAGCTCAGCTTATCACCCACAGACAGACGGTCAGACGGAAAGAGTAAACCAGATTATGGAGGATATGTTACGGGCTTGTGCCCTGACCTATGGGAAGGACTGGGAACGGAGTTTGCCCTATGCAGAATTTTCTTACAACAACAGTTATCAAGCCAGCTTAGGCATGTCGCCGTTTGAAGCTCTCTATGGAAGGAAGTGCAGAACCCCTTTGATGTGGTCAGAAGTAGGGGAGCGTACCTTGGTCGGACCAGACTTTATAAAAGAAGCAGAAGATAAGGTAGCCGAAATCATAGAGAAGCTAAAGGCTGCTCAGTCCCGTCAGAAGAGTTACTCAGACAAGCACAGAAGGGAATTAAGTTTTGAAGTGGGAGATTATGTTTATCTCAAGGTTTCCCCGATTAGAGGGACCCGCAGGTTCCAAATTAAGGGAAAGTTAGCCCCTCGATACATTGGACCATACCAGGTGCTTGAAAGGGTTGGAGCCGTAGCATACCGCATTCAACTCCCCAATGAACTATCAGATATCCATCCAGTGTTTCATGTTTCCCAGCTCAGAAAGTGTTTGAGGGTACCCGAGGAAGAACACATACCAGTGGAAACATTAGATTTGCAGAATACCAGGAAGTACCCGTCAAAATCTTGGATACCGTAACCAAGCACACAAGAAATTCTATGGTACGGATGTGCCGAGTTCAGTGGAGCAGGCATGGCGAGAAAGAGGCCACATGGGAACGCGAAGATGCATTGAAGAAAGAATTCCCCCATCTCTTTAAGGATCCAGCCGAATCTCGAGGACGAGATTCATTTTAAGTGGGGTAGGTTTGTAACATCCGGAAAAATTTACCAAAACAAATCGCTCGTCAAAAATTTATTTCAAATCTTTTCCGTTCAGAGCTAGGAAGTTTTTCCTATCAAATCCGCCGTCCCGGCACAATCCCGTGAAGCCCGGCCACATCTTCTCGATTTCCGTGCGCGTGTGCTCGATCGATCCCGTGATCAGCGCCGTAAAAATCTTCCCCTTTTTCCTTCTCCCTTTTTCCTTTTCCTTTTCTCTTTTCTCTTCTCTTTTCTTTTTCTCTCTTTTCTTTTCTTCCCTTTTCTTTTTCTTTTCCTTCTTTCTTTTCCTCCTCTTCTTCTTCCTTCTCTCTCTCCCTCCTTCTTCCTGCTGCCGCCCGACGCGCCACCTCTCCCTGCTCGCCACCGCCGTGCCCCACCTCCACTGGCGCCACAGCGCCAAGCCCCACCTCCCCTGCTCCTCGCCAGTGCGTCGCGCCCCCACCTCCCTCGCTGCGCCGCCGCGCCGCACGGCACAGCGCCGGCACTGCCGCGCCGGCCAGGCCGCCGCCCCCACCGCTGCCGTGCCGCCCACCGCCTCGGCCCCGCCACAGCGCCGCCCTGTGCCGCGCCGCACGCGTACGGCCGCAAGGCGACGCCGCCGTGCCGTCCCGTCGCGGCCACACCACCACCGCGAACCCCGCCGGCCCCCACTCCATGGCCGCCGGCCGTGCTCCTCTGCCCCGCCTATAAAAGGGGGGTGAGCTCGCCTGTCCCGCTCCACTCCACCACCGCCGCCTCCTCCGCGCCTCTCCACTGCCAATCGTGCCACCGCCGCCTCAAATCGCCGCCGCCACCAGAGCCACCGCCGCCGCCTCTGACCCGCCGCCGACCCGCCTCTACCCGCCACCCTAGCGCAAGGTGAGGGGGAGAATCGAACCCCCTCGTCTCCCTCTCCCTTTCCCCCTACCCTTGGCCACCGCCGCGCACCAGGGCGCCGGCGCCGCCGCCGGCCAGGCCGCCGGCCAAGCGCCCGGCTCCCCTGCTCTGTTCGGGCCGAACAGAGAAGAAGGGCATTTTGCCCATAACCCCCTCCGTCCTTTACAAATCCCAAAAGAACCCTCCCACCTTATGAACTTTCCAGAAAACCCCCTGGCGCCCTTTAACTCTTTCAAAGTGACCCTTAACCCCTTTAAAATAATTACAAAAGGGTCCCTGTCCATTCTAAATCCACCCTATCTTTTTACAATATTACAAATGGGTCCTTTCTCAGTTATGAATATTCACAAAAAGCCCTTCCCAGTTATAAATATTTTATTCAAGTCCTTATACCTTTTAATCCTTGCAAAACCACCCCTAGCTCCTTAAACCACCCCTAAAACAATTGTTTGACGCGTCATTTCATGCGCCAAACTTCACCCGTTTCTCCCGAAATTCGACCACGGCCTTTCCATATATATTCCGGCCGAGCTATACAAAAATCTTCCAGAAATAATCTTTCCATGATTTAATTCCTATTTCCCTTTCCGAGCCCATTTAAAAATCCTTTTTCGTTTTTCTTTTCTTTTATTTTAATGTATGCTTGCTTGTGTGTGTGCCGTAGATCACGGAGTGAACGAGGAGCAGCCCCGCGAGGAGTTCGGAGGACCGTACCACGAGCCGGAGCCCGAGGACCCGTACCGCGAGCAGTCACTTCCGGACGACTTCGAAGACGGCAAGTTCAATCCCGTCCTTTGATGCATATTTATCCTATGTTTTACAAACACCACCTATTGGCCTGTTTATAAAATGCATTGTTTTATTGCGAGACCCGGTTGGATAGCCACTCCTTGATTGCTATGAATATTCCTTGATCACCTAAGCTATCATTAAATATGACTTGCTCTGTTTGGATGATAGCCGCTGTTAGAAACGCTTAGGACATGTTACTCTTATCACTATCATATTGCAAATACTCATGTGTTTTAAAATAAAGAATGGTGTGAGTGTTTAAAAGAAAAGGGTGACTTTTGGTGAAAATGAAGTAATGGTAAAACCGATGGGATGGATGGTGTGTTCTGTGTGAAACACCAAGCTGGTGAGCTCGTGCCTGTGTGGCAGAGCGGGATGTGGAGATATCCATCTCGTCATTATTTTAAGGACCGAGTTGATTGTCATCTAGCCTGGCCCAGTTAGTGCTACCGCCCTACCGTTGTATGTGGCAACGGCTTAGCATAAATCCCACTAGTTGGTCGGGTAGCCAATGGGTGAGCTGAGAGCAATGGGAGGACAAGGAGCAGGAGTACGATCTATGTGAGTTACGTCCCGGTCATGCCTCGTTGGGAGGACATGGACCCCTTGGTTGCTTCCATATTGGCTAGTCCGGCTTAGCTAAGGTGTGGTAATGGCTTTGACAGGTCCGCGCCGACATTTCGGTGTTTGTGAAAACCGTTGGGGTGGGTTAAGTGTACAACCTCTGCAGAGTTAAAATCTATTCGAATAGCCGTATCCACGGTATTGGATGAGTCACGGCTTGGGCCTGAAACTAGAGTTGGAAAATGGTGGGATCTTTTGGTGTGAGTGCTTTGGAAAGTGTCCGGCAGGTGTGCCGTGAGCTACGGCGGACGGGGAGTCCGGTAGCATAAAATGTGGATCCTTTGTGAAGAATCAACCCACTCGTTATTAAAAATTTCTTTTACGAAAACTTGTTTAAAATAAACCCTTGCATAAAATCTAGCTTTTACGCAAATTAAACCTTAGCCGTATCCTTGATTTATCCTGTGCATAATCTTGATATTCCCCCTCCGTGGATGTGGTTGGACTTGTTGAGTACGTTCGTACTCACCCCCTATTTTGTTGAAACAGAGGAGGATCCGGACTTTGTCCCTGAGGAGTTCGAGTAGAGGTCGTGTCCGCACCCGACGTTGCCTGTGGTGTGGTTCCTTCCAAGATGCTTCCGCTGTTCCTCGTCGAGATAGGGCTAGATCCAGTCATAGTCTATCTCTGGTTATGTATTGTTGTACTTTTGATTTCTGTTATCGTCTGTATCGAGTACCGTGCCCCTTTGAGGTCGCACGATGACTGAACCATCTGTGGAATAAATGTGAATCAGCCTCCTGGGACTGATATTTGTATCACATTTAGTCTCTACTTAAGTGGGGACGCTTCAGAGGGCATTGTCCTGAGTTGTAACTACGATCGGAGGTAGCTGGTTGTGCGGTGGTGCTGCGGCCAGATGCTCCCCGGGGTGTATAGCTTGGATTGAAGCGGGTTCGTTGTGCTGAGAAGTTTGTTGCTCGCATGTTTCGCTGCTGGCTACGTTGAGTTTGGTATTTCCTTTTTCGGTCTTCCTCATCATGGGTAGTCTCGGCTGAGATGGTCTGACTGACTAGAATGTTAAAGTCTGGGTATATATGCAGGGTCATCTGTTGCCGGTACATGCTATCGAGACCTTTCTTAAACCAGCCTTGCTTCTTCTTATCTGAACTGATCTCATCAGGGGCATATCGAGCTAACTTCATAAATTTTCAATGGTATTGGGATACCGTCATACCACCTTGATGGAGTGCCTTAAACTCATCGGCCTTACGATCCATAGCTCCTTCCGGGATATGATAGCGCCGGAATTCCTCTTGAAACTCTTCCCAGGTAATATCAGCGGCGTTGCTTGCGGCCATGCAGTAGTTATCCCACCACTCACTGGCGGATCCTTGCAATTGATGGGCTGCAAGTAACACTTTATCTCTACCTTCAGCATGAATAGCTTCCAGCTTCTTAGTAATGGTCTTTAGCCAATCGTCGGCTTCGAGGGGTTCGTCGGTACTGTCGAAAGTGGGTGGGTTGGTTCGTATAACTCTATAATCTTGCGGGGTTGTCCCAGCTCATTTCCCGGACGAGGGTTTTGGCTATGGCCCATGCCTTGAACGATAGTCTCCATTAGGCGGGTTTGATTGGCCATAACTGCCACTAGATCAACCATCGGTGGAGGTGCTGGATCCCGAGCTTCTTGTTGCTCCTCAGCGTCTCCTTCCTCATCTTTCGAGATATCCATTGCATCTTGATCAAGTCCTTCTTGGGAGTCGGCGGAGGGATCTTTCCTCTTCCGGACGCGTGCCCTGCCGTGCACACTTTCTTCTTCGGACTGTCCCTGGCTTTGCTGACATTCAGAGCTTCTGGCTTGACGGCTTCGCTGTTCCTGTATTCTAACCGACCTCTTGGCTTCATTTGCATGTTAGATTCCATATCAAGAAGGGCGGTCCATAAACAAAAAGGGGTAGGATCGTCTAGGCAAAATTCCTACTGAAAGTGATAAGTTCAGGAAGTAATGCTTTATGCCATGCTCAAACACATATATTTTTTATTTATTTCCAAGGGGAGCTCGAAGTCCCTTGCACGCAATACACCATACGTGACTAGGTATATAAACAGGGTCATTACACAATATACTCTCTAGGTAGCTAATCTACAAGTTGAGGTTCTTCTCTTCCCGATTCCCTCTTAGGTGTAGTTCTCCCAGAAGTCTTGGCATCCGGATGTTGACGCATCCCACATGGAGCTTACGAAGGATTCGGCCGTCACTTGGGATGATCCCCAATTATCCATGAAGTCGGCTTGGTTAAGAAGTTACGTGATTTCCGTGTTTAACTCAGATGTTGGAATAGGTGCAGCTGATAGCATGGGTGATAGTATGGGAATATCCATCACGTAACCCTCAATTGCTTCTCCGATCATGCCAGAGGTTTCACCACACCCCTCTTGGGCAAAGCCCATGCTGCCATTCTTTTCTTCCAAACCCTTTTCTTCCATGGGTTCCTTACCCTTCCCGGTCTGGTTCAATCCTCCTTCTTCAGGGTGCGTATCCATGGGAATCGTTTGACTTGAAGCTTCAGCTTCTATTTCTGAAAGTTCAGCTATGGGAGGGAGGGAAGCAGTTTTGGCGGCTTTAGGGTTTGCCTTAGCTTGCGACTTAGTAGTCTTTGGGGTTTTAGTTGGATTCTTTCCCCTTGCCTTCCGGGTTATCTTCCGCAATTCCCAATTTAGGTCGTCTTTGGCTCCTTCTACCAGTTGTTCGACCATTATTGCCCATTTCTCCGTTGCTTCAACATAGTTTAGCAGTTCGGTCATGCGATCCTTAGTTACGATAAGGCAGTCTTCCAATATCTCGGCACGGCGTCTAGCTTCTCGGCAACGTATGCTTAGATTCTCGAACAAAATCTCTAGGCTCAAGAGATAGTCCAAGGTAGTGACTAGGGTGGCTTGGTCAGGGACTATGGATTCAGTAAAGAGAACTTTCATGCGGTAGTTCCAGGCCGTCTGGTTAATGTTTCCAATCGGAAGGTAGCGAAGCGAGGTGTTCACGGTGCCAGTCACTCTGTCTTGACAAATTGCCATCACCGCTTTCTTGGCTACTAGTTGCAGGGTATCCGAGAATCTCGAGCCATAGGCGCTGATTGTCCATACTTCTCCCAGGGAAGGTCTAGGAGCTGGCCCTATGGTTACCCAAACTTCACAGGACAGATTTCCCTTGGCCACATACTCTCACTCCTTATATTGAGGAGTGTTGGAGAAGCCTAATTCTTTAAGGGCATTTGTTAAGAGGCACTGAAAGCCAATGTTTCGGTTGCAGCCAGAGTGCAACCAACCGTTCTCGTCAGTCCAAGTATCTCCGTCCATATTCCTATCCGCGGGTCGTGTTCAATTTAGTGATCTAATCGTTGGGGACTTTAACCAGTTGGACTCTTGCCGGAGTCACGGCTATCCAGATAGATTTGTCGCTCTACAGAGGTCGTACTTCTCTGTCCCGCATTCGGTCAGCCCGTACAGTGTACTTAGGCGGTACTGCCCTACGAGACCCGTTCCCACCAGCGTCTATCTCCAGACAGCCCTTCCCTAGCTCTGTCCACGGAAACTGTTGGGGCCTAAGTAGGAGTCGCGCACGTCCACAGAAGGACCCTCCTAGAGAAATTTGATGCATCATTAAATTTATTGTGGCATCCTGCCACCAGGTCCTACCGACCCTGTCACCTGCGACTCGTACCGGCCAGACCCAGCCCTCTGTCGGGGTCTGTCTCCAATAGTCCTGTTGCCCATCCGCGGCCTCTTGGGACAGGTTACTAAGGCTGGCTAGTGGGGTGTGGATGAAGACCTCACATAAATAAGCATTCCCGAAGGCTATGCTTTTTTGGCATGCGGTACTGTACTAGGCAATGGAAAGATTCTCCCGCGAACCGGTCCTTAGTGGCGACCCGAAGTGGCTCTTAGGACAGAATCCCCTCCTTGGGACCATCCTTCCACTCCCCGGTCTAAACTAAACAGTGCAAATCGAGTGCCAGTTTTCAAGGTTAATCATCATTGCATGCTTATACAATAAAGGTAATTTTTCATGATTATTATTGTTGGTGGAACTTGCCTTGTCCACGGGGAAGGCTGGGGATTGGTGTAAGGAAAGAGGGCAGTGCAGCGGCGGGGTTAGGCATGTTCTGGCACGGCAGCGAGGCTCGACGCACCGGCTCGAGCTCGCCGGAGTTCGGGTGGCGAGCAGCACAAAAGGGGAGAGTGCGGATAGGGGGATGTCTGGGCTCCTAGGAGTGGCAGGAGCACAGCTGATGGTACCAGAGATGCTCCGGCGCACTCCGACGTGGGTGAGGGCAGCCGGAATCCGCCTACGGCTTGCCGGAGTGCGGCTGCGCACGGCGGCCAGCGGCTTCCGACCGGCGGCGCTTGTGAAGGAAGAGAGGGGCGGTGGCGAGGCTTTGGCGGGCGAAGACTCATCAGAGTACGACAGCAGGGGCTTCCATCGGGGCCTCGGCCAGTCGCACGCGGCGGTGGTGGAGCTCGCACTCGGCAGGCGTCGGCGTGCGTGCGTGCGTGCGGCGCGCGTGGAGCAAGTGAGCGGGGATGGGGCTCAAGGGAGCACGCCCGGGGCTATTTATAGCCCGGGGGTGAGCTCCCGAAGCTCCCCCGGCGCTCTCCCCGGCCGGACGCGTGGCGTGCAGGCGGCCCGAGGCGGCGACGCGTGCCCCCCGGCGGCGAGCTCTGCTCGGAGCCATGGGGCGTGGTCGGTGCCGCACTCATGGTGCGGTGGAGGGCCGTGGGGACGACACGCGGCGTGCTTGTCCCCCTAGGCTCGATCCGCGTCGATGGAGACATATCGGGCGGCCGCGGCGGCGAGGATGGGCGCGGCGGTGAGAGGAAGAAGAAGAAGGGGGGGTGAATGGTGACGTCAGCGCGGCGTCACCAGGGACGTGGAACGCGCGCAGGGGAGTTGATGGAGGGGGAGCGGACTGTGGAGAAGGGAGGCGAGGCTGGGCTGGGCCGTGAGGGAAGGCGGGGGAGGTGCTGGGCCGGCAGCCGATTCGGCCCGTGGCGAGGTTTTTACCTTTTCCTTCTCTCATTTTTCCTTTTCCTTTCTATTTTGAGTTTGAATTTGGATTTGAATTCTATTTCAAATCCTATTTGAGTTTTTGACCAGACCTTAGGGTTTTAATTTGTTCTATGGTTAGAGCAAACATATGCACATGGTTTAATCTAATGCACCGTGTTTTTCTAATGCAAGATCCTATTCAATTAACTCTAGTTTTAATCATTAGATTTTCTTCCTAAGTTTTTTTTAAATGCTCTTTAAATTCTAGGGTGTTACACCAACAGGCTTCAGGGGATTAACTGAAGGTCATTCACACAAATCAATATGGCTTTCTAAAGGGAAGAACAATTCAAGATTGTCTTGCTTGGGCTTATCAATTTCTGCATATTTGTCGTAAGTCCAAAAAAGTAATTATCATTCTTAAATTGGATTTTGAGAAAGCTTTTGACAAAATTAAGCATGAGGTGATTCTACAGGTAATGAAACACAAGGGATTCTTAGAGAAATGGATTTCTTGGATTAAATGCATCCTCTCCTCAGTAACATCTTCAGTGTTACTAAATGGAGTTCTGAGAGGGGTGAGGCAGGGTGACCCTTTGTCACCACTTTTGTTTGTTCTTGCTGCAGACCTTCTTCAGTCAGTAATTAATAAGGCAGCAAATGATGGATTACTAAATCATCCTCTTGGCTCCTCCTTTCATGGTGATTTCCCAATATTCCAATATGTAGATGATACTTTGCTAATTCTTCCTGCAGAGGCAATCACCTTGTTAAATCTCAAGCCAATTTTGGAGGATTTTGCTGCCTCTAGAGGTTTAAAGGTTAATTATTCCAAGTCCTCTATGGTCCCAATCAATGTAGAACACAGTAACCTAAATCATCTTGCTTCCATATTGGGTTGCCAGATTGGTCAGATGCCCTTCACTTATCAGGGACTACCACTTGGAACCAGTAGACCACATGCCTCTGATTATATGCCTGATTATATGCCAATCCTCAACAGAATGGAGAAGCATCTGAAGGGAATCTCAAAAATGCTCTCTTATGCAGGGAGGCTAGTCCTGGTGAACTCTATATATACATCCATGCCACGTTTTACCTCTGTACCCTCAAAAGTACCAATGGAAATACTTGAGCAAATTGATAAATATAGAAAGAATTGTCTCTGGAATGGTGGTGACTTTAATAAAAGAGGGGGTCACCTGGTAGCCTGGGCTGAAGCTTGCAGAAGCAAAGAGGAAGGGGGGTTGGGTATAATCAATTTGAGAACTCAGAACTCAGCCCTACTGCTCAAACATTTGGATAAATTCTACAACAAATCTCAACTTCCTTGGGTACAGTTAACTTGGAGTTGTTTGTATAAAATTGGCACTCCCTCTCATGCTCGAAAAAATGTTGGCTCTTTCTGGTGGAGGGATGTCATGTCCCTGATGCAAAACTTTCTGATGATAGCTATGTGCAAGGTAAATAAAGGGGACACAATGATTTTCTGGGATGATTTTTGCAATGATAATGTGCTTAAATGGAAATACCCTCAACTGCATTCCTTTGCACTAAAACAAAATATGTCCCTAGAAAAGTTCTTAAGCTCTGACATTCATAACCTTTTCTGGCAACCCTTGACTCTTTTGGCTACTGAGCAATTAGCTGATCTCCAAACTTATTTGCATGATCAGAAGCCAGATGGTCAGAGTAAGGATGTGTATGTGGACATACATTTGGGGATCTGAGATATTCACAAACAGGAAGGCTTACAAATTCTTACAGGGTACTGCACCAGCTTCACCACTTTTTAAGTGGATGTGGAAATCCAAGGTACAGAACAAACATAAATTTTTCTTCTGGTTGTTGCTCAAGGATCGACTTAACACACGAAATTTACTGAAAAGGAAAAGCATGCACATTGATGATTACAACTGTGTCTTGTGCATTGAAGTCATTGAGGAAAACATAGATCATATTTTCTTTACTTGCCCTTTCGGCCAGGCGTGTTGGTTATTCCTTGATATTCATTGGGATATTACCCTTGAACCCTTGGACATGGTCACTACGGCGAGACAATGATTTGGTTCGGTCATTTTCAGAGAAATCGTGATTGTTGCTGCTTGGACCATTTGGCGCCACCGAAATAATATTGTCTTTGATGGGGGAGTTTTGTCCTTTGCCTGGTGGAAAAAATTATTTGAGAAGGAGTTAATGCCAGTTTCCCTTAGGACTAAACCAGAGTTTAGTCATAAAATAGATCTTTGGTTGAGTAGTCTCCCATGAGTTTTCCTTTTTCAAAATTTGGGCTTGTGGCCTTGTAAACTATATATAACCATTTTTGTTAATATATATATATAAAAGGTAGGGGGCTCCCCTGCCGGTTGCGACTCAAAAAATGCATGACTCCAAAAGATTTACAAGTTCCATTTGGAAGATTTGGGCATCTAAGGTCGGGAGGACCCCATGCATATCAGTCTGGACACACCAGAGCCAATTGACCCACCTCTTGCCTTTCTCTATTTGATGTTCCTTTAATTCCACGACACATTCTGGCTATACATACCACAAAAAAACCTCAACCAGAATTCTCATCCATCCACTAGAATTCGACAAAACAGAGGAACAAACACTCATAGAAAGTAGAGGGCCATTACAAGTCTTTAGAGTTCTCTATAAGATGGCTTAGTCCAGAGCCTAGTCAACGAGGCCTCCCAGTGGTTGAGCTGTGTGGTGGAGTTCAGAGTCAGTAGTAACTCATTCATGGTATGTACTACAAGGTGATGATCTAACACATATGTGAGCAATGTTCTTCATGTGTTATCCAATTTGTTAGCAACTCAATGCCACCTTTTATACTTCTATCATCATTAATATGCTTGTTCTTAGTCTAGTTATAGCTTAGACTATCTAGCATGTTTTATGTAATAATGGTGATTAGATCTAGTATGTTGATCCTTCATGGTATCTAGACACGAGCTCTTACGTTGCCATTAGACCTTATCATGCCGAATAGTACAACCTTGACAGGATCTGTCACCTAGAAAGGCAGTCCATAATCGGGAGGTAGACCACATGTAGTAGTTTAAAGGTTTCTACAGATAAGATGCATGATGTGCAATTCTATCCAACAAGCAATCACATCTTGCATCTGATCCAAAGCAATAATTAAACTACTACTTATCGTCTACCTATTGAGTATTGATCGTACTACTAAGCAACAGATCATGTCAAAATCCTACCATTCTGCTGCTTGAGAGGATCCAAGGGCACGAATATAAGTGAACCTATCAAGATATCATGAAAGATCTAATCACAACTGAAGGGACCGTGACACCCTAAGAGGAGGGGGTGAATTAGGGTTCTCTAAAAACACTATGGCTAAGAGACATATAAAAACCTATTTCAATTTCTATCTAAATGTGCACTAGATTTTTCTATGTGTTGTTAACTCTACCGCTAAAAGTTTTGCACCCTAGGTTCCAATCCTAGCAACTACACATGGCAATTCTAGGAAAGGTAAGCGCGGAATGTAGTGCAATAAGTAATGCGGAATGTAAAGAGACAGAGCAAGCAAACTCCCGACACAACGATGTATCCCGAGATATCGGAAAGCCATGGCATTCCACTAGTCCTCGTTGTTGGAGCCCCTCTCAAAGGGAATGCCCACGCAAGGGCATGTACTCCCCGGTCGAGTCACTCCGTAGGATAGCCTACGGGACTTCCCCACACGCGAGTGGATCTCCGCTTCCAGATGCTCCTCGCCGCCTCCACTTGGTTGGTCTTCGACAAATGCCTAGGGCCTCACCTCCCTAGTACAAAGTAACGGCGGCCACTCCACAAACACGGTTGGAGGGTCTCGCAAGACTTACAAGCCCCGATACTTACAACTCTTGGTGCGCGGAAGCACCGATACAAAGAGGTATGGAAACCTCGCCTAAACTCTAGGCTAACACCTAAAGCAATGCGCTAAAAGGTCTAACTAGCACTTAATCAAGCACTAAGCTCTATGCTAATCACCTAGATCTTCTATTTAGCACTTTGGTGGAATGAGCACTTGTGTGTGAGCAACAACTCAACCTCAACCTTCCCCAAGCTCAATCACCTTCCAAATGGTCGGGCAATGGGTTATATATAGCCCCAACTCCTCAAACTAGCCGTTGCTCCAACGGCCAACATTTTTGTCCGGTGAGCACCGGAGCTTCTTGACCAACTAGCCGTTGCACTGACCGTTGGCTTTGAACCTACCACCGACCCATCCAGCGCTGCTCTGGTTAGGTTACCACTGTATCTGTCGGTGGTCGATGTTTCTTCGATCAAAGCATCCAGAGACAATTTTGAGCCGATCAACGAGCCGAGCCGACACCACCGATTCATCCGTTGCTTCCTTCTTGGAGCACCAGATCATCCTGCGCTTCGATCTTCTTAGTCTCTGTCTTGCACCACCAACTCATCCGATGGTTGAACTCCTCGGGCACCGAACCATCCTGCGGTCCACGTGAACACGCCTATCTTGGCCCTGCCATGTAGCACCGACTTATCCGCCGCTGCTTCCTCAATTACGTCGGTGCTCACCAGCAATGCGTCGGTGATCCTTTTCAGCAGGATTCGCTTCATTAACTTGCGTGATCTTGTGTCGACTACAACATACCATCACTTGACTGTCTTAGAATAAGACTCTATAGATTTTTGGTACAATTTGGATGGCTTGAATATCGTCATTTGGAACCTAAAAATACCTTCAAATATACATCTTGACAAACATGTTAGTCCCAATGACTATGTTGGCATTAATCACCAAAATCATAAACATGGCCTAGGGACATTTTCCTTACAACAACAATTATATAAAGCATACTGACTAACCTAGAACTACACTAAGGATGCAAACAACCATGACAATAGAAAGAATAAGAGGAGCTACTGAATCGCTAACAGATTGAAAGACATGATGAACATTATTTAGACAACAATATGCATTACATCACCACCTCCAAGGTCATACCTATGATGATGAATGCTTGGCTCCTAAGCTTCATCATGGCTCAACCACGTAGTGAGGCTCAATATCATATTATGTTATCCATATTCCACTCTATCAAATGATCTAATAAAGAATTGGTACATTTATTGCTTGATGCTTTAAGACATGATTTGATGCCTCAAAATCCTCACTTCTTCACCCTATAAAAGAATTTGTGGCTCAATTCATCGCTTGACCAATCTTCACTTACTCCCCAATTGCAAATCTCTTGCTTGACTTTGTTGACACAATCTAATCTTGTCAGCATTGAGTTTAGTTTTGCTTTGACATCAATCAATCAATACAAATTAAAATCCTTGCATTGTCTTTGAATACTTGGTATTTGATTCACACTTGAATAATCCAAGACTTGTTCACAAGCTCTCAATTAATGAGACCACTGATATCACACAAAGCCATGTCTCTTGATCATTTACACTTTCTTGTCATTTCTTCTGATGTAAGACAATACTTTTAAATTTGATATCCTATTGTTTGCCAACAAGCATTCAAGTTGTTTAGAGATTAACTTATCATGCATGTCTTCATATCATTTCCCTAGCCTCATTTCAATTTGCTTTTCACATATAACAAATTTTATTGATGGGACTATACTAGCTTGCTTGCATACATCAATATAACTACAAAATTCATCCTTTTGTCACATATCTTATGAATCAATGCCAACAAAATCATGAGAATAAATTCCTACTCACAATATTTAGCAAATAAGGTAGTTATTTAATCATTTTGTCATTCACTACACCAAAATTCACTTAGGGGCCTAGATGCGCTTTCAAAACCTCCCACCTCTAGGATGCACTATTAGAATAGCCAAATCATATGCAATAACTCATAAAACTGAAACCACTCAAGCAATGTCTAGAGGCACCAACACCTCAGCCCTAACAAGTGCCATCCTTGTTGCATCACTCTAACATACAACTTTCTCTTACACTAATTATTTTTGTAAACATTGTTCCTTCTCTTGCTAATATACGAGCAATAACTTTTAGGTTGTAGGCCATTTTTAGTATTTCCCTGTAAATGAATTATTTTTTAAATGACAAATAAGACTCATCCACGCCATCAAACCGAGTCAAATGAAGTAAAATAAAGTTTCTACATTGAGTACCATGAGATTTTAAACATGTCAGCGTACATATGGCATCTCATAAAAAAAAGATATGATCGTGAAATTCCTTATGCGTGAGTGGCCGTGAGACTGTCCGCGCGCAACGTTTTGTTGCGATGGCGTCAAGAACTATGGGACCCTCTTGGTACCCTCCCCCGCACCCCCCCCCCCCCCTGCCCACCTCCTCCTCCTTATCTCCTTGTTTCGCAGTCCACATAACCCTCCCTCAGGTGGGGATACGCATCTAATTAATTAGAAGAGCGAGAAAGATACAAGAACAGATTGGGGATACACACTTAATAAATAGGAATGAGAGGGAGATATAGAAATGAATCGGTGGGTGGGCTGCTAGTGCATTACAACTAGCGTGGGCGGCTGGCATGGGCATTGTTGCCCTATTTATCTCTCGCACCTCTCATCTACGCTTTCGGTGGATCTGCACGGGTGCGAGTGGCGCACTCCTCATCGGAGCACGGGATCCAGCGGCCAGGTGATCTCTCTCCCTCTCTCTTTCAAACATAGGATGGGTTTGAGCATGATTTTTGTTTCCGATTTTTCTTTTCCTCTTCCTCCTCATCCTCCTTCCTCTGGAAATTGCGCTGGCGCATGATGATTTTGAGTTAGGGTTTGGGACGAGACGGGGCGGAGTGGGGGTTGGAGGTTTACCCATGTCGCCAGCGGTAAAGCGAGTACCTAGGAGGTTCGCCAATAGATTGTCTCGCAAAGGGTGGGGGTTGGAGGTTTACCCATGTCGCCAGCGGTAAAGGGAGTGCCTAGGAGGTTCACCAATAGATTGTCTTGCAGATCGAGGGCGAGGTGGTGGGGATTTCGCCCACCATGGGATGGTTGAGGACATCCAATGGGAAATATATGCTAGCAGGGTATCGTTTACTGATTGGATAGTGGCGATGACAGAGGATTGAGATGGCTCTGATCGCGATTGCACCGCCAGATCTGGATGAGAACTGATGGAGTTACGGCTCACATACTAGAGTGGAAGAATGCGTTGTTGATTTGTCATGAAGGGTAGAGGAGGTGCACATGCCAAGATGGATAAGGTCACCGGTGGGCACCACCGGCTCCATGTCCAAGGAAGGTAGAGCAATCGGAAGTGGAGCAAGAGCGAGGGAAATTTTCGGATTTGTTTGACTAATGGCATAATTAGACAAAAACATATGAGTGTGAAGGAGATGGAGGAATAGAATTTTTTTTGCAGGTACATGGAGGAATAGATTAAAAGAAACAAATGTATAATTGTTTGTCTAAATCCCATTGCTACAAAGTTTGACTTCCAGATAAGCGACCATTCAATCTCCTGAAGAGGAGACGAACCATTTCTTTGAAAAAATCTAAATTGTTTTATAGAAAGTTCTTTGATTTTTTCTGAAATGTTCTTTTACCCGCATTTAACACTATATTATTTTGCAGCTCAAAGGTCCACAAATCAACGCCGGCTGAAACACAAATCCTGTGAGGGCATCATGGATGAAGAAAAACCCAATCCCCCGGTGAGCCCCCAAGAACAGTCAAAGGAGGAGGAAGTCGTCGTCCACCATCCCGTGGCCATGGACGTAGAGGAGGGTGCCGTCACGCAGGACGGCCACAGCAACACACAGGAGCTCGTGGCCACACCAAACTCTACGGAAGAAGTTGTTGCCCGTGATGCCGCCGTCGTAGCGCACATAGTGGCGGAGGACATGCTGGAGGACAAGGAGGAGTCGGGGCCCATCGAGCGGCTCCTGCCAACGACGATGCGCTCCAGGGACGAGGAGGAGGAGGATGAAGAACAAGAAGAGGAGCAGCACATCGAGCGGCTCCCGCCGGAAATGACCCTGGAGGAGTGGTTGTACCACTTCCACGGGGGCCTCCCTGGCAACACCAACACCGCAGCAGCGGCAGTCCCTGATGCTGCTGCCGAGGAGGAAGACAACGACTTGGAGTCTCACGGCGGGGACAACATGGACGACAACGACATTGTCACCACCTCGGCCCACCAGCGCAGAGCCTCCCCCTTTGCAATATCTGAACCATTGATTACGGAGAGGCTGGGCGCTCCCGCCGATGATGCTCCAGCCAACTTGACATGGAAGGCTCGGTCCACTGGCGTTGCACCCCGGGCCACCACCTTGGCCCAGCTGCGGGTGCAGCGCAACGTCCACTGGCGTTGCACCCCGGGCCACCACCTCGGCCCAGTTGGGCCGCTCAGAGCCAACTCGATATGGCAGGCTCGGTCCACTGGCGCTGCACCCCGGGCCCCCACCTTGGCCCAGCTACGGGCGCGGCGCAACGTCCACTGGCGCTGCGCCCGGGGCCACCACCTTGGCCCAGTTGGGCCGCTCAGAGCCAACTCGGCAAGGCAGGCTCCGTCCACTGGCGCTGCACCCCGGGCCTTCTCCTCTGCCCGCACAACAGAGCAGGAAGGGGCCAGCAACAATGGCTTGGCGATGCCGACCTCTCCTTCCAGTGACCCTGCCAACTCGACAATGCAGGCTCTGTTCGCCGGCACGAGCTACTCCCGGGCCGTCTACCCCGGCATGGAGGAACAGGAGGACAATGGCTGGTACGACTCCATCGCCCGCGATGCTCAAATGATGGAGGAGATGGAAGAGGAGGATCCAGGGCTCGATGGAACAATGCCATCCCCACTGCAGCTTCCCATATCCATCATGGCGCCCAAAGAGGTGCTCCGCAACAACCACCGTTCCCTCACAGTCGCTGCAGCCGAAGAAGAAGAAGATAGCCTCAAGCCCGAGGTCTCCCTGCAAGACATCATCAACATAAGGTGCCTCACCCCATCGGAGCTCGGCCCCGACGAACCAGGCCCATCGAAAAGAACGAGAACAATAATCCAGAAGCCAAGGGTGCCCCCTCTCGCGGATGACGAGGTGCCCAAGTTCGACTGCGGCATATGCATGGAGACGCTCCCAATCTTCGACCTCTTCCACGGCATGCCATGCGCGCACAGGTTCTGCGGGCCGTGCATGGTCAAGTACATCGAGGGCAGGATCCGCGCCGGCAAGGTGCCGGTGCCGTGCCCGGAGCCGGCGTGCAATGATGCGGAGGAGGGCGGCGGCGTCCTGCACCCGGAGGACTGCAAGAAATCCATCGACTTCGCGGTGTTCAGCAGCTGGAGCGACCAGCTCACGGAGCGCGCCATCTCGCCAGGCCACCGCGTCTACTGCCCCAACCGCGCGTGCGGGGTCATGCTCGAGAGCACCTGCGCCGCCGGCAAGGCGCCGGCCGAGGTGCCGTGCCCGGCGTGCAGGCGCCCGATGTGCGGGACGTGCGGCCTGGAGTGGAGCACCGATGGGAGTGGCCACCACGACTGCGACCAGGGGCCAGACGCCATGCTCGTCAGGGGGCTCGCGTCTGAGCGCCAGTGGAAGCAGTGCCCCCGCTGCAGGATGCTCGTGGAGAGGACCATTGGCTGCAACACAATGACCTGCAGGTAGTATTGACTTGCTCTACCCATCTCAAGTTACCTTTTGTGTTGGCTCAGTTCCATTGCTCATCCATATGTGAACAGTTGTCCTCTAAAAAATGTTAAGAAATTAATTTGTTCACTCGTGGCAATCAAACAGGAAGGGTGTCTCAAATATTACCCTGTGGTGTTTTAGGAAAAACATGCATGATTACTTCATCACACCTGACGATGCATGCAGTGCATAATACTAGCATTTTTAAATTTTAGTTGTTGTTTCGGATATGATTCATAGCCATATATGTTTCAGTATTAATATGATTGACTTTATATTGGAATAAAGCAAGGAATTAATTTATTCGCTATGCTTCCTGTCAAATAGAGGGTGTCTGAAACCTACCCTACGGTCCTGACGATGCAGTGCATATAGTAAAAACAAAAAGAAAAAAGGGCGTACCCAGAGCCGTAGGCTCCCGCACTATGCGGGGTCTGGGGGCAGGTTGTTTAGCGCACAGCCTTTCCCACACATAAATGTGTAGAGCTGGGGCTTGAACCCTGGACCTTCCGGTCACATGCGGTGAAGCTCTACCACTGCATATAGTAGCAATTTTCAATTTTTTTTATGTTGTTTTGGACTTGTATACCTTGCCATATATATGTTCCACATGAAAGCGTATAGCTTCATGCATGTAAATGATAGAACATTTGCTACTGATTTGGAACTATTTATGCGCCCTAGCATAAGTTGATTTTTTTCATTAAAAAAAGTTGATTTTGCATATGGTTGATAAATAGGGTATCTTTTTTAGATATAAGCATTATTGTCCTTTCAACACATTGAAACTTGAAATCCAATACTATGACTGGAATCCTTCTTGAATTTTGCAGCATGTGCACATGAAACAGTTGTTGCATGAATTAAATAATTAAAACAAAACCGTCCTGCTTATGTTGACAAAGGTTGGGGATGATGGCCCAATGACATGTCTTCCTCGCCCATTATGTAGTTTCATACATACTTTGTACTCTCTTTCTCTTCCCTGTAGTCATATACTTATATGCAAATAAGTTTTAGTTGTTGTTTGGGTTCATAGCCATATATGTTTCAATATTAACATACTTAATTCTGTCAGAATAGAGCTTCTTGTGAATGGTAAAAATTTGCTTAGTTGGAACTAGTTATGCTCTTTTCGGGGAAAAAGAACTACTCCCTATGTGCGCTAGCATAAGTTGATCTTGCATATGGTTGATAAATAATTTTTCTACACTCTTAAGCAATTAGTTTGTTCACTGCTTCCTGTGTGTCTGAAATTTTACCCTATGGTATTTTAAGGGAAACATGCATGATTACTTCATCACACTTGATGATGCAGAGCATAATACTAGCATTTTTAATTTAGTTGTTTTGGATTAATAGCCATATATGTTTCAACATTATTATACTTGATTCTGTCATAATAGAGCTTCATGTGAATGGTGGAGCATTTGTTTAAATGGAACTAGTTATGCTTTGGGGAGAGGGGGGGGGGGGTCCCTATGTGTGCTACATAAGTTTATTTTGCATGTGGTTGATAAATATGACTTTTTGGTACAGTGTTAAGGAATCAATTTGTTCACTGCTTCCTATCATACAGAGGGGTGTCTGAAATTTTACCCTATGGTATTTTAGGAAAAAAACATGCATGATTACTTCATCACATCTGACGATGCAGAGCATAATACCAGCATTTTAAAATTGTTGTTGTTGTTTTGGATTTGTACCCCTTGCCATATTTGTTTCAATATTAATATACTTGATTTTGTTAGAATAGAGCTTCGTGTGAATGGTAGAACATTTGCTTATTTCGAATTAAATAGGGTACTTTATATGTATAACATTAAGGAATTAATATGCTCACTCCTTCCTATCAAACAGAATGGTGTCTGAAAGTTTGCCCTATGGTATTTTAAGGAAAACATATGATTGCTTGATCACACTTGATGATGCATGCATAATAGTAGCAATTTTTAAATTCTATATGTTGTTTTGGACCTGTATACCTACCTAGCCATATATATATTCGACATGAAAACACATATAGCTTCATGTAAATGGTAGAAAATTTGTTACATATTCAGAAGTATTTATGCTATTTTTGGAGGAAAAAGGAACTATTTGTGTGCTAGCACAAGTTGATTTTGCATATGGTTGATGAATAGTGTTTTTTTAGCTATAAACATGGTCCTTTCATTACATTGAAAGCCAATACTATGCCTGTAATCCTTCTTGAATTTTACAGGATGTGCACATGAAATAGTTGTTGCATGAATAAAATTAAAAATAAAACTTCCCTGGTTATATTTGGCAAAGGTTGGGATGACGGCCCAATGCCATGCCTAACATCCTAGCCCCATATGTTGTTTCATGCTTACTTTATACTCTCTTCCTTGGTGTAATATACTTATATGCAAAAGTTAAACAATCAGGCCCTTCCTGTGTTCTTTTTCTTTTCACCTTCTTCCAGTTGTTGTTCTCTACCTTAGAGATAAATATAAGCGCAGATGTTAGAGATACATATAAGGAATTAATTTGCTCATGTCCTGCTCATCAAACAGAGGGGTGTCTGAAGTTTAATTATGTGGTATTTTGTGGAAACAAATGGTCACCTTCATCTCACATGACATGCAGTGCATATCAGCATTTTTCAGATTAACGTCTTATCCAAATTGAAATTTTTAAGTTGTTGTTTGGGATTTGTATGCCTTGCCATGTAGGAGTATATTTGAACATTAATATAGTTTGTTTATACTTGAACATTAATATAGTTGATTCTGTTATTAGCATATAGCTTCATGTGAATGGTAGAACAATTGTTAACTAATCTGGAACTATTTATGCTCTTTTTTTTGGAAAAAGAACTATTATGTGCTAGCATCAGTTGATTTTCCAGATGGTAGGTAAATAGGATAATCTGTTAGTTACATGTACACATTGTCGTCCTTTCACTACACAACAGGCAAATACTATGGTTAGGAATCCTACTTGAATTTTGCAGGGTGTGCACATGAAACGGTTGCCGCATAATAAATTAGAATAAAATAAAACTTCCTGCTTTCTTAAATTGGGCTTAATATATTTGGCAAAGGTTAGGGATGATGGCCCAGTGCCATACATACTTTAGACTATCTTCGTTATTATATGCAAAATGTTAAACAATCAGGCCTTTCCCTCTATTTTTCTGGTTGTCTTTTAATTTTCCTTTCGCCTACCTTGAGTTGCTGTTCATTTTCTGGTTGACATCATGTTTACGCATGCCATATTATTTCTTCTATCAGTTCTACTTCTTCTGATGGCTGTTATTTACCATACCTGTCTGTTTGATGTCTATCAGTCATTCAGTCGTCAGTACTTGGGCCAATGGCCGATGAAAATCTCCCCTAACTCCTTTCACTGATTCGTAGGTGCCTTACTATCTTCTGCTACAACTGCGGGCGCCCGAAGATGCAGGTGCTGAATGGCTTCGGGCTGTGCCAGTGCCGCAACTACTAGTGCTCCCTCCGCCCCTGCTGCAGTCAGGCAAGAGTCAGCAGAGCTGAAGAGGAAGGGCAGGCGGCGTGCACCAGGAGTCCGATGGGTTTGTGGCGGCTTCGTCGTTTGCCTTGAACTCAAGGTTGCCTTTTCCGTGTCATGTTTGTGGGGGCTTGCTTGCTGGTCTAGCGAGTCTTGTGTCTGGCCGTTTAATTTCAGCACTTTGATTTGGCGGTCAATAATTTGGTATACCGTTTTCGTTCTGTCTGTGTTCTTCCTTTGCCTCGTTGGCTCGTTCTGATGAGTGCTTGGAAGAAGACTTGGTCAATTTGTCTGGTTATATCCGCGCATAAGACTAATGGTTCATGCGTGCGGCAGTATTTTAATAATTATGTGACATTGACATATGGTTTGGTGGATTTAAAGTTAAACATGCTACTATACACTGGCGGACCCACCAATAGGGCAAGGTAGGGCGGCCGCCCTACCTAACCTTGGCAGCAAAACCCCTTTGTCCCTCCTATTTTTCCTCTTGTAATCGAAAATACCGGCGCTGATGTTGGTGTTCTGTGCGGCGGCGTTGTTCTGCTCCGAGGAAGAAGACGATGCGTGCGTGAAGACGTGAAGCGAACCAGTGCCCTTATATGGGCTGGCCAAATATCGATGATGACTTGGTGACCTTGTGGCCCAATAGCCCATAGCGCCTTTAGCAATGGATCAGACAATCGACCAATCCGGTTGGTGTCTCCAAGCACCGTAGCAGCAGAGCGCAACGCAAAAAGCTGCTGCGAAGCTTTTGTATTTTTGGTGGCTTACCCGCTTGTTGTGCAAACGAGTAGAAAAATGGATTGCTCACTAGTCAAATGAATAATTGTGTAGATTTGAAGTGTTTTATGGTAGCAATTCGTCTGGTGATTGTGTGCTACATCGACAAGGAGATTTATGTAGTAGGACTTGATTTTGAATAGATCAAGAAGGTTTCAGGCCGCCTCGTAAAAACCCTAGTCATGCTAGTATTTCTTTTTTTTTTTGCGGGTAAGTCATGCTAGTATTTCAGTAATGATATATTTCCTTATAACGATTTCCAACTTTGACGTTATATGAACATTCACATTGTTATCGCTAACTAATTTATTTATTTTAAAATTGAATGTTACAAGCTATTTTCCTTTTATGTTTTGATGTACATTGAAGTACAATAGTATATGGTGCAGAAATTATTATTTGTTGTTCACATATAATATGGCGTTACCACCTTGATTTGTTAAAGCTTGATGTGTCCGCCCTACCTAGATTTTTTTCCTGGGTCCGCCACTGCTACTATACATGTCATGTTTGTGATATTTGCGCCTCTTGATAGCTAGTATTATTTATGTTCTTCTTTTGGTACTTTTATATTTTTAATCCGTAATTATTAGATATTGAAAATATCAGTCTAATATAGCTAAAATCTATCATTTGCGTGATTTTTCGTTACAGTTTCACTCACTTTTGGATGGCTGTGAATCTATGACTGTTTCCAGATTCGTGTTAGTGGTGGGTAAATGATTGATTGTTACTTTTTCTTAAATTTTTTTAATCACTATTTCTGAGTTTCCAATCAAATGGTATGTGCACACATCGATTATTTTGTTTGTGGCTACATTTGGTTCAATTACGCCAAAACTTAACGTTGGTGCATGCGGCTAGCATATTTCTTGTCTTGCCGTTGATATTTGCGGTTTAGGTTCGATCTGGGTTTAATCATGAGTCCGGAAAACCGCTCACGCCTCTCTACAGTCTACACCTTCACACCAACGACGCCTTGCCCGAGTCCACTGCCTTTTCGCCGACCCAACTCGCCTTTCCCCTCCCAACCCACTCCACCACTCCCATCCCATGGCGAACCCGACCAGAGAGCGCGCCGCCGACGACGACGCGTACCTGCAGGAGCTCATCCGCGGCTCCGTGCCGGGCCCATCGTCGTCGCGCCCGCGCGTGGCTCCTCTCACCGACGACGAGATCGGCTGGTTCAGCTGCAGCATCTGCGCGGAGACGAGGCTGGTGTTCGACCGGTTCCGCGCCGGCGCCGGGGCCGGCACGGACGCCGCGGCGCGCTGCGCGCACGATTTCTGCATCGAGTGCGTCGTCCGCTACATCGAGGACCGCGTCGCGGGCGGCGCGGTGCCCGTGCCCTGCCCGGAGCCCGGGTGCCGCGGCGGCGCCATGCACCCGGAGGCGTGCAAGAAGCTGCTCGACATCGGCGTCTTCGACGCCTGGTGCGTCGCGCTCTGCGAGCGCGCCGTCGGTCCGGCCCGCGCGCGCTGCCCCTACCGGGACTGCGGCGAGCTGGTGGTGCTCGACGCCGCCGCCGACGGCGCGGGGACCGAGGCCAGGTGCCCCACCTGCTCGCGCGCGTTCTGCCTGCAGTGCGAGGAACCGTGGGACGAGCGCCACGCCGGCGGCGGGTGCGTGATGTCCCGGCTCGCCGCGGGGCGGAACTGGACGCGCTGCCCGAGCTGCCGCGCCATGATCGACAAGATCGACGGGTGCAGGCGCATAGTGTGCAGGTAACTACTGATTCTTCTTCTTTTGCAAACTCGTGTGAATCCTTTGCTCACTGCAACTCTGCTAGTGTTCTATCTCTGAAGGAGTTTCAGTTACCAATTGTACACGCATCTGAAATCCTTTGAGTTAACTGATTGACTTGACCCATGACTGAACCTCTGATTAAACTGATTGGCATTAAGATTACACGGAAGAGCTGCATATGTTTGCACTAACAAGAACAGTTGTTTAGCTCGTTACGTGGTGGTAGGATACTCGTCACACAGGAATTGTAGTGTATCAATCCAACAACAAATCAACTAGAACACGAGCTTGATCAGCATTTTTTGTCACTTTCCTTTATACGAAGTATATGTTAAACGTACATGACGTGCATCTCTTCTTGTGATCTGCAGGTGTGGCACTGCCTTCTGCTACCGCTGCGGCTCGCCATTTTCAAGGAAAAGTTGCAGATGCATTGCACCACTGGAGGAGAATGCTTACGCTGCCCTGCTGAGAACAGGGCCTGAATGCAACCCAGGCATCTCGTTCGACAGGTGTTGACCGATCCATTCTGTATGATAATTATCGGTAAGAACAGCAAGGCTGCAGGTTTGCAGCGATCGATATACGAAACAGAATTCAGAGCTGTAGAGAGCTTCTGTGCGATATCTTGGCCCTGTTTTGTTTCGCGAAATTTTTTTCGAGTACGTTCCCTCACATGCGTGACATATTAAATGTAGTCGAAAAAAATAACCCATTATATGGATGGAGTGTACTTCGCGAGACAAATCTAATGAGCCTAGTTAGGTCGTGATTAGACAATAAATTGCTACAGTAAACATGTGCTAATGACGGATTAATTAGACTCATTAGGTTCGTCTTGTGATTTACTGACAGAATCTGTAATTAGTTTTGTAATTAGTCTATATTTAATACTTTAAATGTGTGTCCGACATACTCGAAAAAAATTTCGCGAAACATTTAAACAGCGCCCTTCTCTCAGTGGTCTTCACGGACATCTTCTGTCAGTAGTCTTCACGGACATCCATTTTTTTCTCCATTTTTCCATCTTGTGTGAATGATCAGGACGTGCAAGTTCGTCATATCTGTCAGCTCTGCCAAGAACATGTGCCCCTTAGGAACACCAGCTCGCTCTGAACCCGTGCTGCCGTACAAGGGTGTAGGTTTTGTTCAGAAGGAAGGGGGTGGGGGAAAAAACAGAGGTCTCAAAAGTTGGCAGCACTCCTGGAGTAGTAGATGAGTAGTGCGTCAGAGAGAATCATGGATATCGCTCGCTGGAGTTTTGGTTGAAGCTTGAAAGCTGCTATCGATTCAGGACTGTGATCAGATGGAACAGGGATTTTATTTCCTGCGACTGTTCAGGGATTCAGATGGAACGTGAGCAAAGTTGTCATGGACCGAGTGAAGGCCCATGTACTTTAGCTCACGTTTAGTAAAGGCCCGCAGCATGCCGCCGTGGCGAGCCCGTCGCCGGCCTTTCCTCGTCGCCAAACACGTCGAGCAAGGAGGAGTGTTTTTTTGAAAACTTTGCCAAGTACGTTTTTCATTGAGGAGGAGACAACAAAGTGTTGGTACAACAGAAAATACAGAAGTCCGGCGATAACAGAAAGAAGTTGGGAAAAGACACGGCACAACACGAAAAAAATTATTAGGATCTCCGAAATGGGCTGCCGGCTCCGGCTGGTCGACGGGCCGCGGGTAAAACGGCTGACCGAGAGAGGTCGACTAGCGAAGCGGCGTGCTTGCAGCTTGCGTGCCTGGCGATGCAGTCGCCAATACAACGCACGCAGCGCAGGATTGCATGCACAAGCCGCCCGTAAATAAGCGTGTGATCAAGTGGGCGTGCCTGGGCACGGTTTTTTTGGCACGCCCAGGCACGGCCTTTTACTGTGCCTATGGGTGCCTGGGCTGCTACCTCAGCCCATGGGCTGGCGCGGATTAAAGCTTTATAGGTAGATATAATATGATAGGTATTATACAAGACCGGGATTTATTCTGGGTCGAAAATCAATTTACTCATCACACGTGCAACAAAAGAGCTGGATCGGTTCCCCGTCTCTCGACTAATGGATTGATTCCTGGTCTTTTATTGTACGTATCATGAGTAAATTGGTTTCCCACCCGGAATGAATCCCGGTGTCTTGTTGTACCTGTCATAAATTTCTTAATGTATGGCCTCAATCCGGGTGGAATAGTTCCTATGGAACCGAATGGGCCCTTAGTGGTATTTTGTATATGTGTTTGTAGTGCAATGCCTTTGAATATATCTATACTCTCGGGCTCTCCTTTGTAATACCGTAATATATAGGAAAGACCAAAGTTTTAAAAAAGGACAACGGCATAATAGTATCAGGCATGAAAAATGGGTATGTTATTGCTCTGTAATAACTATATTGTGTTGAGACCGTTAAATAAAACTTAAATTATTATGTACAAGTTGACAAGAGCGCTATGAGATTTTTTTTTGTGTGCTATGTTTATGCTTGCCTAAAAAATCATGCTACAAAGATCAATATTGTCTTGTTCGTGCAAAGTATATTGCACCCGTAGCAACGTACGGGCACTGACCTATTTGATAAAAAAAAGGAAAATGTTTTTTTTTCATTTTGCAAAGGACGGAGTGCATGACCATAAACTAATGACGCTTATAAAAAGCTTCATAAAACGATTCGTGTTGTTTGAAAGAACTCCATCTTGAAGAAAAAAACAATTTTGAAAGAGTATACCAATAAGTAAATTGTACTGTTAGACCATTAAAGTTTCAGTAGTGAAATACTCCCTCCGTCCCATAATATAGCAACGTTTAGAGAACTAGTAGAGGTGCACGTGCCTGTGGCACGTGTTTTTTGAGAAATATATAATAACAAATGTGTGTAAAAGAAAGAATTATATACTAAAATAACTAACATAGATATAGTATAGTGTGTAAATAGTGCTCGCAAATAGGCAGAGTATAACTTATCCCACATAACAATTTGAAAAAAAAAACATGCCATCTCACATAAATGAAATAGATATACCATAGAGGCATAAAAATAAACATTCAGATGTTATAAGTTACTTTACACGAGTACTCAAACAATCTGCACGAAACCTCGATTTAAGATTGTCCCTCGACAATCACCAACCAAAGCGGGAAAAACTACGTACCTATGTTTGCGTATAATCAAATGGCAACGTCGATGGCCGGTTGATGACGGACCTAAACAGCTACATGCTGCATGCTTGATGGCAACTTTAAGATTCTTAACCAGGTGTATAGGCCGTCGATTGAAGCGGCCTCTGTGATGCTAGCCATGCGCCGCATCCAACATATCGAAGGGCCGGGCGCGCCACCAGCTGGAGCCTGCGCCCAAGCAAGGGTCCCGACTCCCGAGTCACCGTTGCCCGTGTCGACGACGTAGTCCCTGAACCCGGAGGCCGTCGTCATCGTGACGGAAGATCGAAGCCGTCCGATGTTTGCATGCATTCAAGATGGAGAGTTGGACTCGTCCGTGAATAGAAAAGGAAGTGGACACGTGGGTGGGTCAGGGTGGAGAGTTGGACTCTTTAGATTAATCTAGAGTGTTTGATCGTCATCATAAAATCCGACGGTGTTGTAGGGGTAAGAGTAACCCTGGTACGAAAATTTCGTCGTCCTTAGATTTGAGACAGATTAAAGAATCAGAGAAAAGTCTAACTTGCCCCTAACTACAACGCCCCACGCACGCTCCACCGTTTCGCTCGCCACGCACGCTGTTCCGCTCGTCACGCGCACGTACTCTGTACTCCAACAAAATCTCCAGATGCCAACCGTTTCGCTCGCCACGCCCGCCAGCATGACTCAACGACGCTGAAATATTTCGCGCCACGATTTCCATTAGAGCCAAAAGAAAATATTGGACGGCACTAGGATCATTAGCGCCTTATATCACCAGACCATAATCTGAGCAGTCAAGAGGTTACAAAACTCATCCAGCGCACAGAGATACCCTACCCTCTCCATTACAGCCATTTCTTCTTCACACCTCCGTTACAGCCATTTCATCATCACAACTCCATTACAGCCATTTCTTCATCACATCTCCATGGAAAATCTCCCCGATCTAAATGTACCAGTTGAAGATGAAGGAGAAGTCCAGGAGGTTGAAGAAGGTAATCAGCTCCAGGAAGATGGAGTCGTCCATGAAGAACAGAGCCATGCTGCCCATCCTTTCGACATGATTATTAAAAACACTAGAACATCGTGCCTGTTGACCATGATATGTGCATTCAATAAAATATTGTCGCTCTATTTCTAGCAGTAATGATCTAGGGACGAAGAACGAATGATAATCTAGCACCAATCCCCATGGCCAAATCTGTAGTCATACTGAATCATCTGTATATTTGGATATGATGTTTCCATGGTAACAGTAAGTTATCCGTGCTAATTTAATCTGCAATGTAGATGACGACCTCGATGTGTATGCTGACCATGTGGAAATTGAATTTGGTGAAGAGGAGCTCGACAACACAGGTTTGTGAAAGGAAAAAAATAATAATTGATGAACAAGAAATTGGTGCAATGGTGCTAATGTTTTTTCATCAAATTATTTAGGTGCTCATGAACAAGAAATTGATGAACATGGAGTTGAGGATCCAACAGAGGAGGGACAAGCAGTTGAGGGAGACGAAGTTATAAGGAGGACATATTTGACAGATGAGCAGCGAGTCCAGGTTTATGAAGCTTTGCTTCAAAGAAGTAACAATCTGCGGCACTGCTCCACCATCGTAACATCATTGAATTTGATGCCTGTGCTGCCTGCGGGGCTCAAGAGGATCAAGATCACCTCCTTCTCCGCTGCCCGCGTGCCGCAGCCGTATGGCGTGCAATGGGATGGGGCTGTGCACCGTACATGGATTCCTTCCGTGACCTCTGGTCCATGTCGCAGCTTGACCACCTGCCGCCCAAGCTTGTTTCAGCCATAATCTTGGTTGTAGAATCTTGGGGAGATCTCAAATTCACCAGCAAATCTTGGGGATCGAAATCGCCTCGACTTGCTTAGAAGAACTCAAAAAAAAAACGTTTTGGCGAAGTCGCCGGTACGGAGAAGTAAAAGTACTAGAATAAAAGGTTTGTTTATTGATGTTGTGATAAAACGTTTACAATGCCCGTAGGCACATATTTATACGCTGGACACCCTAAGCCGGTTACGGCATACTCAACTTGCTGCAAAAAAAGTATCTAAACATGCTAATGTTAAGATATATGGACTCTATTTTTCCTTCTATAGAATCCTAGTTAATAAAGCTCCTTCCGATCCGTCCGATATGATGATCAACACAACAAGTCTGGACTTCTCCTTCCCATGCGCGGGCTTCTCCTTTCTTTATTTTAATTAAGTAATAAACTTCACGTTTCTTGGCATGTGTACGTTAATCACCTTGCTATATTTTATTCCTTGACTAACTGAGTCCAGATTCCATAATGATCGTCGTTCACATGATAACTACCCCTCAGGCATACACGTGTGTATCAAGTGTAAATCACCAAATCAAGCTAGTAATTAAATATACTCCTTTCTTCCCACGTGTGAATGGTCCATCGGCCATCGGCAACTGTTGCTCCATCGGCAATCATCAGGTCTTCATTGGCGACAATATGATTCTTCATGTGTATTCAAACTTCATCACGGCCGATTTCCTTATGACGTCGGCTCCATCAGCAAATCGGCCGATTCTAATTTTTCTTCTGTAGATCGGCCAACTCTACCAACGGCTGTATTTCCTCAAGCCGATCAGCTCATGTACATGCAAGTGTAAACTCCAGCTGTTCGTATTGGCCTTCATTACCATCAATAAAATACTCCGGCCAGGTGCTAACCCTTGTGCTAATGTGATTTTTTCCACTCCATTGCACGTGGACTCCATCTCCAAGAAGCCTCACGCCCCCATTCCAAAATAATGTTATTTTTATTTCCTGGTGTAGCTTGAATCGGACATCTTTCCCAACCAACTGCAACTACCTCTTGTCCGATTCCTGCTGCTCCTACTCGTTGTCCGATTGCTGCTGCTTCTTCCAATAATCAAAGAAGTACGAGCCTCTCAACCAAACCGGCTACCACACATACTTCGTTCATTAAACAAATCGGCCACACTGTAATTTGATTGCCACAAGCCGATGCAACTCAAACCGATACCGATACTGCAGCAGCCAAGGCCCACGTGTGCAACTCAAACCGATTATGGTCAGTAACAGATGTGCTGTCAGCCGATATCTTTCCATATTATGATCTATTGGCTAAATCTAGTGCAAACACATCTGATCGCTTTGTAATTCAGATTACATCGGATTGTTGACAAAATCCGGTGTCAACAACAACATAACAATTGATTTTACACCACAGCTATTTAAATGTACTAAGTGATTATTATTATTCTTCACTATTAGAACAATCTTAAACATACCACGAAAACAATAGATTTACTCGAATAGAGCTATCCAAATATATCATGAATAAATACGTGTTCCTACTTGAACAATACATACAAACCATATAGCAGAAGAAGTGCATAACAACCCAAGAAACTGCAGAAGTGAATATGTTTTATGAAAAATCATGAACTAAGTAAAACCAAAGGAGACAAATTACCAAAAAAAAAAACTATGAACCAAGTAATATATAAAAACAAAATACTAAAATATTACTGATGAACAATCTAACGTTTATATTTTTAGAGTGCGCGCATGGCGTGACTGGTGTGAGATCAAATCGGGCGTACGTCTCTGCTAGCTAGCTGCATGTTCGCAGCAGGCAGGCCCGGCAATGGCGTGTCTCTAGTTTAACGGCCGTGCGGCGGCCACTTGACGACGCCCGATCCGTTTAGCTAGGCTCTGGCCGGCCGGTGAGGCGGTGACGAGAGCAAACTTTCCGTCGTCGATCGGTCAATCTCCGGGAAATTGCAGCAAACTTCTTGCTGCCCCAATCAAGCACGTCAGAAGAGAGGTTAAAATGATGCACGCATGTGAGGACAAGCCAAGTCTCCATAAAGACCCCCTGCAAATTGCACAAATTAAAAAACAGTTACCATACAAATGTCAGTGTGTGGACAGAGGATTTCTACGCATCATAAAATACATCACATACACCGAAGCACGGAGGGTGACAAACTGCGCCAAAGTGACGATACACGGTGCTGTATGCAAGTTGGTGCTTTGACCACGTACATGTGGGTGGAGGTGCAAGGGCGGATGCATTGCACTAGGCATTGGGTCAGTTGACGACAGTGTTAGAAAAACGGCGATGATCGGCCAATTTGATGGATCTAGCCAGTACCGCACACGCATTGCGTTCTTATACTATCCAGTGTATGTAATCAAATCCCAGACAATCTCGACTTCGAAATAATTGAGAGAGAACCGTCTAGGTTACTTGCTAGCTAGCTACACGACAAAACCCAGTGACTACCTCTGCAGTAACGGTCTTGCATGCCGTTGAGCGTTTTGAAGAACCTTGGTACTGCCATGTCTGACCCGATTCATGATCTATCCCAATGGCTATTTCACCTTTGTCATCTGAGGGAGTGCATGCATGCGGTGTTGATCGATGTGCACCTCAAGAATTCAAGAGTTCCATTTCGTTGCATATACGTGCAAGTTATCAAATCTTCAGGCATTCCAAATGGTGGTGGTGGGAGGACACACGCCACGTACTGCCTGCCTCTAACAATTTCTCCATGCTCATGGAAACCGTATGCTAACGTACAAATGCTTTGTGTAAGACACTCCACGTTGGCTGTAAGCGCTCTTTGTTAGAGTTGCGGAGGCCGGATGCTCCTATTTCTAAAAAAAGACACTCCACGTATCACTTGTTTTTCACCAATAAGGAACATCAAAAGTGATGCCGACTTTCAACAACTCTTTCCGGGGAATCAGGTTGGGCTAACAAAATCATAAGCAGTAATTCCTCAAACCAGAATGTGGCACCTGATCGACGATGCTGTCTGGGATTCAGAGTTTCAGTCTAGGAGCAGGCGGTCCCGGCAATGCTTGTGTCTCTAGGCGAGCGCTGGCCGATGACGGCTGACGAGAGCAAACTCCCTGTCGTCGGTCGATCTCCGGAAATCTCAACAAACTTTCGCTGCCCCAATCATCAAGCACGTACGTCAGACCGACTAACGAGCTAGTTTCGAGAAGTAAACGATGCATGTATATGTGAAGACAAACTAGGTGGTCGATCTGATGCCTGCAAACTGTGCATTACACTTAGTACGTGTGTGTGTCGACAGAGAATATCTCTAGCTACGGATCAAGATGGTACTACAATAGTACTACGTATCCAAGCATGCAGTGGCGATAAACAATGCGGCAAGTTGGTCCTTGGCCACGTACATGTGGGAGGGAGGAGGAGCCGGAAAGTGAAGCTGCAGGGGCGGGTGCAGTGTACCTAGCTAGGATTGGTGGGTTTGTTGACGAGAAGTTTAAGTAACCTCCAATGACCTGCTAAACTGATGGACTTGTAGCTTTGTTTAGTATATATAGTACACATTCTTGTACGCTGTCGAGGTAATCAAACAACACCAGATAATCTCAAATTGAAGGAAATGGAGAGAGGTAATCCGCCAGGCCACTCGGTACACGACGGACAAAACCCCGGTGACTTTTGCAACCTGCAGCTGCAGGTCTTCTTAACCCTGCTGCTGGTCGATCACCCTGTCAAAATGACACATCTACTTCTAATCCAACCAATGCAACGATGATCGAGCACTTGAAGAAAAAGATTGAAATTCCTGCTAAAACTCCATAATATGTCTGGGGCGTCTTTGCCATTGCAAGGCTCTGCTCATAGAACGCCGACCCCGACGAATCCTTCCCTAGATCTGCCACTTGTTACAAAAGTACAAAAATCCGTGCAAACTTTGGACAAAATTGTTTCTGGCAACCACTAACAAAAGATCCTCACACCTGATGAATGCATGGCATAGCACCCGATGCAAGGAGAGGTCCGTCGTTCGTGCAAGGAAATTATTGTTTTGTTTTCGTTTGTATCCTCGCTGGGGAAGAAAAGGAGACCTACCAATTGGTGATTATACTGATATCTGAGGGGGGATGTGCTTGGGAGAGGGGAGGTCGAGTTCATTGAACCTGAGGGGGGAGTGGGATCCATGCCAATCAAGTGATCAACCAACCGAAACCGACGGATGGAGCGCCGTGCGGTCCTTTTCCGCGCGCCAAGCAAGTGCTCGATGGCCACATCGCGGCGGCTCAGGTCAGGGGACGGCCCTGTACTGTGCTCTAGGCCGCGACGTTTTTGTCTCGTCTCGTCTTGGTCTGATGAGTGTTGATGACCGACGATCGGCCGGCCATCAGACTCAAACAGGTTTGATGTGAAATTTTGGTCTAGTTGGCGAGATGACGATCGGTCGAGCAAAATATCGACCCCCAGTGGAGGTCTCAAGCTCCATTGCATGCTTGTAGATTGATTCTGATTATAGGTTCTGAATTTCCAGGCTGCCTGCATTCAGCCATTGTGGTTTCATAAATGTATGACAGGCTTAGATTGCACGAGTCGGAAAAATACCATATTACTTGATCACAGACTCAGACACCGGTCTTGTTTAGACAAAGAACTTTGCATTTTATCCTTGTACCGGTCAAAAACATATACTACCCGGCATGAATCCAGCCTGATCCGCATTCGTCTTTTGGTAGTAGCACAATACTAGCATGGAAATGGTTGTCGACATCTTTTTTTTTTTTGAATGTGTTACTACTCCCTTTGTTTCAATTATAGGTCGTTTTCATATTTTTAGATTCATAAGTTTTGATATATATCTAGATGCATAATAAAAATTCTGAATCTAGAAATGTTAAAACAAACTATAGTTTAGCACATCAATAAAGGCGATGAATGGATGGCAACATGAGAGGGGAAAATCCTTGTGACGTAGTACTGACCATCAAATTAAACTTCGCAAAAGTAGACTCGGAGGCTATTTGCATTACTTTGCCCATTGGACAATTTCATAGTCGAGGGTCGAAATTATAAGTCTAGATGTTCACACTTGCCTAGTGATGGTTCCGCAGTTGAGTGTTGAAATTGTAAGTGTGGGCAAGTTGAGCACCACGCAAATTATTGCCCTCGACGATCCGAGGTTGGAGTTAAAACTCTACGAAAGCCCACTTGGATGGTGGCCAGCGAAATGTTGGAAGAGGTTTTCTTCGGTGCTCCATACTACCTTATACTGGCGTTCAAAAAGGACCAGTATAAAAGGATCTGACGGTCCAAATTATTTGTATACTACTAGACCTTCACCTGTAGTATAAGGTAGTATAGGTCGAGTAGTATAGTAGTATAAGGGTATTATGGGAAAAAATATTTTTAACATGCGATATAATGTGGTATAAATCGAGTAATATAGTGGTAGAGGGGTATTATGAGAAAATTTATTTTTATTTTTATACTCATTTGGTCCGATATATTTATTTCTTTTTATACATATGTTCATTTAGGTTAGGAGCTCCAATAAAAAATTATATTACAGTCTAATTACAAAATTGTCCATCCCTCCATACTCCATACTACCATAGGGTAGTATGGAGCACCGAAGAAGACCTCATGTTGGAATCATTGAGGACATGGCAATGCACCTAGCCAAAATGAGCAGCCTCTGTCACTGACGACATGGCAATAATTCCTTGAGGACCACAGCTGACAATGCAAGCAATAGCCACAGGCCCAAGTTGGCCAATTTGCTCCCTAGTTTTCGATTCAAGTCTTGACAATAAATCAGTGATGAAGCAGAGTAGCAGAGACTCTCGCTGGGGCCTGAATTTATTTTGCGTTCTCGTAATACTGGCACTTGCTCGAAAGAACATCACTAGGCATGTATGGTGAAAAAGCGATGTTGACAGCCACTGCAAGAAATTTCAAGACTTTGTTTTTGGTCTTAAAAAAATTCAAAAAAATTGACTTTGTTTGTGGCTGTAGAGCTCAGTGCCAACCTAGAAAAGCAAAACCAGGCACCAAATCCAGTGTGCAGTTTACCACCTTTATCATTTTTTTAAGAAGTACCTTTCTCAGTTTGGGGTCACAGTCCAAGATACAATATATCTGTTCCAGTATCCATCTCCCAGCATAAAAATGTCTCGAGAATAAAACTATAGCACTGGACCTGCCCAGGTTCGGCTAATGGCTTGACCAGTGGCCCTTAAACAACCCCAGCCGGAATCTAACGCAAACTTATTCATTTATTCCCAGCAAACAGCTGATCGAGTGAGACAAACAAAACCTGCACATCAACAATCTGCATTAGGTCATCTCGATCTTTCTGGATTTCTGGTGCCACAGGCCTTGGACGGCACCTAACATTTCCTGAAAAGAAACGTTGCGTAGAAAGCGAAACCAAGTGCTTCCAGACCAAGAGTTGCAATAAAAAGCACATCATATACTACATATCAAGCAGCACGCACATTACAGTACAGCAAACATATGGGGGCACGGTAGTTATTGAATCAGTCTCAAGCTTGCTTCCAATCATAGACGCACCATACAGCAGCATACTATGAACATTGTCATAACACTTCCACCGGCAGAAGCATATTTTCTTAATCTAGCATATATATAACTATGATAGGATCCGCAGCAGAAACGTGGCGGACATAACCCGCAGCACCACAGGCAAGGGACCTGACATGGAAACGAAATTAAGCTGAGATATATGCAACAGAAATAATTGTACCAGAAGTATGCAGGAAACAAAAATAGGCAGCAAGGATCCCTTACATTTTTCTGCAGTAACATGCCACAATGACAATATCCATGGGCCTCTCAATAAGCACCAGCTGCCATGAGCAGCTCATCGAGGCTCCAGAGATCCCCATTGCTGGCCCCGTCCTGTGGAGCATCATTTTGCAGAAGGCTGTCCATTGATGTATCCGAGCTGCTCTCAGTGTAAGGCAATGGCAAATAGTTCATCTCAAGGTCAAAACCGGACATGTGTTGTGTGAGATTGGGTGCACCATTTCCCTGAGGCACAGCTAAACCATAGCTGTTCCTTATTCTCTTTGAGGTTTCACCTTGCAGGTACGCCGGATCGGCAAAGGCTGGCCTGGCATTATTGGGATCAAAGACTGAACTGTAGTCTGAGGTCATGGTCTCATCTTCCCACCCAAAATCAGAAGAGCCATATGAGTTACTGCTCTGGTCAGAGAGCATGTTTGTTGCAGATCTCTTAGTGGGCACAATAGGCTCCACTGCAGGGAGGAAACTGGCACTCTCAACTGCCTTCACAGGAGCCTTACTGTCACTGAAAGCAAACATTGCAAACAAATCATTGTCTCCTTTGTTCAGATTGTTGAAAGCCTCATCAGCACAGGTCTTCGGGGGTGGAGCAAGCTTTGTTGGATTGGCAGTAGTTGGCTTTAGCATTGACTTCTGAGCATCTGGCACTTCATCAGGAAAATTGACCTTCGCTTTCTTGCCACGGATCTTGCGAGCTTCAGCATCATATGCCCTAGCTGCCTCCTCAGCCGTGTTGTAAGTTCCAAGCCAAACACGGACACCCTTGCTAGGGTCACGGATTTCAGCTGCCCATTTGCCCCAGGGACGCTGGCGGATCCCCCTGTACTGATTCTTCCGGTTGCGCTTTGCTGACGTAGCAGTAGGTTCATCATGTTGAACAGGCTTTGGAGTCATCACACCATCTACATTAAAGACCACCCATTAGTTCATCTTGATAAAACATATGGAAATAGGCATGCAAGTTTTATAAGGACAGAAATAATACTTGAATGGAAGATAATAGCAAATGCAGAAGAACTACAATAGCCACAGACCGTAGGAATCTATAACACCTAAAAGTTTTAAAAGAAAGCTGCATGCCAGAAGACACCGGCAGTTTATCAAACATCAGATAATGAAGCGCGCAATATTGTGATTGAATCATCCCAGCAGCTAGGAAAGGCGAACCCTCCAACCCCCCACCCCAACCAACCAATATGTGAACATTCTATTTATTATAATCAAGAAACTAAATCTTCAGATAATTTGACACCCTCCACATCTAGCATGAATAGTTCGTAATCAACAAGATAGTACTAGGCTTGTAAGCTAATTTGTTTGTCTGTATAGCTGGACTGGAGAATAGTAACCAGCAACAAAGAGGATGAAGTGGAACTAACATCCTTTCCTAGAAAAAACTTGAGAGCAGAGGCAATCCCAAGTACACAAAAAGCCTGAAATCTATAGTCTAGCACACCAAAAATCCCTAGTACAAAGAAGCTTAACTGCATCTAAACATCAACAATGATATAGGAATTAACACCAAAGAATTCCAGATTCCAGAACCTATTCCTCACTGAAAATTAACAAGAGTACAAGACATAATCAATCTAAGAGGCTGCAAGATCCCTAACCAGAATGAACCAAATCACAAGATACCTTTATAAGACAACTACTACTTGTTTGGTTTTAGAACCCACGAGTTCTAGCAATCGAGACACACGACAGAGCAAACCACATGAGCTACCATACGAGCTACACTAAATAATTTCTCCATTTGTAGCAATAGTATATCATTACAGACGTACTACAAATTACCCATGCAGATTCTAGGACAAAATTTCGTCTAGCCACTGTATGAGTAGCAAGGAGATAAAATTTCGGTCTGGCATCCGGAAGTCCCTGTTTGGCTGCAGTTCAGTGGAACCCAGATCCATTCCTCAATCCTCAACAACCAGAGGAGAGGAGAATCGAGAAACAGACCCCCAAAAGAGGCATCTTTCTCTAGCAGAGTGTGCGCCAGCACAGAAAAGGATGTACTAGCGGCTTTAATGCGGTTTCTCACCAACTGCGGGGGGCGCCGCCTTGGCCGCGGCGGCGAAGGTGAACACCGCCGGCTCCGCCGGGGGAACCTCCTGGACCTCATCTTCGTCGTCGTCGCCGCCGGCGGCTTCCATGTCGCCGTCGTCCTCGCCGAGGCCGCGCACGAACTCGCGGAAGTCGGCCTCGAAGTCCTGCGCTCCACCAAGCGCCCCCTTCCTGCCGAGCCCCGGCCAGAGCAAGTCGGCCGTGACCCGGCGCGGCTGCTGCTGCTGCTGCTTGTTCTTGGCCGCCGCGCCGGACGGCCGGATGAAGCCGGAGAGGATGGCGCCGCCGCACATCGCCGCCGCCGGAGGAACAGAGGCCGCCGCAGCGGGGTCGGGGTGTATTGGTTATTGGTGGACGGGAGGGAGTGCACGGGCGGCACAGTGACGAGGCGTGGGGGAAAGGAGGAGGAGATCTTTGCGGTTGCGGCTTGCTTTGCCCCTCTCGCTGGGCGTGAGGGAGGGAGGAGGGACGGAGATGGGGAGATGGTAGCTGGCCACGCTACTTATAATAGGATGCCACGCTGACGCGCTACTGGACAGTGATAGCAAAGGGAGATAGCTGCTGTGGGACCCGCTGCCGCCCCGGCTCCCGTGTCGCGCGCGTGCTGCAGTGCTCCGGCTCCGGCTCCGGCTCGTCCCTCCTCTCGCCGGGCTTCCGCGAATTGGCGCAGTCTTTCTTTTTACCGTCCCCAGGTACTCCATAAACAATTCTAGTCTACCTCCAACAATGCGTCTCCTCCTCTACCGTAACAAAATTATTTTATATTCAAAAAGAGGGGTGGAAAAGGTAATTCAGTTCGTGTGTGCAGCATAGTACAGTACTCGCTCTAGCAGTCTAGTAGTGCATGCCAACGTCTCGACAACCATAGCACTGTGTGTGCCTACAAGTTTTAGGTGCGCGCATTACTTAATTTGTACAAAAGACTTTTGTGGTGTTTTGCCAATTATTAAAGATACATATATGTTGTCTAAAAGACTAAAATATAACGAGGCATAAGTAAAAGTAAAGCAGGGCATTTCGAATCCAGCATTTCTCGGAGAAGTTACTCGTGACGGTATGTAATAAACTTTTGCCGAAAAGATGCTTTTTAATTAGTTTAGCCACAAAACACTTTTCACGTGAGGAGAGAGGCTCTGGCTTGGGCAAATGACACGCCAAACGCGGGTACTATGTACGTAGCTTGGCTCCGAAGGCGAGCACCTCTCGGATACGTTACCTGTGATGTGATACGGTGAAAGTAAAACGTCCTGCCAAAAGATGTTTTCCTTTCGGTAAAAAAGTTGCTTTCAGTTCAGTCGCAAAAACGCTGTTCATGTGACGAGAGGCTCTCCGTTTCTCTGTTCGGGACGGGATTCCTGGCGGACGTTTAATTTCATCAGCGGAAGAGGAAAGAAAACCGGCCGGGCGAGATGGCGTGGCAAACGGACGGCCCGCGAAAACCCATGGGCTGATCGTGTCGAGACCGCGTCCTGGTTTGGACAGGCTCCAAAGGCGGTTTCGTTATTTTGGATTTCGGATCGGAGCGCGTGACTAGCTCGCGCTCAACGGGGTGGGGAGGGACGCCTGCTGGACGGGTGGTTTGATTTGACGTGTTGGTAACTGCCCCGCTGGAGCAGATCGATCGATCGCCGCCCATCCGGGACGCTCGATCGAACGGTCGATCTTGACGTGACAGCCGTCGACTCGACCCGACCCAATCCATATGATCCTTCTCGACCCGTTCCTGAATTCTGAGTACCGCATGCAGGTCATCTTTCCTCTAACATTTCCCTAAGTTATAATTCAAAACTGAACGTATATATCACGGTATATATCGGAGGTATGCATCTGCGCGGCTAGTTGCCCAAGTTCATTGTATAATACATAAGTCCATTTTTTTTTCTCTAAAACTTCAAATTACAGTTCTAGCACACTGTGCTAGCTACACCCATACGTACATGATCTGACTTGGGGCTCTAAACTTTGCTACACTTGCACTTATTCCGTTGCAAACACTTCTCATCCACAATGCACGACAGCTCTCCCACCGGCATGGGCAAAATAAACTAGAATAATATCGCACAAAGTCTCGTCCATGTCTGAGGTTTGTTGGAGACTTGGCGTGCATACACGGCTAAGTATATAAATCATCAGAGGCCGATCGCCAAATTAATTTTGCATATCATGTAGATATGTACGCCTCCCCCAACCACATTTTGCCTTTTCCCAATTAAATCTGCGCAAGTAGCAAGGAAATGGCAGCGGTTAGCCAACTTGGGAGCACGCACAATATCCGCGTCCGCATCCGTGTGTCACCCTTGGCTTCTCTGGCTTTAGTTTTTGGTATGGCATGGAGGCCAGGAGCACCGCATAAATTTGTACTGTACTTGTTTATGCGATCATCAGATATCAATCATGTACATGTATACATTGAATCGAACCTAGATCCTCCCCATGTTGGACCGTATGTATATATATATATAATTTCCGTCAAAACAGAAATGGTGTTGGGATATAGACTAATTAATATTTCTCCCTCACAAAATATATAGTGTTGGAATAAATAAGTACAGGATGATGAGAATATGAGATATCTCGAATTCCAACCGATCCCCTGATGATAGCGTGTGTGGAGGGAGTGGGGGGTACAAAAATGAAGCGCGGTGTTGAATTTCGGCGCTCGCGCCAAGCCTTGATGCTAGAGGACAGACGTTGAGAAAGTGATATGATTGATCTGACATGATTTTGTTGATAGATTGATAGGCATATAGATGAATCAAATAATATTCTCTCTGTTCTACAAAAGCAGAGAGTAAATTATTAGTCACCTCTCTGCTTTAAGTCAATTTTTCTTTTTAACTTTGATCGAGTTTTTTTAGGAAAAAGGACTAACAAATTAGTCTGATCCGTACACCGTCGCGATTTACTGGCATTAATTAGACAGGTTAAATGCTAGCTAGTGGCACGTGTATTAGGATAAGGCCGGCAGCTTGGCACTTTGGCAGCAGATCGATGTTGATGATAGATGCGAGAGGGGCATGGGCTAGTTGGAGAGCTGGAGATCAGCGCGCGTCATCGGTTTTGGCACGTGCGGCAGCTTCCCGCTTGGTGCCCGTATGCGCTCTGCGGCTCGGTTTTGGCACGTGCGCCGCCTAATAAGTAACAGTCCATTATCCATACCGTGCCCGTGCCGGGGGCTGGCCAAGCGGCCATAGGCCGGTGCGGGCTTGTCGGCCGCGTGTGTGGCTGCCTGCTTCTCCCAGTTCCAACCCGGCCATCGCAGGTCGTGTGTGGCCGCCTGGGTCCCCGTCAGCCGTCACCGGGGCAGGCAGGCAGCAGGGACCGGGTCCAGCAGCAGTTCAGTACAGAACATCGGGACGCGTCACCGCTCCGCGTCGCGTATGTCCTGTCCGGGGTGGGATTCCAGACGGCGCCACAGCCCGGCCGGTTTCTGCGCGACGACGACGCGCCGAGATGCGCTTGCCCCAGAGGCACGGCACGGGACGACGACGGAGGCGCCGGCGCGGCGGACGCAGCGCGCGTCCGTCCGTTGTTTTGGTTGGCTGGCCGGACGTCTTGTCCGCGTCGCGGGGGCCTCTCCACTGGAAGCTGCCTGTTGGGCTCAAGTCACACCGCGCGGCGCATTGGGCTCAAGTCTGAGGCCCGCAAGCGTACGACTAGGAGGTTGTTGGGTCTGAAGTTTGCAGCCCACGCACGTCGGGTGGGCCTGGAGCACGGTACCACCAAAACAACGGCGGCTCAAGTTTCGGCCTGGCGGTCGTGCTCTTGCACACCTATCCGTCCGTGACACCGCCGTCTCAAGTTTGACGGCAAGCCCTTCCCCGTCCAGACGAGCCGCGCCGGGTCGCCGACCGCGTGCTTCCCACGCCCGCCCGGCCGCCGTCCCGCTCCCGCGGTGTTTCTTTCCTCTCCTCCAAGCCAGCGCCCACCGGCGACCGCCCTCCTCCTCCATCTCCACTTATACCTCTCCGCTCCCCGGCGACGCACGCAATCCTTCCCACACGCACACGCACACGCACACGCACCAGCCACCAGCACCAACCGAGGCGACGAATCACGGGATCCCAAGAGGCCGGATCGAACTCAATCAGAGCCCTCCCCGCGCACAACAACTCCGCTGCCACCATGTCGGCGACCGCCACGGACGAGGCGGCGTTGGAGGCGCGCCTCCAGGCGCTGCGGCAGAGGCTCGGGAAGAAGCAGCAGTTCGAGGAGGCGGTCGCCGACCTCGCCGCCGTAATCCGCGACCGCTACGCCGGCGCCTCCCCCGCCCTCCGCAAATCGGTAAGCCCGACCCGATCCGACCCGACCTGGCCTGCCTCTCTACGACAGGAGTAGCCTGTGATATGAACGGAGGATACATGTTGGCCGTAGAATACTGGAATTCTGTGTGGCATGGGCTTCTTCTGGATCCAAAATTTGGTGCTGATGGAACTCTATGCTATAGTGCTGCGTCGAATTTGGTTAGGAGTGGCAACCAATTTCACTAGTGTCAAATAGATGGTGAATGCTATTAGTTTTCCTCGAAGCAGAGAACACTAGTAGCATGAATTTTTAGAGTAACGTTATTAGCTTTATGCAGTAGGGTTAAGGCTTCAGAGTGTCAACCAGCTAGCTATCTGATCATAATGCTGCAGCTGATCCCAGCATGGGAGGGCTTTCATGATTGTCACAAAACTAATATTGTCAAAAGTGTCCCCAACCATTGCTTGTGTATTCTATACTACAACGATATAACTAGTTTTGTCATGTTTGTACAGTTACTTATTTGGACTACTAATGTCCCTTTTTTGTTCATTATTGACTGTTCCAAGTGCCATTGTCTTTGTTTCTTTTTGGTCATTTCTTACTTTCTGCAGATGTATTCCGCGGTTTGCCGTGTTGCAACAGTTCTTCAGACAAGATATACAGCTCCTGGATTCTGGCGTGCTGGTTTGAACCTCTTCATGGGAACAGAGAAGCTGGTAACTAGTCCTGCTGAAAAGGAGCACTTGAAGAGCTGCATTTCGAGGGCCCGGGAGCATCTTGATGAAAAAGAAAATGAGGATTCCTTGCCAAGCAACAGAGAAGCAGGTATATACCATAATAAAAATCTATAATATGTTTAGATTAACAAACATGGCCAAAATATTTAGCTAGAATATTATTGTAAAATTTTGTAATGCAACATCCAAATGTTGAGAAATGCACACTAACTAAGTTCTATATGATATAACTGGTCTACTGGTAATTTTATAAGAACTTGAGCTTCATATGCCATCCATTTTGTTATTTATTGGGTTTATCAAGTTGAGTATTTAAGTACAAAACAAATTTGAGCAGATTTCTGTTATACACTCATATAACTGATTCCCCTCAAATATCTTTACCCTTATAAATATTTATTTGCTAATAAGATGTTGCTTCTCGCAGACAACAGGTTTCTTTTTGAAGGGCACCTTACTGTGGGACAGGAACCGCCACCTCCAGCATGGCTTGTTGCTGATAATTTAGCACGGGAATTGAGCATACTATCTGAATCCTCTGGGAATCAAGATGGGAACAACAACAGAACAGAGTCTAGGGCCGAGGATATAACACCTGCTATAATGAACTTCTTAGAATCCATATCAGGAGACAGAGATCTTGAAACTGCCTTGGAAGAATCACTGCAGGTAGCATTTTATGAGAATCCACTTCTTTGGTATATGCTCCCTCATGGTGACCTTTCTGTGTTAGTTTGTCAGTGCAAACTGCTAGGTCTCTTAACCAACTAATTAAAGGAGGGTACAGGCGTACATCTATATGCTTCTGATCTTTTTAGGTGTCATCAGAGAGGATAATGATTTTCTTTAGCTTGGCCAATCTCATGAAATTCTTTCCATTCAACTTAATTTACACTACACTCAAGTGAGAGTACAGAATTTGTTGAAAAGTAGAGGCCACTCATGTTTTGATGTTGAGGAAATTGTTCTTTTTAAATGGCTAGGCAATTATCATCTTTATTGAAACATACACTCATGATCAATTTGCAATTTTACATAAATCTTCACTGTAGTACTAGGAAGTATCTAGTCCTACTATATATTGTGGTGTAGCTTGTATTGCAGCTGTCACTTACTTTCTACTGTCATGCTGAAAGTCAGCTTTAGTTAGCTGAAACTGTACCAGGGTGCATTATGAATATTAATCTGGAGCTTCAATTTCCTGTTGCCAGGGAATCATTGAGCAGCCACCCAGGGCACCCCCAGCTTCAAAGGAAGTTGTAGCCAATTTACCTGTCATAACAGTTACTGAGGAAGTCATTGCCAGATTGGGTAGTGAGACAGAGTGTGCTGTTTGCCGTGAAAACTTGGTTGTGGACGACAAGATGCAGGAGCTTCCGTGCAAGCATCTTTTCCATCCTCCATGCCTGAAGCCATGGCTGGTAACCTTCTAGACCCTGCAAATAATTAGGTGGATTTGGAGTAGAAGAGCATTATTGTTTCAAGTCTATGTAACTAATCAGTCATGATCATTTGCGTTCGTTTAGGATGAGAACAACTCGTGCCCCATCTGCCGGCACGAGCTGAGGACGGATGACCATGTGTACGAGAGCAGGAAGGAACGCGAAAAGGAAGAGGAGGAAGACAGGAGGGGAGCGGCGAATGCCGTCAGGGGTGGGGAATTCATGTATATCTGAACTCAGCAGTCTAGATGTACTGGTACTGCACTACTGAGCTTTCTGATTCTGTGATATCTCAATGTCATTGTATTATACCTGAAGTTTATATCTTCTGTCGTTCTCCACAAAAATTATCATGTTAGTGCCGGCCGTACAATGCAGCTCGTGATGGATGTATAATTCTCGCTGCTTGTAATGTGCCCCGTCAGAACGCTGACTGATAATTTTTCAAAAAACGACGCCGAGTGATCGGACTCGCAACGCCGCCCGGCTGCCAGGTCACTCCCGAAGCTTTGAGGCAACGTTTGGTGGATAGATTGCTCTCTAGAACTTGAATTTGGAATGAAGTGTGAGGCTATGAACCACAAAGCACAAACTCCCCCTTACCAGATATTCCTTCAACTCTTCAAGCCATTGACTGTCTGTAAAGAACTTAAGATATGTCGTACTAATTCTAATAGAAGTCGACTCTCCTACAGCCCATTTAGAAATCGAGTTTTTTTTTAAATGTCCTTTTTTTCCAAGTTAAGAAGAATTTGTTGTCCGATGTGAAAAGGCTCGTACTTAGCATACTTTTTCCATGAATGTGAGCGGTGATCATCTTCCTACCTACGTACTCCCTCCGGTTTGGTAAAGTAAGTCGTTTTGGACAAGATTTGAATCAAACATTGGGAATATAAATCGTGAATAACTTTTAATTCGTTGAGTTTGAAGATGTGAAAACTACCTTAATAGATTTGTCTTGCAAAATAGTTTCATAAAAATATACATATGTTAGTTTTTAATAAATATCTTTATAAAAATAAGAAGTCAAAGATGTACTTTGGAGACTGTGTCGCTGTCCTAAACGACTTCCTTTGCCAAACCGGAGGGAGTATATGTCATTGTTTGCCAAGGCTAGATAGCAACCTCAAATGGCTAGCGATCAACAAATTGAGCCCCTGGTTCATTAATCTTCGAAGAACAAATGAGAATGTTTCAGATAGAGAGGAAAAAAATAAACCAAGCAAAAAAAGGAAATTTAAGATGAAAACTTCAGATATATATAAATATAAACGGTAATGGACGTTCTCTGTATGAAAAGCATCGGACACCTCCTGCCTGACCCGTTCTGCTGGCGCCCCAGTAACGCATCGCGACACCTCATTTTCGCCGACGCCGCGCCTCCCCCAAATCGTTGGCGGCACGGAACCTGGGGGCGTCGAGGTCCAGGCAGGCGACGCGACTCCTCCGAGTCAGCGGCGGAGCGAGGTCGACGGCAAGACCCGCGGACGGCGGTGTAGAGGCCGGCGACCACCAGCAAGCTCCATGATGACGGCGAGCTCCTCTTCCTCCCGCTATGGCCGGCGGCGAGCTCTTCTTCCTCTTATCCATGGCCGACGGCGCGAAGTCCTCTTCCCCATGAACGGCGATGACCTCTTCCTCTCACCATGGCCGGCGGCGCGTGGCCGACGGCACGAGCTCCTCTCCTTCTGCCCCATGGCTGACGTACGAATTCCTCTCCCTTTATCCTCCATGGCCGGCATCGAGCTCCCCTCGTCATGGCTGGGGTTGAGCTCCCCCATGGCCGGAGTTGAGCTCCCTGTTCGTCATCCTCCTCATCCTCTCCCTGCTTGCTACCTATGTTAGGGTTTGCTGTATGTTGCAAGTGTATGTTTCGCGTGTTACATATATTTTAGAAGAATGTTTCACGTGAATGTTGCAATAAGTAGATCTGGATGTTGCGAATGTTGCATTTTCATCGAAAGGTTTTGACCGCGGCCGCGCGTGGCTGAGTTGGGAGCACGCTGTTTTTAGCGTTTCAGTAGAATTTTTTCAATGTTGCAGTTGCATGATAGTGATGTTGTAATAGCTTTGTTTCAATGTTGCACAAATTGAACGATGAATTAACGATGTTATATGCAACAGAGCTCCGATGTTGCGGCGGAAATTTTACCCTCCGCACTTAGATGTTTCACTGTGTTTCAATACGTAATTTCTGATGTTGCAAACATATATTCCTAATGCTGCAAATATGTATTTTTGATGTTGCAATGACCGTCCGATAAAAAAACATCGAACGTCCGGGCGCATGCAATAGGAGCACGGGAAGGCTCCAGTTCTTGAGCGAAGAACCAAACGGAAGCGATGATTCTTATTCTTCCAACTCTCTCTACCGGACCACGAGACACGTTATTCGCGCACGCAAACAAATTTTGGTCTACCGTGGTGTCAACCAAAATTACCCTCCACTGCAGGCAACAAAGAATTTCGATAATAACGTGGCATTAACTAGTTCACTGTCATAAACATACCACGACCAACCAGCACATGGGCTGATGGGCCCCTATCTAATGCAGATGCCAGACGGCCGTTAACCTCGCTAACGCCAGTAATCAAAGAGAGGACCCACCAGCCAGAGACACGACGGCCCATCCCCTGACCCTGACGGTGACGGCGCGTTAGCTCTGCGTCGCTCCACCGCTGGGAACACGCCGAAACGGATCAAACGGGTCCTTCGCTCCCACGATTCCACGAACACACCATCCCGAATTCCGATGCGCATCGCATCGTCAGGCTCGACCGCTCGAGCGCGCAAGCCAAGCCCGATCCCGATCGCAACGCCACGCCACACCGCAGGCCACACCGAATCGATCTGCACCAACCAAATACCATGCAGACCCAAAACCAAAAGCAGCTGCTGCAGCAGAAGCATCCGATATTCCGATCCCTGCAAAAAAACAATTCCTTCCAGAAAGAAAGAGATTATTTCCCCCCCAAGCGCCCAATCCTGCTCCCGAAATTCCTAATCTTTTAATCCTGGTGTTTTTCCTGCGGCCGTGCCCCCGGAGCAGTAATGAAGCGGAGGAGGAAAAGGAGAAAACGAAAAAGCGCCAAGGAAAACAACGCACCAGCAGCGCCAGCAGCAGCGAGCAGGCGCACATCAACTCATCTACGACGCGTTACTACGCATCATCAGGGAAAGGATGCAGGCGATATCATGCGTGTGATTGCGAGCGGGTGAGCGAGCAGGCAAGGGAGAGAGAGCAAAAATCCGAGGAGGAAAAGTCCGCGAGAATCTCCGGGTGTGCCCTCCCCACGCCCGTCAAAAATCCAATCTTGACGCCTCCCTGGGCGAGCCCAGACTGTTCCAAAGTTTGTGCCTCTGTGATGCGGGATTTCTTGTCAGTTGGTTGGTCGCCTCTGATAATGGGATGAGAGCCCCGCCTGCCTGATCCGCTGTTGATCCCGCTCTCCAGTTTTTTTTGTTCGGGTTCTTGGTCGGAGAGATCTTTTTCCTCTCGCTACCCCTCCGTCTGGATTGCGGTTGGTTGCTTCTGCTGTGTGTTTGGCTCGATCGGGATGGGGGCGTGGGCCGATTCGCCACCACCACATCTACGCGTCCTCTTTTTTATTGCCTCCGCAGTGGGATTTGCTTTCGCGTTGTTGTGAGCTATTTCCGCAAATCGTCTAGGGCTGCCCGAGGCACTTTACCCTTCCTCTTCCTGTTCCCCCTTGGCTCCCGGATCGAATCCGCCGCTTCCCCGCCGCGCCGGGGCGTCGATTCGAGCTGCGCCGCCGCCGACTCCGCCGCAAAATCGCGTCTTGGTAAGGTTGCCCGCTCAGATTCGTGGGGGTTCGCTGCGGATTTGGTTGGATTTTGGGGGGATTCCTGATCCGGTTTTCTGTGTCTGTGTCGCAGGGTTTGTTCCATGAAGGCGTGAGGCAGATTTGGAGGGGAGGGGTTTCTCTTGTCTGTCCGCCGTCGGGGAGGCTCCGACCAGCCAGCCATGTCTCAAATCCAGAGCTTCTCGCGGAACAACTGCGTGCTCCTCGCCGTGCTGTGTGGGAAGCACGCCGAGAAGCGTGTGACGGCAGCAAAGTTCGGGCCGGAGGTGAAGCGGCTGCGGCCGTCCTATCCGTTCCCTGAGCTTAGCTCGGCCGGGAGATTGGAGGTCAGTTGGTGGTGCTCTCGCTTGAGTACGGTGATGCTATGTTTTCTGCTCCCCCCTCTTTGTGTGAGCTGAGCTGAATGAAGGGGCTTTCGTATGCAGGTGCACACTCTGTTCAATCCTACACCCGAGCAGTTCCTTGAGGCGCAGCGAGTGGTGCAGCCCAACTTCTTGTACATCCAGGGGCAGCAGCTCGAGGATGAGAAGGAGATTGGCTCGCTTGTGTGGGGGGACGCCGATGTTTCTGACCCGCAGGCGTTTAGCACTCTCATTAGCCCACCATTCCCCACGATAGTAAGCACTGGGCTTTTCTCAAGTGTGTGCATTGTTATTACTTCTTAGCCAAAGTTCGATGGCAGCCCATAGTCCATTTGGCTGTTAATTGAACTGAAAATGCCAGGGTGTGATAAGAACGCCTATGCTACTATGTTTGTTTCATTATTGCATTTTACAACAATTGCCTATTACTTGAATAAGGAGGCTGATTGTCTTGTCTTACAACACCCATGTCAGAACTACATGAGTAAGCTTGGTACTTCGGTGCTGAATCCAGTTCCGAATAATTCAATACAAAAATAATAAATTCTGACCATTCCACGCATCAGGTTTAAAATGTTTCATATAGATAATGGAAATAATATATGGAAAAACCATGTATACTACAATAAAAAAGTTGCTTCATGTGCTTCACGTGCTTCACAGATATATATTTGGAACGTGGATTGTACGTTACCTTTGTCATGTTCTAATATATTGTTTATATTGCCACATGGACCAAACTCTTTAGATTTTAATGGTTGCTGTCTTTCTGATACCATAATCTCAACACAGGTTTATCTGGAAGTTCCTATTGGTGAAAAACTTGCCCAAGCAGTACATTCAAAGGTAGGCAGTTTCCCTGTACAATAATCACATTTCTTGAACCACTACAATATTACTCCATCCAGTCGGAAAAGAGTGACGTTTTGGGTTCCATGCAGTCAGCCTATCACCATTTATCATCATTACTTTGTGTGCATTGATTGACCATTTGAAAATGGTATGTAGATTTATCTCGAAAGGCTTTCATACTAAATTTTGCTTTGGTTTGTAGATATACTATAGTAAAATTACTAGTCAAAGTTCTGCTGGACACTGTATTAATGTCCAAAAATATAAATCTTTTCTCTCTTGATTGAGTATTTAGCCGTTAGCATAATTTTTTCATCATTTCATGGATTTCGGTTTTGCTTTAGTTAGTTTGGCAACAATGTCATGTTGCTGCTAATCTATTGATACCATTTTTCACCCTTATGTTTCCACATCTGAACAAGTTGTTAAGTGCCACATGTTCATAATTTATTGCTTGAGGTCAAACCAATTTGCTGTTTCTGTAGCTTTACAATTGTTGATATTATTTTATTTCAGGGGATCCCATATGTAATATACTGGAGAAATTCATTCTCATCTTATGCAGCATCTCATTTTCGCCATGCGTTGATGTCAGTGATTCAAAGGTATTCCCCCTCCATGTTCAATTAGATACTACACAAGGGGACATGTTATCTAATCTGCTCATGCTTGGATGCAGTTCGGTGAGCCATACATGGGATGCTTTTCAGCTTGCTCATGCATCCTTCCGTCTATATTGTGTAAGAAACAATCATGTGCAAAGTGTTAAACTTGGTCCTCGTCTCCTTGGGGATGCTCCAAAAATAAATATTAGCCCACCTGAGACTGAGATGGTTGATGAAGAAGGTTCTTCTGAATTGACCCCGGCTATCAAAATATACGACGAAGAAATCAACATGAAATTGCTTCTCTGTGGATTGCCATGCACCTTGGTAAGCCTCTATACTTATGTCCAAACATTATTCCTTACGTTATTCTAATGCTAACTTATGAATCTCCTTTTTACTCTCCTGTAGGATCCTTGTTTATTGGGCTCTTTAGAAGACGGTCTGAACGCACTTCTGAATATCGAAGTATGGATAAAGAACTCTACCTCTACAGTCCCTGTTGTGTGAAAACTTTTTTTATGGCAGTGACAGATGATTCCTCAGTCTTAATGTTGTCTTGAGAAACACTCCATAGTCCATAGTTGACAAACTTGTGGTTTAGAAAATTGATTCTCATTAGATATGATAAAATTTTGTTTTTAGTGTATGTAATAGTAATTCAGATGTATGGCAATGTTAATGCTCTTATTTGAATATAACCATGACTTGTATTCACTAATTTACATGTATATTTTTCTGTAAGGACCCTAAAACAAATCAAATCAGATGTGCACCACAAAGGCACATCACATCAATGAAATTATAGTACATCATTTGCAAAATGCGTTACTTGATCTCTTGGTCAATTTCTATCAATCCACAATTTTTATATACATAACTGTGAGCTGAGAAGTAAGATTTCTTGTCTTGTTCAAAGTGTTCCATGCTGTTTTAGTTAGAACTTCTTACATAATTTCTGATTTTTCTGTTCTTCTGTCGCTTGAAGAGCTCATGTTAAGGTTTGTTTTTGTTTTTCACAGATTCGTGGGAGCAAACTGCAGAACCGAATCAGGTATCTTGGATTGTTGTCTGTTATAGTTGTAGTTCCTTTTACCTTTATATGTAGTGATGCTTATATGTAAACCAAATTCTGTTGGCATGCTGCCGTGCACTAATGTGTTGGTAGTTCATGCTCAGTTCTATAAACGTTATGATTCTTTTCGAATTATCCAAAGAAAATGACAGTTGTATGCTAGAAACAGAACATCATTTACAGGAAAAAAAAGCCTTCATTGATAAAACCATTGTGTTAAGAAATGAGCTTCATATATACTACAATCTATCTTCTGCATGTCGAAGTTGCCTAATACTGATATTTCATTGTTAAGAAATTTAAATTTGTTGATTACTGCCACTGTGCCTTTGCCATATATTGTTCTCGTTAGTGGAAACTGATTTGTTGTTTCTCTTGCCTGGCAGTGCCTCTCCGCCACCTCTTGAAGCTGCATCTTTACCACGTGGGATGGTTACTATGCGCTGTGACATCAGTACTTGCAGTTCTTCCCATGTGTCACTTCTCGTTTCTGGTAGTGCACAAACTTGTTTTGATGACCAGGTACATATTCTTCTGACCTTTGATATGTCCTTTTGGTCTGCTGCAAAGTAATCTGCTGATCACCTTCTGTGCAGCTTCTAGAGAGCCACATCAAGAATGAAATCATTGAGAAGAGCCAGCTTGTCCATGCTCTATCAAATAATGAGGATAAGTTATCATCAAGTGAGCCTTTAACTTCCATGTCCATTGCTTGTGGGGCTACTACGTTTGAAGTTTGGATGACCCTACCTAAGTGGGCAGCGCAGGTTAGATTACATCATTTACTGCATATATTATGCATTGCCCAGAATTTTCACAATGTGTCGATGTGTGTTTTATCATTTTTTTTCACTTGTATGAAGTTCTAGTGCTTACATGCATATTGCATGAGCATTGGATCTAATATTCTTCTTCAATGCCTAGGTTCTGAAGCATCTAGCACCAGAAATATCATACAGAAGCTTGGTTGCACTTGGAATTGGTTGTATAAATGGTACTCCTGTAGCTTCATTTGAGAGGCGAGATGCAGACCGCCTTCTTTTCTTTTGCACGAATCAGCGCAAAGATTTGGCTAATGAAAATGGTCCATATTTTCATTTGCCAAGATGGTCAGCCTCCCTTACCAAGGACAGAACTAAGGTGGCTTCAGAATCAAAACCAAATCTGTTGGGTGCAAATGGAGTTTTAGAAGACAAGAAACATCTGATGGAAGGGCCTTCTTCGTTCCCATCCTCCAAGGCTAAATTGAAGCCTGCAACTATGAGGCCCATTCCCCACTCTCGAAAGCAACAAATGCATCCGTTCATGGGTTTACCTGAAGCTGCACTTCATGATACTAGTCTGGTTAAGCCAAGCTTGCCAGTTGCGCCACCTGTGAAGCATAGTTTAGTATCATCTGCCCCAACTACACACAGAAAATCAACATCAGGGCCATCTCATACTCCATCAGTCATCCAATTGAATCCTCTGCCAATGAAGAAACATGGATGTGATAGGTTGCCTATCCAAGTATGCTCTGAGGTATGCACCTTGACTCTTGAGCCTTCATGAGTCATGCATGATGATTTAATTCTACATGATTGGGCTAAAAGAATGATCTGTTTGTTTTTTTTTTTCAGGAGGACTTTTTGAAAGATGTCATGCAGTTTTTAATTCAGCGGGGCCACAATCGACTTGTACCTCATGGAGGACTTGCTGAATTTCCTGATGCTATCCTTAATGCCAAGCGCCTTGATCTCTATAACTTATACAAAGAGGTAATTCTTCACACTTTATTTTCGCAAAACTAAAGAGGTCAAAGAATAACACAGATTATGGGCTTGTTTCCTGATAAAGATTTGATTCTCTTTTAGGTGGTATCTAGAGGCGGATTTTATGTGGGCAATGGCATAAACTGGAAGGGTCAAGTATTCTCAAAGATGCGCAATCATACTGCAACAAATAGAATGACTGTATGTATCTACTATTCAGTTCTCTGAAACTTTTTTTCCCCTGTCTGATACTGCATTTAGGTTCATCCTGAAGGACAGGGGACACCTTGCATTGACCTAATCAAATGCAAACTGAGTTCTAATTATTTGCACTTCTTTTTATATGTATTAGGGTGTAGGGAACACACTGAAAAGGCATTATGAGACATATTTGTTGGAATATGAGTTAGCGCATGATGACGTGGATGGCGAATGCTGCCTACTTTGTCACAGGTCTAATGGCATTTTCTTTTAACCTGTGTACTTCAGTACTCATGTTTTCATGATTGAATCTAAGACATCCTTTTATGTAATTCCAGTAGCGCACCTGGAGATTGGGTGAACTGTGGTTTGTGTGGTGAATGGGCCCATTTTGGTTGTGACAGACGACAAGGCCTGGGCACTTTCAAGGTAAAAAAGAATAGAATTTCACCTTGTGGCCTGACCCTTTCCTAAAGTAGTTACTAGATTTCACGAGCTGCATTTTCTTTTGTCCAGGATTATGCGAAGACAGATGGATTGGAATACATCTGTCCCCATTGTAGTCTAGCAAACTACAAGAAGAAGCCACCGCCGCCAAAAGTAGCTAACGGTTTTGCAAATACCGCCTCTGTATCACGAAATGTTTAATTTTCTTAGTTTTCCTTTTTTTTTGCTGGCCCCATGTTGTGGGGAGTCATTAGAGTATAGGCTGATGGAAAGAGGGGGAGAGGGGCCTTGAAGGCATGTAGTATTTGATCTGTATCATCCAATTAATTTAGTGGTTATGAGGTTTATATAGCATGTAACAACTGACAATATAGACAAGTTCCTACAGTAGTTGTTGATTAGATGTGGTATAAGCTTCTGTTTATAAAATCTCGTCTCTTGCTGTGGTTCTATAGATGCAGACATTCTGTAGTTGTTTCCTCTGCTAGGTTTTCCAGAAACATTTGATGGAACAGTATGGCCAAGTGATGCATTTTTGTTCTGTGACTTGCGTTTCATAACCTTCTGTTAAAACAGACCAGAAGTGGGGCAAATTTGCAACCGGATTCCGACTGGGCTCGTTTTGGGTGCACATCCTGATGTTCGATCCAAATCAGCAACAACCGAAGGCAGGCAGGTGGTGACCCTTTTTTTTTTTTTTTGGAAAAATGGCAGGCGGTGACCTCGCTGCCGTGGCTGGTGGCTCAATCGAGCCGCCAATGTTGCCCGGTACGACAGCTGCCCAGGGCCTTGTTAAGCCTGCCGGCGTCATTTCAAGCCTGAACTAGATCCTCAACTCTAATAACTCACCGTTCTCTAACTCCGACAGCATCATGACAACGTTGTTCGTAGCTACTTCTACCGATTTTCAGTGTTGGCGATTCAAATCTGGATACGCCAAACCGCAGCCAATGTGAAACTGCGAATGCTCGTTGTGCATCACTTATTCATTACTCATGAGTCATGCCACTTTGTTAACAACAATGACAAAACAAGAAGGGATCTCGTTTACATATAAATAAGGAATATACTTTCCAATTATTCATGTCATTACATCACATAGCTTATTCTTTCATAATAATTTGTTGAGTTGGCTTGGTGGTACAACACATGTTTGTTGAGTTGCTTGAAGTTGAATAATTTGTTTTTTTTTTCTATTTTTATTGTGTGATCTGAATTTTCATCTTCTTTTCAATATAACCGACAGTTTTCTGCCAGGTTCATCATTTAGAAAAGAAAATAGGGAATGTCAGCCCCGCAACCAATGTGAATATGCTCACCACCGTATGGCTGACCGGCGATTACTAGCGATTCCTGCTTCATGCAGGCGAGTTGCAGCCTGCAATCCGAACTGAGGACGGGTTTTTGGAGTTAGCTCACCCTCGCGATCGCGACCCTTTGTCCCGCCCATTGTAGCACGTGTGTCGCCCAGGGCATAAGGGGCATGATGACTTGGCCTCATCCTCTCCTTCCTGTGGCTTAACACCGGCGGTCTCTTCAGAGTTCCAAACTCACAGTGGCTAACTAAACACGAGGGTTGCGCTCGCATTGGCACATGGTCCGAAACTCCGAACACTCTTTGACATTGACAAAACAAGAAGGGATCTCATTGATGACATATAATAAGAAATTATACTTTCCAATTATTCTCATGTCACAGCTCGCGCGACGCATGACAGTTTATTATTACTCCATAGCTATAGCTTGCCAGCGGCCACACACACGTTACACCATTCCTATTCGTTCAAAATCTCAGTAGGGGCCATAGGGAGGCTGCTGCTGCTGCAGGCCGCAGGTGGCCGTGAGCTGCTGCGCGACCTGCGCCGCCAGCATCCCGAGCTGCCCCTGCTGGCCGTACATGCCGCCGTAGGGCATCTGCTGCTGCTGCATCACCTGGTGGACCATGGTGTAGATGGCGTGGTACTGGTGCTGCGGCTCCACCAGCCTCAGCTGCCCGCAGCACTGCTGCCGGAGCATCTGGCACTGCGGCGAGCAGTAGGGCGTCGGAGTCGGGCTGCACTGCTGCCGCAGCAGCTCGGCGCACTGGGTCAGGATCGGCGGCGGCGCCTGCGGGTAACCCTGCGGCGGCGGCGCCTGCTGCTGGTGGCACGGGCACGTGTGCGCCTGCTGGGAGGTGGCGCTCGCGGCGAGGGCCAGGAGAGCCAGGGCAGCGAGGATTATTGCCTTCATGGTGTTGGTAGCTAATAGGTTCGGTTCTGTTCTTTGGTGGCTAAGCTGGAAGGTCGTCGATGGTGTGGTGAACTGGTAATGGAGAAGAGCGTAGGGTGTGAGGGTTATTTATAGATTTGATTTGATGGCAGGATTTTCTTGCCTTGGTAGGAGACTGATGGTTGTTGTACCTTGCACACGAAGGGTTTATCTAGATGTGTAGTGCTTGGATCCATAGATATAACAAATTAAATGACTCATCACTCACTTTGTGTAGCGAGCCGAGGTTGATCTTGGATTCGCTCTGTACTTTAACGTGGCTCGTTTTTGTTGGGTTGTGCATGTTCTTGAGATGAAACAAATTGGATGGCTTATAGCTTGATGATCTGGCTTTTGTTAAGTCACTTTACACGTCAAGGATTACTGTCGTCTCTTCTGCTTTTTCATGAAAACTGACTTTGTAATGCAGTATATATGGGTTGTTTGTAAAACTGTGTGAGCAGTTAGCATATATATCAAGATCAGTACTGTGACTTGGGCATGACTCACCATTTTTTTCGTTGTACATGCGTGGGAAGGATTTGTTACTGACTTGATGTCTTCACGTGCAACTAGGTTTGCAATGCGCTGTGAGTTGGTAAGATAAGACCAATTTGTGGAGCTTACATGTCAAAGTTTGTCCCCATGTTCCTCACTTTACGTGCTAAGATAAGATTTGATCCTTCTTGGATGAATATGTATTTTTCAAGCAACCTACTGGTACCGTCCAAGCAACCTGCAAAATCCAAAGACACGCCTAGCAGATGCATGAAACTTGTGACTTGAATTGACCATGCGTTGTGGTGCCTCTGTAGTGCTTCAATGCATGTGTCTTACGCGCCACGCCAGACTAGCTAGTATGGTTCCAGTGGGTGCCCAATGGGCGGTAGTACTTGTGATGATCAGTGCTCAGCAACACGGTTGTCATCTCCCCATTGTATTCTTAAGAAGAAGCCCCTGATAGATAGCTAATTTTATTTTATAAATACCGTGCATGTATTACCAAATTGAAACATCATCACTAGAAGAGAATGAGCCATCCGCGGACGACATAAACAGCGGCCATTTTTGGACCCGGTGCTAATGGAGTATTAGCACCGGGTCCAACGGCTAGCAGCCGCGCGCAGGCGCGCGCGGCGCGCGTCGGTGGGTGGGGACCTTTAGCACCGGTTGCATCCAGCAACCGGTGCTAAATCCACACCTTTAGCACCGGTTGCTGCCTGCAACCAGTGCTAATTCCAGAGCAACATTTAGCACTGGTTCTAGCTAGGGACCGGTGCTAAATCCCCGATGTTAGCACCGGTTGCAGCCAGCAACCAGTGCTGATTATCTACCTATATATTCCTTCCTTCCTCTCCACGCCCGAGCCAGCATGAACACTCCGAGCTGTGTTCATGGTGTGCTCGGGTTGAGGGGAGATTTTGCCATTTTTTTTCAAAAATTGTGAAGCTTTCCTTCTTTTGAAGCATTCTACGAGGTACACAATTTCATCCTCTCATGTTCTTGTTTAGTTTCTATTGTTATTATACTTTATAAATATGAAATTTGTGAAGAAAAAAAGAGAAGAGAGAGAAAGGGTTATATATGTGTGTTCATAGTGGTTTAAATTTAATGTTAGGTATGTAGTGGAGAAATTTTATTAGAAATGTTTTTTGAGTATGCTTTTTAGTATTTTATTCATAAATGGAATATAATGATTTTTAAAATGTGTTATGTAATTTTTTATATTAATTGGAGATATGTGAAATTGGTTAGTTTATTTTGACAGAAGGTTCGTATGTTGTAATGAGTATTTTTCAATAACATTTATTGTTTTTTGAGAAATAAAAGCCTTGTGGATATATCGATATGGCTACTGCTGGAGGAAGTGGGACCGGTGATCGTGGTTCGTCTCGTGGGATGGGCAAAACTACAGTACCACCTCATGATAAGTCGAAAAAACCAGGACCTTGGGTGAAAGCACAACTTAATTTTTTGATTAAAACACATGAAGAATGTGTTGCAAGGGGTGATGAACCTGGTTTTGATCTTCAAGATCTGTTGCGGCGCTACGGTCCAGCTCCACCATCTTCTGCACCAGGAAAAAATATATCAGAGCATCCTACTTTCCCACCGAAGGATGGTTAAAGATATAGGTCATGTTGCATATTGGATGTGGAGAAATTTATGTACGACATCTTGAATAAATTATGCACATTGGTCGTGTTTCATTATGACTTTGAGAAATACAATTTTATTTTCAATTAGATCACTTTGTAATGTATGAATAAATTATTAACCTTGGTCGTGTTGGATATTTCGTTAATTTTGTAATGTGTATAAACTAATTAGATCACTTTGCTAAATGTAGATGAATAGGCAATGGATGCACTTGGCGGACCGACGCAGTCAGGAGTGGGTTGATGGCATGCATGCTTTTCTCGATGTGGTGGAGGACAACAAGTCGCCGTCAGGTGACATGTTTTGTCCGTGTGGGCAATGTAAAAATCAGAAATCGTACAAATCAAGAGGGGTTCTTCACTTCCATCTGATGACCCATATTTTTATGCAAAACTATGCGGTTTGGTCGAAACACGGTGAAAGAGGAGTCATAATGGATGACAATGAAGAAGAGGAGGATGATAACGACATTCAATATGGTGCCTTTGCGGATGTTGCAATGGATTATACAGATCAGGATGGTGCTGACCAGGAAGATGTTGCTCCACAGAATGACCCTAATGATGCACTTGGTCAAATGTTACGTGATGCCGAGTAAGGCTGCGACAATGACAAGGAAAGGAAAAAGATAGATCGTATGTTACAGGACCACAGAACTGATTTGTACCCAAATTGCAAAGAGGGGCTGAAAAGGTTGGGTATCACGCTTGATTTCTTGCAGTGGAAGGCATGTAATGGTGTTACTGACAAGGGTTTTGAAGAATTATTGAAACTCGTGAAGAAGATTCTTCCCGTGGGTGACGAATTGCCATCAACAACGTGGGAAGCAAAACGGGCTGTTTGCCCTCTTGGTTTAGAGGTGCAGAAGATACATGCGTGTCCTAATGACTGTATCCTATATCGTGGTGCTGAATACGAAAATTTGGATTGTTGTCCGGTTTGCAAATGCACACGCTACAAGATCAGGCGGGATGACCCTGGTGAGGTTGATGGGGAGACTATTAAGAACAAGATCAGGCAGGAACTTAAACGTTTGAATCTACGGAATGATCTACATCCAGAAAACAGAGACAAAGGACGCAAGTACCTGCGTCCCGCTAGCTTCACTCTCAGCAAAGAGGAGAAGGCAAGTATGTTTGAATGCTTGAACAATATCAAGGTCCCGTCAGGCTGTTCCTCCAATATTAAAGGAATAAATAACATGAAAGATAAAAAGTTCTTAAACCTCAAGTCTCACGACTGTCATGTGTTGATGACCCAACTACTTCCCGTCATACTGAGGGGTGTGCTACCAGTTAATGTGCGGAAAGAGATTGTGAAGCTATGTGCATTCCTTAATGCAATTTCTCAGAAGGTGATCAATCCTGAAGATTTGGATAGGCTACAGAACGACGTGGTCCAATGTCTTGTCAGATTTGAGATGATATTTTCACCATCATTCTTCAATATTATGACACATCTATTGGTTCACGTCGTCAAAGAGATTCGTATACTGGGCCTGGTATTTCTTCATAACATGTTCCCTTTTGAGAGATACTTTGCTGTTCTGAAGAAGTATGTACGTAGTCGTGCTCGTCCAGAAGGATGCATTGCTAAGGGATACGAAACAGAGGAGGTGATTGAATTCTATGTTGACTTTATCGAAGACCTCAAGCCGATTGGGTTGCCTGAATCACATCATGAGGGGAGACTTGGTGTAAAGGGCACACTAGGAAGAAAGACGATGGTAATCAGAGACATGCTGACATTTCGTAAAGCACATCTCACAGTTCTACAACAGTCAGCCTTAGTTGCTCCATACATCGAGAAGCACATGAAGATTATGTATGAAGAAAATCCAGGAAAGACTGCGACATTTATTCAATGTCAACACAATAGTAGTTTCGCAGATTGGTTGCGAGAACATCTGATGGCTGTTGTGGGTATTGATGCGCAACTAGCCTTTCTAGCTAGGAGTCCATCGACCACGATCTTAAAATTTCAAGGCTACGACATAAATGGGTATACATTTTATACAAGAGCCCAAGACAAGAAGAGCACCAACCAAAATAGTGGTGTCCGGATCGATGCGACCGACAGCAATGGCAATAAGAACTCATACTATGGTGTCATAGAGGAGATATGGGAACTGGAATATGGACCTTTAAAGATCCCACTGTTTAAGTGTCAATGGGTGAAACTGACTGCAGGAGGAGTTACAACTGATGAGTATGGGATGACTATAGTGGACCTAAACAAGATTGGGTTTCTAGACGAACCGTTCGTCCTAGCCAAAGATGTGACACAAGTTTTTTATATAAAAGACATGGCTAGCAAGCAAAAGAAATGGACGAGCAAACAATCGGACCCGTCAAAAGAGGAGCCAAAGCGTCATATAGTTCTTCCTGGAAAAAGAAAAATCGTAGGAGTTGAGGATAAGACAGATGAAGATTATGATATGCTCGACGGTCGACCTCCGTTCTCGGTGGCTGCTGATCCAACCATCCTGTTAGCAGCAGAGGAGACACACTATCTACGTCGCGATCACAATCGAGGGACATTTGTGAGGAGAAAGTTTGTTAGTGTTCAAGTAAACAATGATGCTGTATAAGTTAATTGCACTATGATGAAAACTGTAATATTTTAACTATTTTTTCTCTTTCATTTCATATATAACAAATATATTATTTTTTTATATATTAATTGCACTATGACGTGGCAAATAATGTTTTAGTTATAATCTAAATAAATAAGACTAACTATAACCTAAATAAATAAGACCAAGTATAACCTAAATTTATAAGACTGAGTATAAATTAAATAAATAAGACTAAACATTTAGATGTAATATTATTTAACTATTTTTTTCTCTTTCATTTCATATATAACAAATATATTAATTTTTTATATATTAATTGCACTATGACGTGGCTAATCATGTTTTAGTTATAATCTAAATAAATAAGACTAATTATAACCTAAATAAATAAGACCAAGTATAACCTAAATATATAAGACTAAGTATAAATTAAATAAATAGGACTAAACATTTAGATGTAATATTATTTAACTATTTTTTCTCTTTCATTGCATATATAACAAATATATTATTTTTTATATATTAATTGCACTATGACGTGGCTAATAATGTTTTAGTTATAATCTAAATAAATAAGACTAACTATAACCTAAATAAATAAGACCAAGTATAACCTAAATATATAAGACTAAGTATAAACTAAATAAATAAGACTAAACATTTAGATGTAATATTATTTAGCACCGAGTATTTGCAAAAACCGGTGCTAAATATAAAATTGCGCCAAAAAAGTAGCGCCAAACGGAACTGGGGCACCTTTAGCGCCGGGCGGATCTAAGACGCGGTGCTAAAGGTCCCCAATTTCGTTTGGCGCCCCGGCGGCTGACCTTTAGCACCGGGCCTTGGCTGCGCCCGGTGCTAATCCTAAACCTTTAGCACCGGGTCTTGGTTGCGCCCGATGCTAAAGGACCTTTAGCACCGGGCCTTGGCTGCGCCCGGTGCTAAAGGTCCGCCCTATATATAGTCAGCACTTAGAAAATTTTTGCATCTCGCCGTCTTCGTCTTCTTCACTCCCCACTTCGTCTCCCCGCCGGCCCTCGCGGACCCCGCCGCCGTCGTCCCCAAGCGCCACCGCGCCGCCACCGTCGTCTCCAAGCGCCGCCGTCGTCCCCAAGCGCCGCCGTCGTCCCCAAGCGCCACTGCGCCGCCGTCGTCCCCATCGCCGCCGCGTCTCCCCAAGCGCCGCCGCGTCTCCCCAAGCGCCGCCGCCGTCTCCACCCCCGGCGCCGCCCCTCCACCGTTGCCGGCACCGTCTCCACCCCCGGCGCTGCCCCTCCACCGACGCCCGGCCTCCACCCCGACGACGCCCCCGCTCGCCGCCGCCGCCGGACGCGCCGCCGCCCCTGACGCGCCCGGTCGCCACCCGCGCGCCGTTCGGCCGCCCCGGACGCACCGCCGCCTTCCATCAGCAGCGACCGCCGCCGTCCCGCGGCCTCCCGCCGCCGTGCCGCCGGAAGCCCCTGCCGTCGCGCAGCCCGCGCGCGCCATTCGGCGGCTACCTAGACGCGCCTGGCTGCCGCCTAGATTGACGCCCGTCGCCCTCCACGTACCGGCCCGACGAACGCGAGCTCGTCTCAAGCGATCCGCGAGCTCGTCTCAAGCGATCCGCGTGCGCGAACGGCTGTTCGTCTGAAGCCGGCCGAGTGCGACCCTGCGACTGCCGAGAACCGCCGCCGACCGTCGCGCGAACACGAGCTCGTTTGAAGCCGGCCACACGTAAACCTTTCCAACGTGCATGAAGAACCCGACAGCTGCATGTGTATTAATTTTATAGTTAGTGTTAATGATTAGGGTTAACGATAAATTTGACTAGAATTTATTTATTTGACTTAGAATTATTTCTTTAACGTACAGTGATTATTTATTTGGCGTAGAATATTTCTTTAATGTACCGTGATTATTTATTTGACGTAGAATATTTATTTAACGTACACTAATTATTTATTTGACGTAGAATATTTATTTAACATACAATAATTATTTATTTGTTATAGAATACTTCTTTAGCATACAATAATTATTTATTTGACGTAGAATATTTATTTAACATACAATAATTATTTATTTGACGTAGAATATTTATTTAACATACAATAATTATTTATTTGACGTAGAATATTTCTTTAGCGTACAATACATATTTATTTGACGTAAATATATTTCTATAGCGTACAATACTTATAAGTATTTATTTGACGTAGAATATTTCTTTAACGTACAATAATTATTTATTTGACATAGAATATTTATTTAACATACAATAATTATTTATTTGACGTAGAATACTTCTTTAACATACAATAATTATTTATTTGACGTAGAATATTTATTTAACATACAATAATTATTTATTTGACGTAGAATATTTATTTAACATACAATAATTATTTATTTGACGTAGAATATTTCTTTAGCGTACAATACTTATTTATTTGACGTAAATATATTTCTATAGCGTACAATACTTATAAGGATTTATTTGACGTAGAATATTTCTTTAACGTACAATAATTATTTATTTAATGTAGAATATTTCTTTAACGTACAATAATTATGAATTATTTGACGTAGAATATTTATTTTTGAAGATAACGATCCACGAGGAGGGTAATGATGAATTCTTAGGAGCTCAGTTTCATTTGGGTGGAAACACTGATCGGCCACCGAGCATGGAAGAAATAATACAAGGTATTTCTGGTGGCGATAATTTGGACCAGATGCAACCTAATATGGGTCAACGTAATAGTGATGAGCCCACGTCTAGTCAAGTGCTAATATTTCTCATAAACATTATATACATTATCTTAACCTAATGTTGTGACTAATTTATACCGTCTAATTATTCTAGCCATCTACGGTGACAAATGGCGCTACGAAACGCCCTGGAAAAAGAAGTACCACTAAGGGGCTGAAGGAGGTCAAATTGCACATCATCAAAGTGGAGGATGATGGGGAGCCAACTGAGCCCAAAGAAATTGCCAGAAAATATGTCTCTCAATGTGGGTTTATTGTTCGTGAACGCGTTCCCATTAGCATCAGGAAATGGAGATCTACAGACCCCAATGAACCATATGTTCTGGCTAATACGGAGAAAGAAATGATATGGACTGATGTGAAAGAAATATTCGGATTTCCTTCAGATCGTGAAGAGAAATTGAAGGATTGGACGCTGAAAAACATGGCAACTCAATTTCAAAATTATAAGACAAAATTGTGGAAGAAATATCTCAAAACAGAAGAAATTCCGGATTTTGACAATCACTCTACCATAAGACCTCATCATTGGGACGCGTTCGTGGAGTACAAACAGTCCACAGAAGGATCTGAGATATCCGCAAGGAACATCAGCAATGTGGAAAAAAAGAAGTACACCTATCGAATGGGTTCAGGCGGTTATAAAGGTAGCGTCGACAAATGGGACAAGATGAAAGAAGATCTCTATGCTAAAGGCATTCGTCCAGCGACACATGACTGGCCCTTACGATCCAAGCATTGGTATTATGGTCATGGAGGCACTCTCAATCCAATAGACGGATCTTTGATTTTTGGCGAGGACTTGCGAGACCTAGCTCACCGCCTCCTTGAAATCATAAGGAAAGCTGAGGCCGGAGAATTCATCCCTGACAGAGAAAGAGATGAGCTAACCTATGCCTTAGGAAACAAGGAGCATCCTGAAAGAACGCGCAGAGTAGGAACTTCTGTTTCTTAGAAGTATGCTTTCAAGGAGGACAGCTCCTCCTACAGGAGCCGTAAGCGGAAGAAGACCGAAACAGAGAATAGGATGAGGGAGCTAGAGGAAATCGTAGCCGCCCAGGGCGCACGGATACAGGATATGGAGGGAGAGATGGAACAGCGAATGAAGCTAGCACTTATTCAGATGACACAAGCTAGAGGAACAGAAGATCCTGCTGCTTTGGTTACCCCTCCACAACAACGTAGCAGTCACGCTTCCACAGAGCTTCCGCCAGCTCAATCAGAACCGGCCCGTTACCCTGTGGATGAAATATCTCAGCGCACCGCTTGCGAGCTTCATTCAACATCGAAGAACATATCAGTGGTGGTACGTATAATAACAATGACTTAAAGTTAGTTTACATATGTTGAACATATTATTGTGTTATTAACTTTTCCGAATATATTAGGTTGCATACGGTACGGCTAGACCATTGGAAGAAGGGCAAACAGTACACTCCAAGGAGATTCCATATGGCTACGCACCAGTCGAGATTGAACAAGTTGTCTCAGATTACAACGGCTTGCAGCTTGACATCCTCGGAGGTGATATGGAAACACTTCTTGGAGAGTGTTGTCACGGCATCATTCTATGGAGCAAACGTGACATCATCATACCTGGTGTGGAAGGAACAACCTCGACGATCCTCCAGCAAATGATCCTCCAACTAATGATCCTCCGGCAGATGATCCTCCGGCTGAAGAAGATTGGTCTCCACCGGCAAGGCCAAAAAGGAATCCGCCCAGAAAGAAAACTGCGCCAACAAGTCCTCCACCACCAACAAAGCGGCCAACTAAGCAAAAGAAAGTGCCGGCAAAGAAGAAATTAGTTTACGAGCTGACGCAAGAGAAACTTGACGAGGAAGTCGCCGCAGAAGTACACACGCATTTTCACAAGAAGAAAGAGCCTGAGAAAGAGTTCTTGGTTGACCCGGTCAAGGTGGCGAGGTTCTTACAAAATTTGACCAGGGTAGAACAGAAAAAAGCCGAAATATCTGACTACGACAGCTCATTAATAAAATATTTTCAGAAAAGGAAGAGAGCTGAGCATGCTGAGCGGTTAGCATCGCCTAAGTCAAAAGTGAAGCCGGCATTGCCTAAGTCAAAAGTGAAGCCGGCATCGCCTAAGTCTAAAGTGAAGCTGGTAACGCATAAGTCGAAACGTTCTACTATTCCTCAGCTCGGTGAACAACCTCAGCAAGGATTGACTCAGTTGCCAGATGCGCACGAACTGATGATCCAACGTCAATTGGAAGAGACAGGTCTCAGTAGAGCGGTCCTCACTGGCCAAGAATCCCCGCCCAAAGCTAAAGTGACTAAGTGGCATTTTGAGATTGGAAGTCTTTCGTCGCGCCAGATGATGTGAAAAAGCTACAAACAAAGATGTATTTATTCCATGGATGGTACATGGTTCAAGCGTCAAAAGGACGAGACATGTTCAGGTGTCGCGTGAAGGATGAGGATTTTTTCAATGGAGAAGAAACGATTTGGTTGGAGTTCAAAGATATCTACGAAATCTACCAACGAGACGCCCTGGACATGTCTTTGATTCAAACCTGGGTTTTGTAAGTGATTTCTTCTAACAATTTCTTTATTGTCATTTAAAAAACTCTATGAGTGACAGCGCTACTTTATTGCTTATTATGTAGAATGCAGATTCAAAGATGTCGGAGGGAGCGTATTTTTGACGTTGGTTTCATGGACCCGTCAAAGGTAAACCAAGACATGATTTATAATGATCCAGAGGCGACATATCAGAACTTATTCAAGTATGTGGATAAGCAAAATTTTATGGACTCCATACTATTGCCATACCACTACGGGTGAGTGCTAACACTTATATTATCTCATTTTATTTTCTTAATTTCTTAATTTTTTAAATTATCTCATTATGCTAAAACACTTATACATATGTATGTAGTTACCACTGGGTGCTCATAGTACTGAATCCTGATAGAGGTGTGGTGAACGTCTTCGATTCGTTGAGGAAACCACAAGAAGAGTATCAGGAAATCATTGACATGTTTACAAGGTCGTATATATAAGTAAATTTCAACAATTCAAATTTTTCTATATACTTACATTATTGACTTATTTTATTTGAACTCAAATTTGAGACTAACAACATGATTATGTAATTGTAGGATGTGGAACGAGATTCGTGAAAAGCACCCCGGTATGGATATGAAAAGCTCGTATGGAATACTGAATTCCCGGTATGCATGCAATTTGTACATATACGTCCTTGCTAATCAACTTAAAAAATTATCTTTAACTTTGTTTTCGCCAACAGTGACATCAACAGGGGCTGGGCAATAATTTATGCGGATACTACGTTTGCGAGTACATGCATAGCTGGATTAAATAAATATATACTATCCATGATATTATGGTACGCAATATCTATTTACAAGTTTCTAATTCAACTTCACCATTATTATACTTTAATTTAATTGTTTACAATTCGTAGATGATGTCCATCTCTAGTAAAAGCCTAGAGCAGCATAAGATCGACGCAGTTGCAGAACAACTCGTTGGATTTATTTGGGATGAGATCATCAATGTGAATGGAGAATTTCATTATGATGATGCATGGGACAATACGGACACCTCAAGTCTTCGTTCCTCCATCGCTGGTCCTAGATCCTCTGCTCGTCCTAGTTCATCATCAGCTCGTCCAAGTGCAGGATCGTAATTTATGGATACTAAGTTAGAAAACTTAACTCTTTTAGCACTATGAGATGATGTAACTCTTTTGGCACTAAGATATGTAATATACGTCTTTTTTATGCTTATACGAGCCTTATACAAATACTAGTGCAGTGTAGTACGACATCCGTATTAGAACAAATACGTAGGCAAAATACGTTGGCAAAATACGTATACAAACAAATAAATATGAAGGCTGGTAAAGAGAAAATTATATGGTCCCCCTTTAGCACCGGTTCTAGCCACAAACCGGTGCTAAAGGGGCTCGCGCAGGGGCCATGTGCGCGGCCCTTTTAGCACCGGTTGGTTTCGAGACCCGGTGCTAAAGGGGGCCTTTAGCACCGGGTAAATGACCTGGTGCTAAAGGTGTACCCCTTTAGCACCGAAAGATTAGCACCGGTTGAAAAACCGGTGCTGAAGGGGGTTTCCCAACCGGTGCGGATGCCTCATTCTCTTCTAGTGCATCCTCACGGGCGATGACTATATTTGTTGGTTATGGTTGAATATGCATGGAAATGTTTGTTTGACAGCCGACTCATAACAATCTAATTCTATTTACCCATTGAGCTAGCCGTCTGCTGATAGGGAAACTGTTTTCAGTGGTGTTCTCTATTTCCCTATTGGTTTCAAGGTGTTATGGAGATTCCTATTTCAATATTGCTTGAAGACATGAAGTATTTGATCTATATCAACTCATTAGTTTAGTGACTGTAACTTTTGTGTAGCTTATAACAACTTATAATACAGAAGTCCCTACAGTACATGCAGCGTGCAGGAGAGAACGTATATGTTAGTTATGCCCCTGGCACCTGTGGAAGCATAGACACGACGTCGTGTTCCGCGGGGAACCTCCCGACATGACGCGACTACTTCGCAGCTGCAGGTCAGACGCCGTGCTCTAGGCCTGCCGCATTCCTCATTCGCCCTGACCTGCGTGCTATGGTTTCTGTGGTGTAATTTCTTTCAAATGAACTAACCAATTGCTCCCCACTTCTGTATACTCGGCCCTGCGGGGCAGCTGTAACCCGCTGAACAATCACCATCCATTCCCGTCCACTATACACCACAACCCATGATTGCCAACAGATGTGAGTCGCTGTAAGTATGACGATACCGTCGAACCCTCAGTCGGTATAAGCGAGTGTCGAACCCTCAGTCGGTATAACGCTTTATCACGTCCACATATTCGTCGGTATAAAAACTTGCATCCTCCATCGAACTGTGTGTCGGGACTTCCTAATTGACGGGTCCAACTAGCCGTCGATACAACTAGACTGGGCCTAATTTGCTCCACCCGCGTTCAGCAGCCCAATCTGGCGCGCAAAAAAAAAAGTGTCCCCACCATGTCAGCCACTTGGTTGTATGCCTAACCCTAGCCTTATCCCATTCGATCTGGCGCTGCCCCCCTCCCCCCCCCCCCCCTCAGTTCGATCCCTCCAAATCACGCACGCCGCCGCGAGCTCTTCCTCCACCAAAATCGGCTGCCCACTCTCCTTCGCCAAAAACGCCGCCGCGCGCACTGCCTTCCCCGCCAAAATGCCGCCGCGCCCTTCCCCAGAACGCCACCACTGTGCGCCGCCCTTCCCCAAAACACCGTCGCGCGCAAGCCCCCTCAGCTCGAACCCTCCAAACCACAGACGCCACCGCGAGCTCCTCCTCCGCCAAAATCGGCCGCGCGCCCGCCCTTCCCCCAAAACAAGCAGTTGTGCCCGTTCTCCCTCAAAACCGGCACCCGACGTACAATCCCTAGCCTGTACTCTACAAGTCCTCTTGCTGCTACCTCCATCAACCATGTGCTAGTACTAGGGGTTCGACTTCCGGGATTGGATTGCTCTAGGCTTGGATTCATCCTCCAACAGGTAATTAACCCTAGTGATTCGTCTTGCTACCAAATCCATCCTCTTCATTCAGTTAGGCACGGATTTGTGTGTAGGTGTTGCATCGAGTTGGCTATGGCTGGGCCACTCATGAGGCCGACCAGATGTAGTCAGCAATTGGGGGCTGTGGTATAGTTGTCATGCCCGGTATCAGTGCACGGCAACAAAAATATATCAGTACCGGTTAGTCCAGCCAATACTAAATGGCTAGCACTAACGTCCTGCCTTTTGATACCGATCAAGACAACCGGTACTAAAAGGGATGGTTTAGTACTGGTCATTGTTAGCGACTGATACTGACCCGCTTTGCCCCAAACGGAGGCTTTCCTTCCCTTTTCTTTTTTTCTCATTTTTTCATTTTCTTTCTTTTTCCTTCACAACAGTGTGTGGTCATCACAAACGAAAAATTTCATCATAATCACAGGAAGATTTTACAAGAATCACAGTAATACATCTCATAAAGAATGTATTATCACACATTTCACAGGAATTACTCATAAAAAATCACAACAATACAAAAATCACATCTCAAAAGAATTTGTCTGCCCGCGCTCACCGGAGGACGCTCGCGCTTGCCGGTGCGCCTCTGCCGGGAGGCCTGCACCCGCGCTCGCCGACGCACCTCCGCCCGCTCGCTACCTGGTCGCGCTGTCCGGCATGGCTTGACTGCCCGCCTGCAGATCAGAGGAGGGGTGAGTTTTTTGGAGAGGAAAGAAAGAATAGAGTAAAGAGATAAGGAGAGAAGAAGGGGAGGGGGGAGAGGAGATGATACAGGCAGTGTGCATGCTGTCCACTAACAATAACATGTCATGTTTTGTAGTGGCTGATTGTTTTGCCTGGTACTAAATTACCCAACCAACTTCAATTGGTACTAAATGGCCCCCCACGGGTTCCGAGGTGCACTCAGCCGGTACTAACTTGGCTCTGTGACCATTGTTTCCTGGAGCCGGTACTAAATGCGTGCTTTAGTACTAGCTCCGGCGTGACCGGCACTAACATGCACGGACCAACGTTGAGTTTTCCAGTAGTGGTGGTAAATCTATCAGGTGGGGATACTCATCCCCCTCGTTGCCCTAAAAAACTTTTATTAGATAGGGCAATCGGTCCCTAGTCCTATATATGTAACTTTTGCATAGGCATATCATGTCAGTTGTCCATGTAGGCATGTGTGAGCTGTATCAAGCGCAAGGGCACAAGCTAGCAGTGGTCGATTACTTAATGTAGTTGATGATGATGAGTGCCTCACTTACGTGTGTGAGTTGTATTCCACTTATTTTATGGATTGACAAACCTTGGCAAAATACTGACACCCTCACACCCTTGTCCCTCTCAACATAAACATTTTTTTCATCACATTCCTCCATTATTCCTTTGATAACCATATTAACATCTTTAAAAGACTACTGTGAACACCATAACCTTCCTATAAGGTAAAAAAATAAGCTCTTGGAAAATCAAATTTAGTTTCAAATTAAAAGTTTTATTGATGAGTTTCACATCTTTAATGCACTTTAGTTAATTCATTGATGGTTTTAAAACCAATATGAAAGTTCATGAACAATGCTACTCGATAGGGAAAAGGAAGAATGTTCATGTGGTGAGTGAGTCACTTGTCTCATGTTCTTGAGAGTCATAGGTTCTATTCGCAATAAGAATGGTAACTAAGCCCCCATGATTCATAATCAACATATAGGATGGTTGGCCAGATTGCATACATTATCCATGCTCTCACCGCACACACCTTGGTTCGATAGCATCAATATTACAATCTCTATTATTTTTTAGATATTATTGTTCATGCATCATGATGCATGGAACTTTATTTGTTGTTACTACTATAAGACTACAACAACTAACTACCTATAGTGTTTTAGTTGTGAACACCAGAAACATCCTTGTTGTCGCATGAACTATTTTGACCACATGAGTAGTACATGCCGCACATTGATGGTAGGTATTGTGCTACTGTTAGTATGGCCTCCTCACTTTGAGAAGCTTGTTGAGGCCCACATAACTCACACGGTTGTTGTTGTTTCTCTTGCTGTTGTTGTTGGTGGGTCATGGACTGAACCATGTTGTAGATCACTTGATGGAGGTATCGTGGCTCAATCTGCCTAAGCTCATGGCAGCATTGCTGTTGTAGCACTTGACAATTATTTGGTTGTAGTAAACGCGATTGAAGGAATGGCATTTCCAGCGGGTTGCACTGTTGCCTCAAGAATTCACAACATCTGTTTAAATTTTGGTTGTTGCTACAAGTATTGTAGGGTTGTTGTTGCACATGGCCCTGACACTGTTGTTTATGTAGTTGTTGTGGCTGCTGGTGATGTTGTTGTGGCTGCTCATGATGTTGTTGTTGGGGTTGGGGTGGCACATGAATATGGACTTCTTTTTGCTGGTAATGTTGGTATTGTTGTTGGTGATCTTGTTGTTGCGGATGTTGTTGTTGTGTCCAGTGTTGCTCGTGGCCTTGATGTTGACCACAATTGCAAGTGCCTGTTTGCATGGAGGTAGCACTTGCAATGAGAACCATGAGAGAAAAAATCACAACAAGCATCTCCTTCATGGTTTGTTGGATTGGGGTGATTGATGATGTGCCTTTGTATTGGTGTCTATACGTATACTGATGGCAATGATGAAATGATATGAAGGTAATGCTGGGTGAATGCAAATACATATGAGGGTTATTATAGCTTCACTAGCATAAATTCTTTCCTTTAAAGATATTAATGCTTGTACGATATTGCTTTCGATAAATAGTTTTTTAGATAATATGACTCATCACTCACTTTACAAATGAGTTTAATGGTTGGTCATGTGTCATGATTCATTTTGTAATGTTGTGCAACTATTTTTGTTTTGTGTAGGATTACAGTAGCTTGATATGGCTTCACTTTACATGTCAAGGATTATTGTCCTTTTCCTTCTTTTTATAAAACTACTCATGTAATATTGTGTGAGTTGTTTGTAATGATGCATAAGTTGTTAGAGTGCATAGGATCAATACAAAACTTGACATGACTCACTAACTTGTCATACATTCAATGCTATAGAACTTAGATGACTCCACTTTCATGTAACTACTAGAGCTTTGATGAATTCATACTTTGTGTCATTTCTTTCTTTCCATGATCAAAGTTTATAAATAGTTAGATTGATTCATAGGCATCTTTTAAGCAACTAGCATAGATCATTTAATCAACTTCCAACTAAATGAAACAATTAGTAGAAGTTTGAACCTTGGGGCTTGATTAGTTCTGAGGACTTTTGTGACATCTCAGGGCTTAATAGGATTGGTAGAAGGGAATTGCTGGCGCCCGGACGTCCGATGGAATTTCTTCCATCGAACGGTCACTGAAACATCGAAAATACATATTTGCAACATTGGAAATACATACTTGCAACATTAGAAATACATATTTGCAACATGTATAAATTATGTACTGAAACACAGTGAAACATCTGGGTGTGGAGGTAAAATTCCCGCCGCAACATCGGAGCTCTGTTGCATGCAACATCATTATATATAGTACAGTTTATGCAACATTGAAACAAACCTATTGCAATATCACTATCATGCAACTGCAACATTGAAAAAATTCTACCGAAACATAGTGAAACACGGCGCACGCGATCGTAGTCAAAACCTTTTGTTGAAAATGCAACGTCTGGATAAACCACTTGCAACATGCGCGTGAAACATATGCAACATTTGCAACATCCAGATCTACTTTTGCAACATTCGCATAAAACAGTTGAAACAATCGTTTGAAACTTATGAAACACGTGAAACATACACTTACAACATGCAGCAAAACCTAACACAGGTAGAGGCAGGAAGAATAGAAGGAAGATGACGAGCAGGGACGTTAACCCCCCGACCATGGGGGAGCTTGACCCCCCAGCCATGATGAGGGGCCTGGGGTAGAGCTCACTAGCGTTAGGGGCGAGCTACCCGCGCGGCCTGGGGTAGAGCTCGCCGGCGCTCGGCCTCGTCAGAGCATGAGGCTTGATCCTGGAGGCGGACCCCGCCGTTCACGCCTCCTCTGCTTAGCTTGTCTGAGGCCACCGCCCTCGGGGCTCCCCTGCCACGGCTGCCGCTCGAGGCTCTCTCGCCATGGTCGTTGCTGGAGCTCCTCCTCGGTGGCTGCCTAGAGTTTCGGCAGATCCAGCGGAGCTGCCGTGAGCTGGAGGAGTGGGGGCGCACGGGCAGCAGCGCCAACGTTGAGTGTAGTGGTGGGCGCGCTTGAGCTTATCGTCGAGACCTTCGCTGGAAGACAACGATGGAAAAATGATCAAAAAAATGAATGGACATGAAACGATAGGAAGTGGTGGTGTGGGCCTTGCATCCACTATTTTATCGGCCAACGTCTGACACAGGGCTTGGGCGTCGGACGTTCGTAGGGAAGCATTATTGTTGATAGAATACGCATACCAACAAGTTGCAACTTATTTTTCAGAAGCTCATCTTCAAAGAACTCTAGGGTTAAGCGTGCTTGGCCCGGAGCAATTTAGGGATAGGTGACAGGAAGTCTTTTCCGGGTGCGCAAGAGTGAGAACAAAGTGCATAGAAAAGACTGGTGTTGGTCTGTGAGGGAATTCTAAAGATCTTAGAGAACTGGCAGGTGTAAGCGGGCCCGACCTTGGGGAGGCGGGACGTTACAACTTCAAGAAGATTGGTCTTTGGCTAAGTAAAGTATTCAATTTAGTATGTATGAAAAACAAACGAAAAAGTCCAAATTACTCCCCTTAGTATAAACAAAGTCTACATAACCTCTAAAGTATGTTTTGGTTCAGTTTAACTCCTAAACTATGGCATTTGTGTCAAATTACCCCCTAATATGATTTGTCTTTTTTGTTTCTCCATACATAAGGGAAATCTTGAGTTCAAATTTTACAGGGTGGTAGTAGACACCGTAATGTATTTTAAGATAATATATTATTTATTTTTATCATATTTTTCACATAATTTTGTATCTCAATGATTAATTTATTATTAAATATCCTACCATGCGAAAATAACTATAAAAATTTATGATGTATTTTTCTAACATGTGTTATAATGTTTATTATCATATTGCAAAATTAAACTCAAAATTCCACTTGTACACGGAGAAACAAAAAAGAAAATTTGTAGTAAGGGGTAAATTGAACCAAATGCCATAGTTTAGGGGATAAATTGAACCAAAACATACTTCAAGGAGTTATGTGGACTTTGCTTCTACTTAAGAAGAGTAATTTGGACTTTTTCTAAAAACAATTGACACCAAAATTCTATGAGAATACTTGTTTTGCACCACTCATGGATCGAGACATTGCACAAAAGAATGATTACTGCTAAAATAGTTTTACTTTTTATGATCACTTTTTATATTATTCACATGTCATTGTTCACACATTAAATTGGACACTATTTCTTAGTCCTGTTAAATGGCTGCGTGGAGATTCATGCAATATGCTAGCCTAATAGCTACAATTGTCACACACTTCTTCAAACCATTAGAAGTAATGTTGTTGTGTGGATTATCATAGCTGACCTGTCAATCGGGCATTATGCAAATGTTCAAACCCCATTTATCTACAGTGATAACTCAGATAGATACCATTTGGATCGGCCCTATCCCTAAGAATCTTTGCAACCTATCTTCTGTGGTTTGGCTTCTATAAAACAAATCAAAGTTTACTTGTGGTGTACTACAAGTGAGGTGAGTCAGCCCCTCACTCAACCTCTATTTCCTTGCATGGCTCAATCTCTACTTCCTCGCATGAAGCAACATGAGGCCCTCCTATGTAGATGTTTCTCTACCTAATACAGCTGGTGCCAACAATGTCTACACACGTCGAATCTCCACCGACTATTGTCTTGTTGTCGAGTAGTTGATAGTTGGCGCCAACAATGCATGCACTCGCCGACTTTCCACCGACTACCATTTTCGTCGCCAATCAATCGATGTCATACATAGTCACGTGGAGTGCATGCAACGCAACTCGAAGACGCGCGTCTAGTGATTTTGTACACGCTTTAGATGTGTCACCACATCATCTGTGTTTGTAGTACAAACTCTAGTTATAAGTTTAAAAGGGGCCTCCCACTAATTTCTTGGCCCCACCTCACAAGCACTCGTTACCCCGAGCAGGCACTACAATTAGCACTAAAATGGGAAACTCAATATCATCTTATTCTAGTTATCTAGCATGCCCAAACAAAGAGATGGCGCTGCCAAGTACACCGCCGGCATTGTCAGACGGCGTCGTCGACGAGATCCTCCGTCGCCTCCCGCCAGAAGAGCCTGCATGCCTCGTCCGCTCCTCCCTTGTTTGCAAGCCTTGGCACCTCCTCCTCTCCGAACCCACCTTTCCCCGCCGCTATCGCGAGCTCCATTGCACCCCTCCGGTCCTCGGCTTCCTCTACAACAAGTGCTTCGTTCCCACTACCACATTTGACCCCCCGCTCTTCCCACCAGCATTCGACTGCTTTAGCTGGGTGGCCCTTGACTGTCGCCATGGCCGTGTTCTCCTCCACACTATGAATCCAACATGCTTGGTCATTTGGGACCCTATCACCAATGAGAAGCGCTTCCTACCTCAAGTGCCCGACGAACCATGCAACCACCTCACCGCAGCGGTGCTATGCGCTGCGAACGACTGCAACCACATGAACTGTCATGGGGGCCCTTTCCTTGTGGTCTTTGGGTGCACTGCCGATGAGGATGTCATGGGGGATGCTAGTGTCACTTGGATGAGTGTCTACTCATCCGAGACCGAAGAGTGGAGCGTGCCAACCTGGATTCACCTTGGCCCCATCTCGAGGTCCCAGGATGTGATGGGACCTAGCCTGCTCATTGGAAACATGCTCTACTTCCTCCTAGAGGATGGCCGCAGAATCCTAAAGTACGATTTGGGTGGCCATCACTTGTTAGTGATGAACACACCGCCCTTGCCCGTGGGAAACATGGCCCTCGTGAAGGCGGAGGATGGCGGGCTAGAAGTGGCTGGTGTGGAGGGCTACAACCTTCGCCTGTGGTCGTGGAGGGGTGCTGCGGGATGGGTTCAAGGCAAGGTCATCGAGCTGGATATGATGTTCTCGATGGACATCGGTGACCCCTCAACCAAACTCCTTGTGGTCGGCTTTTCAGATGGTGCTAACACCATTTTCATAAGTGCAAATGACGGGATCTTCTCCGTTGAGTTGAGATCTGACAGTGTCAGGAAGATATGTGACCGCAAGATCTTCGACGCCATCATTCCCTATGCAAGCTTCTATACTCCTGGTACTAGCCTCATGCTCTTCTATATGTTTCCTCAGCTGTGATTTGTGAAATTCACTTATTCAGCTTGTTCACGCGACAGAGAATGTATGGATAGTAGCCTAAGAAACTGAAGGACATTAATGTCACCTCTAGCTAGTTACCCCAACATTTGGTTTGGTTCAACTTGCTACAAATCGTTTTTATTTTCTTATTAAATTGTCTATACATAGAAGATTATTGATGTATTGTTTTGTACTCTCCTTTGTGGCCAAGGTGAAGCATATGTCTGAGTCTAAGTCTTGTAACCATTAAAATGTATATTTCAAATGTGTGGGATTTTAAGCCACAGCACGCTCATAAGTTTTATGCGCTGTATCTTTTCAGATTATGCTCGTGGGAGACTGCAGCCACCGGTGAGGATGTAATAATCCTCACTGAAGTTGATCATGCTGCTTGCAGAATCGGCACTGGAAGTTTTCTGTTTCAGCATGGTGGATTAGGGTGGGAGTTGCCGAGATTAGGCCCCTGCAGATGTTTATGTTTAGAAATAAATAAACCTCAAGAAACTTAGTATGGCCTATGATCAGTTAGTTTCTTGATGTTAGCTCTAAGCTATATGTATCAAAACATGTGGATCGACTCCTTTCTCCTCAGTCCTTACCATGACTCCGTGCTGTGTGAATTGCCCATGATTGTGGTCTATAAATTTTTAGGTTTCGAGACTTAGAGAACACAGTACTGAATACATGGGGCGAGTCTCAGCACGAGTTCAGCTGGATGGGATTTGTTTCTCTCTCTGACCTATGAACTCGCTTGGATGTGCTCCCCTAATACTTTGCATCGCAGGTAACATAGTACTGAAGAAACATGGAGCTTGTCTCAGAGAACCGACAAGTCTAGCACCGGTGCCAGCAGCCATCGTGAAACGTTTGAAGGTTGAGGTGTTCTGTTCAGCCGAGGCTTCAAGGTCCGCAACATTCTGCATTATTCAACAGACGACTACAGCTCTGTACACATACAGAGTATTATACATGTCCCTGAACAGAGCTATTCACACAGCTGAACTTTCACCCGTTTATACAGATCACAGGTAGCCCAGTCATACCATACAACACAAAGTGGGTACAAATGGGCGCAGCTCAAACGGAAAGCAAGAACACCAAACACTCGGCTCCGCCAAAGCTCAAGCCACTCTGGCTGCCTTTGTACACAGTTCACATATTCCACACCTTCAGATTCACGGCGCCACTAGGTGTGTGGATCCGTGCCAAGCATCGAGATCATCCTCAGCGGCGGAGATCGTTCATGTATGGCTCCGAGCCCCGGAACTCGTTCATGAACGACTCGTGGAACCCCTCGAGCCGTGGGATCATCGCAGCGATCTTGTCCTCGTCCGGCAGGATCGTGCACCGGATATGGATCGTCCCAGAGACCTTGCCATCGCGTCACAGCAAACGTCAGACAATGACAATGAAATTCGCCAAAAAAAAAAAGTCAGACAATAATGAACGCCAAGGTCAGATCGTCTGGCCGGGACTGACTGACACTGACCTGGTGGAAGCCGGAGCCGGGCACGACGGCGATCCCGGTGGCGTCAAGCAGGCGGTGTGTGTAGAAAACGTCAGGCGAGACGCCCTCGCGCTTGGCGGCCTCGATGGCGAGCGAGGGCAGGTGAAGCCGTGGGAAGATGTACAGGGCGCCCTCTATGTTGTTGCAGCTCACTCCCTCCAGGCTGCTGAATGCCTTCCCCAGGGTCTGCAGTTGCACGGACAAGAGTGGATCCAGCCATTATTGGTCACGAAGAGCCAAGGTATCTTGTACACTGGGCGATGTGTATGGAGATGCAGTACCTTGGCGCGCTTCCAGAAAGATGAATGGATTCTTTCCTTCTCAGCCTCAAATGATTCGAAAGACTCATTTCCTAGCTGGACGCATGCAACAGAGTAAATTTAGTAAAAAAAACGCATGTACTTTGATTTGGGGAATTTTGGTGGGGATTTAGTTTGAATTTGAGACCTTAGGCGGATCCATGATAAGGCTGGTAAGAATTTGGCCAGCTATGTTGGGGCAAATAGTGACAGAAGCCAACTTGTAAATCTCACCCTTCACATCATCTCCAAAACCAGTTATCTCCATGTAGCCTCCTCTTCTTCCACTTTCCCCACAGAATCCTGACAACTTCAAAAGATGACTGCTCTCCCAGAAATTTAGTAGCAGTGCCTAGACTTTGAAACTCACAAAGATCTAGATCATGTCATGAAACATGATACATGTTAAGGAAGACTTACCCATTGAAACCGAATGAAATGATACTATGGAAAGGTCCTTTTCGTCATACCCAAGTGATCTTGCCACTTTCTTGAAAGAATGGAATCTTTTGTTCTCAACATAGACATTTTCTTGATACACCTGTAGTAATTGATTTGCAGGACAAAAGTTTCCATGACACGGTGAACGTGATTTGGCAAAGCAAAAGGGCTATATTGCCAAACAGTGCTGACCTCATCAGCAAGTATAACGAGACCTTCTTTTCGACAAAATTCCACTATCTCCTCTTGGTTGGTGATGGACATTACCTGCAACAAAGGATGGATATATACAAAGAAACTCTGGTAATATAAGTATATGATTTTAGCACATTACATGCTTAAGAACAGCACTGCAAAGTGTCTTCTAATTATTGTTTTCTCACTTTGCTTAAATGCTCAATGTAAGGTTCTGCAAAAAGCAAAAGATTCAGGAAAATCATGTGCAATACCTGTCCAGTAGGATTGCCAGGATTTATGACCACCATAGCTCTAACAGTCAAGCCAGCTGAACGGGCCTCCTCCAAACACCTCTTGACTTCAAAAATCTCAAGGCCCCAACCCCTATCTTCAGTAAGATTGTATGGAACCTAGATTCAGTTCAGTTCATACTTACTTCAAGCATAACACATGACCGTCTTCTAATTCAATTAAGACGCAAAAATTGGTTATAAGAAAAATTCAATTAATCTGATTGAAAGTCTATTAAGACGCACGAATTAAGCAGGTCTCTGCTAATCGCATATGCTGCTTCTCTATTTTCTTTACTCTAGCATCATACCATTGTTCCACCGTGAAGTATAATGGAAGCCGAGTATAAGGGATATTCAGGTAGAGGGCACAGAATGCCATCTTCGTGAGACCTGATGAGTATTTGCAACATCATGTTAACCTGAAAAGGGCAGAAAGATGTAATAAACAGTCCAGTTTAAGATATTCAGATTGTAGCTTATTTCAAATGCATCTCTGTGTGCATGATCTCAGATGCAGAGTGTTACTGCTGCGCTCGCTCCATCTGTCAGAAAAATGTCATCGGGTTTCGATGGGTAACCATCTCTCGCAGAGATCCCGTCTGCAACTGCTTGACGTAGACTTTTGACTCCCTGATCATGCAATACAAGTGTCAATAGTGTAACATATAATAGTCAAAGTAAAAATACTATCGTCTGACAAATAACTGTAGGTAGCATGCTGATCCTTCAAGTTATGATTTGAGTGCGCAGATGGATCCATGCACTAAAACTCAAAACTTTGATACCAACTAAAAATGCTAATTCTAGTATATTACCTGACTATTAGTATATCCACCAGTCTCTTTGCCAGGAATTGAGTTGACAATCTTACGAGCTCTTTTTATGGCACACGCACTGTGAGAGTAGATTGGAACAGTATCAGTAAACTTTCTGTCATCAAAAGAAGTTCTTACCAGCTTTGATGTCAGAAGTGAGATAAAAATGCATTAGTTACATCCAAGATCACTCGTGTTAGTACTTTTATGACATGCTCAATATACGAAGCTCCACATAAAGGAAAGAGAATTTACTAGACAGAGTTTGCAACCTGAACAAGGCACGAGCTTCTTCCCTGTCAAGGAGGGCTGGATTGTCGCACAGAGAAAGAACCTGTAGCCAAATTTTTTGAGCATGATACATGAACAGTAACTTGTTTGCAACTAAAAAACTTTTTGGGGGAGGGTAAGGATGTTTAACCTCGCGAAAAAGGGTTACCGGACGCTGACCAAGAACCTGGGGGTTCCCGAGATTGCAGTGTATTATCTGTTGGACAACACCTAAAGGCTCACAAAGACTGATCAAGCTAGGCTATGAATGCACGCACTAGCAGAACAGGAGTTTCACCTCTGGAAACGGGAGAGAATCCGGGTTTTCATCCATCTCCTGCTGTAACCGCTGAATAACGAAGACAACATTTTGAACTTTTAACATCCATCTTTGGATTTTTTTGAGTGAGGTGTATCATAGATAATCAGCGAGATGATGTTAAGATCCAAATATCCAAAATACAAGATTCCTGGCTAAATAAAAGTAACTACAGTCGTTTAGGGGGTGTTTAGAATTTAGATGAACGAAAATGGTGAAAAGCTTATGCATTGAGCCGCGTACACAGAGAGAAAAATTAAACTGATACGATTCTCTAGATGAAAACTTTTTGCACTCTTGGAAGAAATAAACGCGCCCTAATCCAGATTACCAACAGACAGATCTTAAAAAAATTTAAATAACTGCCGCCGTATAGTTAGTTTAAAAAACTTGACCTTATGACACTATCTAAAGCTAAAGGGGGAAAAGGATTGGAAACGAAGCATATACGGATGCTTGATCTAGGTTTTTTTTTCTTTTCTTTTTGGCTCGGCTATGAGAAGGTCAGCCGGCCAGAACGTTTTACCTCTGCGCGCCTGACAATCTCCCCGCAAGGTTCGTAGCTGAAGATCTTGACCTTGAGAAGAAGAGGAAGCAGGTGTGTCACCACAACAGGTGTCAAGTTAAATCGGAAGAAGCACCCACACGGCTGTATGGTTCATTTCTTAAGAATATACGTGCGCCAAAAAAAAATGCGGAGGGAGCCTCGTCATCACGTACCTTGGGGTTTATGGTCTCGGCGGTGATGGACGGGGTCTTGTTGTACGACATGGCGGCGGCGGCGGTGGCGGACGGGAGAGATCACGCCAAGGGGCGGCGGCGCTGCCGATCGAAGCGGTGGGAGGCGGGGAGGGAATGGGCGAGAGCTGCTGCGATGCCAACAGCAAGCGGTGACTGAAGAAGGTGCTCTGGTTGGTGGTGTTTGCTCGGCCCGGCCGGCACCTGGCGGCAGCTTGGGCGGTGCGCGCCTGGGCGGCGGCCACGTCCCGCGCCGGACCAAGGCTCGGAGTCTGGGCCCTCGGCCGCGTGTAAGCGCGCTACCACCTGGCGGCGCGTCGCGCGAAGGAAACCAGAGACTTATTGGGCTGGAGGACGCAGGCCCCTGGCGAGAACCTGAGGGCTGAGGCCCGCGTGAGAGGTCTCGGACTCTCTCTCATCAGGTACTTCACTGTTTCGGACACAACCTTTAAAATGAGACTGCGAGTTCGATAGCTGAAAAACTTCTGTTGAGATTTGGATCGATGGCAACTAACCTAATCAATCTAGTTGAGAATGCTAACAGTTTATTAGACACATGCTGCCTTTATGCTAGTACCGTTCCACCTACAGTCAAATCACACATCTAATGTTTTGCTGTTGAACATTGTCTCTCACAAAGTTTTTTCACTAGAGCTCAGGTCTATCAGCTTGTAGCCTGCTTCTCTTTTACCTATCACTACCGGAAACCGCTCCTTTGCCGTGTGCCTGAGTCTTTGCCGTGCGCATGACCTCGGACACACGGCAAAGGGCCGGCTTTGCCGTGAGCCAGAAAGCAGGCTCACGGCAAAGGCACTGCACACAGCCTGCCGCAAACTGGTCACTGACATGCACTACGAGGCTCGCATTCAGGCAGTGGTGTATTACTACCGCAAATTCTTGAAAGTCAAACTGACCAAGACGGACGCCAGAAACATGAGGCTGACGAGGGCAGAATACATACGGGTAAATATACACTATCTCTTAAATTAGTTACGCTCAGTTTACTCTAATTATGTGTACTTGATGATGTGCAGGCCGTTCCGCATTGGTGCGCCCCCCATAGGAGGTGCTGGGAGATGATAGTGGACAAGTGGTGCGCTGATGGTTGGGAGGCGACCCACAACGAAGCCCGGCGGAGGCGTTTGATGATGTCTGGTAAACCACACCACCAAGGCAACCGCGACCTCGCGGCGTACGACCAGAGATGGGTATGTGTCTTAAACTAAGTACACTCAATTTTCAATCTTGAATAATTCATGAAATCTGGCTTTATATTTTTTTCAGTCTCAAACACATGGTGGTCAGCCTTGTCCCCCGCTCATGGCATACGCTTTGTCTCACAAGGACAAGGCGACTGCCCCCGACAACGTCTACAACCCGCTGGACGGGCCCGAGACGTACTCAAATCCGAGCGTCCACAGCCGCCTCAGTGACTACTCAGAGATGGCAAGGGAGGTCCACGGGCCGAAGTTCGATCCGATCACCGAGCAAATTGATGGAGAAGTGCTCATGAGGTCGGGAGGAGGCAAGAAGCATGGCCGGTACAGCGTTGCCAACAGCCTAGTGGACACGGCTAGTACTCCGAATCTCTCCTCGCTTAAAGCCAGGGCCACGGACTCGACCCCACCCATACGCCCACGGTAGAGTACTACACAGATCCAGATGGATCAATTTAAGGTAAATTCTGTTTTACCTGTTGCTAATTGATTATCGCTAGTGCTTGCTTTGTATTGTCACATTGCCATGAAAAATTGCAGGCCCAGATGGAGGACCGTATGAGAGCTCAAAGGGAGGAGTGGGCAGCGGAGAAGCAGGCAATTTATGCCGAGATTGAGCGCAAGGAGGCAGCTGAGCGGGCCGAGCGGGAAGACGAGCGGATGCGGTATGCTCAGATGTACCAGTACTTGAGCAGCCTTGGGACGGTGGTAGGTCATACACCACCGCCACCGATGTTAGTCGCTCCGCCAAATGTTAGAGAGCTTACTCCGGTGAGTCGCTTGAAAACCCTGAAGTTTCATTCCTCATAGTGACTTAGAACTCATGACTTAGGATATATCATCTAGTTGGATTCCACATAGTGACTTAGAAACCTAGATGATCATAGCTTAGCGATTGTGTTGCATTTTGTATCGTTTGTGCAGAACCTGTCAGCGGCGTCGAATGATGGGCCCGTGGACATGTCGCCCCCTCAGGTGTCTCCTATCCCGCCTCCGTGGACGCAGTACGGCCCGTGGACGCCCCTCCCTCCTGGCGGACCGTACCAGCAGTGGCCGCAGATGAGACCCGGCATGCCACCGATGAGCTCGTCGTACCCGCCACCCCCTCACGGCTCGCCCTTCTCGCAGGACCCGCCACACCCGCCGCCATCTGCGTGAGTTTTATGAAATTGCATTGTATGGACGTGCATGGACTCGTAGTTGCTTAGGATCGAGTTGCATGGACTTTTATGGACTTGTATGAGCTTGTATGAACTTCTATGCACTTATATGGACTTTTATTTGCATATGTGGATGATTGGACTATATAAACTGCCTGTGATGTGTATTGTGGTATACAAACTGCCTGTGATGTGTATTGTGATATATAAACTGCCTGTGATGTTTTGTATTGGGGGCATGATTGAAATAAAGAAAAAAAAGGGGATCTGCCCCGGCCTTTGCCGTGTGCTAAGGTAAAAGCACACGGCAAAGACCCGGCCTTTGCCGTGAGTATCTACCACGGCTCACGTCAAAGGCCGGGTCTTTGCCCACGGCAAAGGCCCCAGTTTGGGCCCACCTGGCGCGGCCTTTACCGTGGGCCGGCCCTTGTGGCACACGGCAAAGGCCCCAGGTTAGGCCCACCTGGCGCGGCCTTTTCCGTGGGCCGGCCCCTGTGGCACACGGCAAAGGCCCCTGCTTGGGCCCACCTGGCGCCAATCTTTGCCGTGAGCCCGCCGTGACGGCCCACGGCAAAGACCCGTAACGGCCACGGCCGTTAAGCCCAAACTGACACACGGCAAAGACTTTGGCTCACGGCAAAGATTTGCCGTGTGCCCGCGTTAGGGCTCACGGCAAAGATGGCCTTTGCCGGCCAATCTTTGCCGTGTGCCCTTTGCCGTGAGCCGCACATGGCAAAGAATTTTGCCGTGTGCAAATCCACCTTTGCCGTGTGCTTCAGGCACACGGCAAAGGCGGCGAATCCGGTAGTGTATCCTCTATTCTATCACCTTGTTGCACTTGCTCTAGTGACTGGAGCAGCGTATAAACAAAGAGCGGCATACTACTATACTATATCTACCAAAAAAGTTTAGCCACACCAATGATTAGCACAATATCTATCTTCCGTGCCATGACTAATGCATGAGCAGCAAATAAAAAGGTCCACTGCTTGAATGTTCAAGACACCGAGTGGGAGGGTGCAGCTAAGGTGCTGCGTTGTCTCCAATATCACGACTGCGATAAAGTTTTCACGATTCATTAAAAAAAAGAAAGAGATCTAGATATCGTTCATATACAACAGCACTATGGGGACAGATGTGATCGTTCGTCCACTCTTTTTTTCGCCATCACAATTCACAAGTAGAAACGCTCATACATGAAAGTAGCCATGAGAGGGAAGCTGCTTTTGTCAACGCATGGCGTTCGGCATATATGCAAAGCCTACAAAGCAAGTAGTCAGGTAGTATTAGATCAGCCCAGCTATTGGCCCAAGCAAGGGTGCAAAAAGGGTTCTTACTAGTATACTGTACACTTTCTTATGCAAAGCCTACAAAGCAAGTACGGTGGTTACTTTGTTAGAACTCCTGCATCTTGGCAAATTACTCCCTCAAGTTTTCAGATAATCATTTTTTCAGACAGTGACATCATCACAAGATACTATGTTGATTATAAATTAAATTTATTAAAAACATTCAAATATAACAATTTGCAATATTTTGAAAGTACATTTTAAGTTAATGATGACCAAACAAAAATGTGGTGACTGCAAATATCCCAAAACCACAGATATTTGGCGACCAAATGCAGTAATGCAATGATACATATGAGTGACCAAATTTATCAAGGAGAAATTGCTATCCTATAAGAGCTAGTGCCTTGGTTGTCGTTTCATAGACCTTTTCCAGCTGCTTCGAAATTCGTAACCGTACGTTTTCTCAGCACCAGGCCCCAGCCCCCATGTATGGAAGATCCCATTTTGATGCCGTTGTTTCACCACAAGCTCCTAGATGCTAGGGATCATTCTTGCAATATTCTCTTAATTTCCTTCGGGCTTTCAGCATCAAATTCCTGCACACTGTGCGATAGTGAGATTCATCGGTATGTACTTGTGTCCACAATTGTTCCACGACTTGGGTTAAAGAAGGCTGACCGAAGAGGAACCACGAATTCGATATGAATAGCGATTACAGATACATGCATGTATTACATCTTTTTCATATATTCTTCGCTTGCTCCCATTGATTTTATTTAGACTAAAAATGTGACGAGCAAGATACTGTGCATCCTGCATAGCAATAGAAACTGTACATCAGGCTTGCAAGTTGCAACTGCCAATTGGCACTGAAAAACAATTCAATTTGACTCTTATGTTAATGTGATTTTAACAATTAATCTTACTTCATCTCGATACATATGGAATATTGTCTGCAAATCTTTACTTAATTCCCTTCGGTTTACATTTCAGTTTACAAAAACAACTAGACACGGCAGTTCTTTCGCGTTCATCAGTGTACAATATTCGCTGGTCTCCCCTGTTTTCTCCATTAAACCTCAATTTTACACCTCGATTTACTCCTTCTTTTTTCCGTGTCTCTCCACTGAAAGCAAAGATCGATCGATATCATATCATCACCAGTATACAAAAGAGTAGTGGCCATCTCTCTATATGCGTAGCGTCGATCGGCCCCTAGTAGGCTACCGCGACTAATCTCCTCGGCGCGCCGCGGATCGCCGCCGCCGGCGGCCGTGGGCCGTGGTGGAGATGGTGAGGCAAGCCTCGGCGCACGCGCTCCTTCCTGACCATGGCCTCGCGCTCCCTCGCATCGTCTTTCAGCATCTGATGCCACCGGCACTCCTCGCTGCAGAATCCCTGGTCACCTCTGCACAACCCCAACACGTGCAACAATTAATCAGACATGCTTGCACACAGCAATTTCCGTTTCAGTTCAGATATCTGAAGAATTGCACGGAGCTTGTGTTAGTTCTGTGTTTGGGAATCGCACCTGTACATGTACACGTCCTTGTTGGCGCTGAGCTCCCTCCGGCAGAGGGAGCAGGTCCTCAGGAAGCTGCCGCGGTGGCGCGCCGCCGCCGCGGCCGTCGGCAGGACCACCTGCTTCAGGACGATGTGCGAGCGCGCCGCCGGCGCCCGCTGCGCGTGGTGGCAGTGCTGGACCAGGATCTGCAGCCCGACGCCGGCCGTGCCGTCGTCGGCGGCGGCGTCTGTAGTGGCATCGGTGATGCTCTTGACATGTTCGTCGGCATGACCACCCTCCTCCCCGAGGTGGAAGATGCTTCTCTGGCTCGGCCTGGGAAGCATGGCGGAGTGGCGAGGCGCCGGGGGAGGAGGGTGGGGTGCGTGGCGACGAGGCGACCACTGACCGCTCCTCCCTTTGATGTTTTCTCTCAGTTTGGGGGAGGTGTGTGAGGGGGAGAGCAGCCATGGGTATTTAAAGGCGCTCGGTGTCCACAGAGAGGGTGCAAACTGCAAAACGTGCTTGATCAATATGATTATTCTCCGAAGTTTCGAATTGGTCAGGTGCTCTATTACCTTGGAAAATTATAGAGTTATCTCATAGGGAATTAGCAGCGCGCGCCACAAATGATATTAGTCTGGCTGCAAGTGGGGTCCATTGTCGATGTGGTTATGCTGCTGGCTATTGGACAACTGAGGGCGATGCATGGGAACGTCGATTGTTTTTTTGTTTGGGAGAAAGCTGATGTCAGGACCATGGTTATTAAAGCGGTAAGGCGAGGCGAGGCGACACGCCACCGCTCAGTCACCTAGGCGAGTAAGGCGCGAGGCGAGGCGACGCCTTACGTACTTCCTTTAGTAGCATTGTGCAGGTATATACATATCTTCTTGTGCCCGTTACAATAATCTGAGAAGGGCCAAAGGCACATCAGCAATACACATGCATAGGACTAGAAAGTAGCAGTAGCACACTAGCACTTTGACATAAATAATTCTATAAACAAAACACTTTAGCACCTGAGTCAGAATAATTAGCATATAAAATAGAGCACCTAACGTCCTAATCACAGGCTCACACTACTAACCTACCAGAGCAATCAGCTTCTGAGAAACAAAATGCAAGTGTCTAAGCACAGACAGTACCAGCGGACAGGCAGAGCTAGCAGGCAGGCAGCCTGACGCCTTACGCGCAGATAGCAAGGCGACCACGACGCCCAGAGTTTTGTAGCGCTCGGACGCCTAGGTGACGCCTAGGCGTCGCTTAAGCGACGCTTTAAAAAGCATGGTCAGGACAAATTGGGTTGTACTGCCTCACACGCAAGTTAGGCGCAGACGGAGTGGCAGATACCAGTGTCTCTGCCACGCTAAAGTAATATACTCTTTGGTTCTTAAATATGTGGCACCATTGAATCTTTTTGTTAGTTCGACTTTACGTATTTTCTACAAATATTTATATAAATGCATAAATCTACAAGCCAAAATTAAAGTGCATTATTGATGATAGATCTAGTGCTACTTACTTTACCTTACTTAATTAGCTAATAATTACTTACTCCATTACTTAAGCAAAGTAAAATAAGTTTAGCGTGATCGGCATCTCAATTCGCTAAGAGTCATGCCAAGATTTAGTTTTGGACGTTGTTGTTATTAAAATTTAAGACTAAGCTATGATTGTTGAGATAAAGAAATTTGCCTTGGTCTAACGAGCCATGGACCCTCCACATCCATCCATTACACGAAGCCTGGGAACCAGATCGCGTGTCTGAGGAGCAAAATAAGTTCAGTCCGTTGGCACTGTGTCCAATTGATTTCGTGCCCAACGAATGAACGATTCCAGGAAAGGAGACTCACAGTAACTCACGAATCCGGTGACCCTTTTCCTTTCGGGCCACCATGATGGAAAAGCTGCACCGTTCTGCTGCTTACAACTGGACGGTGCGCGGAGCCGCGGGCTGATCGACGAGCAAAAGGAAGTTAGGCGCGAGGCAAAATTAATGCATTGGCTTTGTACTCGATCACCCATCTTTTGCGTTACACGTCTACACTATGGAGTTCATCAGCAGGCTCATTTGAAAGAGAGACGTACAGTTACCTGATGAAGAGGGCAGCAATTAGTAGTCAGTAGTCACAGATAATCACGGATTGATCTGTTTATCAAGCCTGACTGAAAGTGAACCTGCATTGGATGAACCACAGAGCTCAGATTGCAAACGCAGAAAAATGACACACAAGCACACACCTACTGATCACGTGCGCGATAAGAAATGGAAGAAGCAAGTTTGCCGGTGCATGCAAGTGGCTGAGACGGGGTTAGCTAGGACGACGGGGTACAGATTCACGCACAAATAATTCAGCAGATTCCACGGATGGCGGGGCTGAAACCGCAATCTTTTCAAGATCCAAATCAAGATTGTTCCCTGGATGTTACTAGAGCGATGGCGACTCGGATTACGACGCCTCGGCACGTTGTTAGCCTGATAATAATAAGCTTCTGGCTTTCAGCAGTAGGCCCTGGTAATTGGTGGGGGGCAGCGTCATTGTTAGTGGACACAATAGGCATCCGGTGTGTGTGTTTTAGGTTGATTAGCATGCGCTTGTCAGTGTTCCTGCAATCAGACGACTTGCATGCTGCAGTCGCCACCGCCACCACGGTTTCAATAAAATAAAATGCCTCTGCAGTCTACATGAGACTAGAGTCTTGAGAACATCTTTTTGAGGCTTGCACCGGGCCCTAATCAGCCGGCCAACGTGTGGCTGCAGTGCAAGAAGGCCATGGGGCTGTTGTAGGCTTGTAGCGAGAAAGCGCGGCCCTGTTTAGTTCCTCCACTTTCAAAGAAAAAATTCTCAATCGGCTTCTGTGTTCTCTTTCACAATGCACGAAATCAAATGTAAGTTTTTTTTTGCTTTCTCTTCTCGAACGGACCGGAGGCCGCGCTGCCGCAGACCGCCATACTAGTTGCAGCATCATGCAGTTGCAGCTCCAAACAGAACAGGCCCGTCCACTGATGCATGCATGGGTCGAGTGCAAATACAGTAAAGGCCAGATCAGTGGGCATATACGATGGACGAACCATGCTGCCAGCCAGCCAGCCTCGGAAGTCGGAACAAGAAGATGCTCGATCAGTCGATCGGTGCCTACCGTCGGGCGCCAGCTCAGGCTCAGGGGTGAGTGATGTTTAGCTCGGCTCCCGGTCTGCCGTGAGCCCGTGACCACTGACCAACGGACGACGACGGCACGACGCGGCAGATCGTTCGTTGAGTGCCAAAACTACGCGTACGGAGTACAGTATATGTATATCCCATCAACCATGGGCTCATGGCTTTGCAAGACGGTCTGGGCCTTATCTTAGGAAGGTAGTTTGTTCGGTAAGTTGGGCCGGGCCTTAGGAGAGTAGGAGGAGGACCGAGAGAGAAATCTTGTAGGGATGGGCTTCAATGTTAGCACTGGCCCGCGAGCAACAACAACAAACGTTCATACCTGCTGGATATCCACAAAATGATTCGATATGCTATAAAAAATGGTTCATATATATATATATATCCATAAAAGAGTTTTTACGAACAAAATTTGCGGAAAAGAGTATAGCATTTGGTGTACTTAGACAATCTGATCAGCAATTCCGGCTGGAAGTTCACTGTAAATTGCTATCAAAATGCCATGAAATAGCCGTGAGACGGTCCATCAGGCGCAGGAAGCTGCCGGACGACCTAAGAAGAATTTGCCACCTTTTGTGTGCTGGGTATAGGCAGGGGACATATTCCTATTTGACATGAGCACACAATCACCAGATTCCGAGATTCCCCCGACCGCACGCGCACACGAAAACTTCTGCGGGGTTTTCTGCATCAAGAGGAATGAGCGCGTGGCAGGGCAGGAAGAATAATGCTTTTTTTTTTTTTTTTTGCTTGCAACGGAGTGCAAAGTCCCTAGACATCCCTAGACCAGCTAGAGCCTGCTGTGCACCACTTGTGTTAATCAATTGCCGGTCAAACAACATAGTTCAACCAAATAATAATTATCTATATACATCTATAAGAAAAAAAAACTGTTGCTGCTGCCTTGCAGGCTCAGTTTTCTTCCTCTTTGCCGAAAGAAAGACAGCTCATTTGCCATGCACCAGATTGCGGCACATATCCACCCGTGCGGTCTTACAGCCACTAGTGATTTCGCTCGCTCGGCGCAGCTGAGCCTTCGACGGTAAGTTCGCTGCAATTTCCATGTACACCAACCCTGCGCGCACCTATAAATCAGATGGCCCGTAGTACCCTAGCTTCATTCTCAATCCACAGCCAGTGTCGAACTGTCGATCAATCAGTAGCTACCAAGTCCATATTCTCCATACCTAGGTACGCCGCCTGAGCGGAGAGAGGAAATGGAAGCAGCAGCGGCAGCAGCAAGGGGGAAGAAGGCGACGGCTGCGGTGGTTCTGACGCTACTTCTGGTGGTCGCTTCTTCCGCTGGCGGCGCCGCCGCCGCGGCACGCCTGCAGGGCCAGACCACAGGCGGCGGGCACGGCCACGACCAGCACCACCACGGCCGTTTATTCGAGGAGTCCATTCCGGCGGTGGACGCAGGGGAGGGCGCCGGGCGCTCCAACTGCACGCATAACTCCAACCCGCCCAAGCAAGGGCCTTGTCCTCCCGAGTGACTATGGACGATGCTCTACTGCTCAATGAACATAACGACCATTTTTATTATTAAGGTTGCTGAATGAACATAACGATAACACTTCAGCAGTAGCTAGCGACGACTAGCGGAGGGTAAAACCTATATCTTCAGTGTATATGTCTTTTCACTCATCATGCATCTGAAATAAAGCTAGGCGAATAACTCTAGCTAGGTATGTGTGTGCATATGTACATGGATTTGTGTAATGCATAGTGTGTAAAATTAATTTCGTGTTGTTGGAATATACTGAGTGATTAGTCACGACTTCCTTGGAATGCTCCTTGTTCTACCTAGCTCAAGCTGTGTTTCGCTGGTGTGCCGTTGCCGCGGTCGGTAGTGGCAGTAGAGTCTCTGAACTCTGAACTGTCTCATTCTACCGGCGGAGATGTTAAAAATAGCCTGTGCGTGCATCATGCTATATATGACAAGTTGCCATTTACGCATAGCAAGACGAATCTGAGGATTTAAATGAAAATATATATAGTCTTTATTTGGTTTGCCCTGTATGAGCAGGCCATGCACTCATGACTCGACCATCGATCTATTTAGAGCAACTCCAAGCTCTAAATTCTTCCTAATTGCTAGCTTCAAAGATTTTGACTAATAAGGTACCTTCCAACAGCCTCTCTATTTGGTTTTTAAATATAGTCACTCTCTATTCTGGATTTCTCGCTAGCTAAATATAGAAAAGAGAATAGCTCTCTAAAGTGCATGCAAGATATAGAAAGGTTGTTGGAAAAAAAAAATATCGAAACCAATTTTTATGTAATATTTAGAGAGTGAGTTTTAAAGAGACTCTTGGACATGATTTTAACTTAAACTATCAAAATCCCAAGAAATAGCAAAGGTGTCCTCACATCTAAAAAGCATAGAGCACTATTATTCCCAACGGCCGATACTACCTCAGCTAAACGTTTCCATGAATCCATCCTCTTTGCGTAGTTTGGTGAGCAATACTGCTAGTCTGCTAGACCAAGTCGCTTGCGTAGTTTGGTTGTACCTTGGCCTTGATAACCTCTCTGGTAAAATTGTAATTAGTTTGTCGGTGGTGAATATGTTGGTAGTAAGATTATTAGAAAATATACAAAGTATAACAGTTTGAATCTGTTCTCACTTGAAGGGTATTATAGTTTGATCGAGCAACCCAGATTTTTCATTCTATTTTGGATGAAAGGACACAGATTTTGTGAACATATTTTCACCTGCACGTATCATGCCAAAGAAAATATGTTGAAGCTAGTCTGCTGCTTTTGGAGTTGGGCCGGAGAGGCAAGCCAGTGTGGGCCGCAACGCTGGTGGTGCAGGTTAGGCAGACTGTTGGCCCGCTGGAAGCAGTTTCGTCGCCAAAACAAAGCAGCCAATAAAAAAAGAGATCGAGAAAAGTTTCTGCTTTTCTACTGAAACAAGGTGGACATTTTTCACCGCTCATCCATGGGAATCTGGAAAATTCACAAAATCCAGACGCACGGACGGACGTAAAGCAGCCATCTTCCCGGCGAATCTAACAGTGTAAGTTGCGTCCCAAGTGCCATGAAGTCGCCCAGAACGAGGCTCAGGAAGCTCAGCATTGGGCAGGGCCATTCCATGCAACCTGTGATGGGCTGAAAAATGGTTTGTGGTTGACTATCAGGCAGTGCCACACATTCCATTCCAGATTCTTATCTTCCGCATGAGGATGAAGCTATATACAACTCTCTCTCTGTCCGACTCTCCCTTTGACATTTTTGTTTTCTGTTGCGTACGTCTTGTTCCAGTTACATCTGTCGTCAAAAGTAGTTAATAAGGACACCACATTACTTGTAAATTGTTGCGGCTTGCTAGTATATCTTCTGATACAAAATTACCCCTGCGCACGTCATGGTTTACGTCCGTGGAGATTTCCCGCCAAGCTCTGCGTTTTTTCACTTTCGACGTAGTTTACCGCCATATGCATCTTCCCTTCGATTCAGCCAGCATTCAGGTTGCTGTGGACGCTATAAGAATGGCAGGAACCCCCGCTAGCTCCCTCATCCAACCCGTCCATCCACAGCCACCAGCGCCATTGTTCACTAGCTACTGGATAGTGATCGTCGCACGGGATTTGATCAATCGAGATGGAAGGAGGAAAGAAGAAGCAGGTGGCGGTGGTTGTGATGCTTCTGCTCCTCACGACGACGGCCTCCTCCTTCCATGGCGCCGCCGCGCGCCTGCAGGGAGTAGGAGCAGGAAATGGCGAGCATGGCCACCGCGGTCGAGTTGCGGTTACGGAGACGGTGCCGATGGCATCCAGGAAGACGGCCGGGCGCTCTGACTGCACGTCTGATCATGGTCAGGGGAAAACCGGGCCTTGCGCCAAGAATTAAGCGCCGCTGCTCCAGCGCAAGCAACGAACCCATCAGTGTGGTTTGAAGCACTACTTGCTGCGCTACGGACTATATACATGTGAAATAAGATACAGTTCAGCGTATCAGGTGTACATAGAAGGGCTTGATTACTTCTTACTCTATGCATGTATATGAACTTCATGTGTTATTAGTTACAGAATATTGCAGTGTTCAATGTTGTTGTTTTGGGGCAAGTCACAGTAGTGTTCCATGCATGCATGTTGTTGATGGGAGAAGCTGGTATAATACAGCATGGAGCTCATTTCCTGGTGCAACTCCCTGCTTGTAAGCCTTTTCCATGTACGTGCAAGTACAAAAATAGGCAGTGCGGCATGCTTATATGCACGGTACGACCTGCGGCCATTGTCGTTGGCGTGTGGCAATTAGTAAAACGAACAGAAGCAGCAACGAACGAGCTCCCCTCCCAAACATAGCCTCCACGAACGTCTCCCCGCCCTTCTTTCCCCGGAATCCACACGCCCCCCAAATAAACCACGCCCCTCGCCATTGCCTCCCGCCCTTGCTCCATCCTCTCTGCCTTTGGGTGATGGAAGGCAGAGAGCGACGGCCAGGAGGAAGCGGTCAGTAGCCTTGCCGGGACAAACAATAAAAAAAAAGTCAAGGAAAAAACCGCAGCTCCTCCGTCCGTCCGGCACCACCATGTCGTCGGCGTTCGGCGACTTCGGCCCGCTCACGGAGCGGCGCAAGGCCGAGAAGGCTCGGCAGCAGAAGCGTCGCATCATGATCGCCGTCGGGACCGTGACCATTGTCGCCGTGCTCATCGTCATCGGCGCCGCCGCCATCGCGTACACCGGCAAGCAGTCCTCCAGCGAGGGCAGCCACAAGGCCTCCAAGGCCTCGCCGTCCAAAGCCAAGTCCGGCCACAGCCCGAGCTCGGACTCGGAATCCTCCGACTCATCCCCATCGTCGGACTCCTCCTCCTCACCATCATCATCGGACGACTCCAAGGCGCCGGCGGCCGGCGGCGACCTCAAGGCGGTGTCGAAGAGCATCAAGGTGATGTGCTCGCAGACGGACTACACGGACGCGTGCGAGAAGAGCCTGGGCAAGGCGGCGGCGAAGAACGCGAGCGCGGCGTCCCCCAAGGACATCGTCCGCACGGCCGTGGAGGTGATCGGGGACGCGATCGGGGAGGCGTTCGGGCGCGCGGACCTGATCCTGAGCAACGACCCGCGCGTGAAGGCTGCCGTGGACGACTGCAAGGAGATCTTCGGCGACGCCAAGGACGACCTGAACCGGACCGTGCACGGCGTGGACGGCGGCGGGTTCGGTAAGGAGGACGCGTCGTACCAGCTGCAGATCTGGCTCAGCGCCGTGATCGCGCACATGGAGACGTGCATCGACGGGTTCCCCGACGACGAGTTCAAGGCCAAGGTCAAGGACTCCTTCACTACAGGGAAGGAGCTCACCAGCAACGCCCTGGCGCTCATCGAGAAGGGCTCCTCGCTCCTCTCCGTCTTCAAGGGCTCGTCCAAGCGGCGGCTGCTCGGCAATGGCGGTGAGGAAGGGTCTTCTTCTTCAGGGCCGAAGCTGGACAAGGACGGCATCCCCGTGTGGGTGCCCGAGGCGGAGCGGCGGGTGCTCAAGGGCGGCGGGTTCAAGAACACGCTCACGCCCAACGTGGTGGTGGCCAAGGACGGCAGCGGCAAGTTCAAGACCATCGGCGAGGCGCTGTCCGCCATGCCCAAGGTCCGCAAGGAAAGGTACGTGATCCAGGTGAAGGAAGGGGTGTACGAGGAGTACGTGACGGTGACCAGGGCCATGGCCAACGTCACCCTGCTCGGCGAAGGCTCCAAGAAGTCCATCGTCACCGGCAAGAAGAGCTTCGCCGACGGGGTCACCACCTTCAAGACCGCAACCTTCAGTAAGCACGCTAGCTAAGGCCAGTGCTGATTATTAATTACTCCGATCAACCAGGCAAAAATTAGAAATGACTAATCATGGCACGTATGCACGCAGCGGCGCAAGGCGACGGGTTCATGGCGATCGGGATGGGGTTCCAGAACACGGCGGGGCCCGAGAAGCACCAGGCGGTGGCGCTGCTGGTACAGTCGGACAAGTCCATCTTCCTAAACTGCCGGATGGACGCGTTCCAGGACACGCTCTACGCGCACTCCAAGGCGCAGTTCTACCGCAACTGCGTCATCTCGGGCACCGTCGACTTCATCTTCGGCGACGCCGCGGCGGTGTTCCAGAACTGCATCCTCGTGCTGCGCAGGCCGCTGGACAACCAGCAGAACATCGCGACGGCGCAGGGACGCGCCGACGCGCGCGAGGCCACGGGGTTCGTGTTCCAGAAGTGCGAGTTCCAGGCCGAGACGGCGCTCAGGGACGCCGCCAAGCCGCCCATCCGGAACTACCTGGGCAGGCCGTGGCGCGAGTGCTCCCGCATCCTGATCATGGAGTCGGAGATCCCGGACTTCATCGACAAGGCAGGGTACATGCCGTGGCAGGGGGACTTCGGGCTCAAGACGCTCTGGTACGCCGAGTACGCCAACACGGGGCCGGGGGCCAACACGGCGGGGCGGGTCACCTGGCCCGGGTACAAGAAGGTGATCAGCAAGACGGATGCGGCCAAGTTCACGGTCGAGAACTTCCTGCACGCACAGCCGTGGATCGATCCCACGGGGACGCCCGTCAAGTACGACCTCTTCACATGAGCGACGATGTACGGTAGGGGGGATCGGATCGGAGGTGCTTCTTCATTCGCCTCAGTTATATGCTGGCTGCTATATGGGTTTTGTAACTGTACATGATGTTTCTTCTTTTTCCTACCACGATTACGTCTCAGTATGTATAGCAGATTTGGAAATTCTTTGACAGGGGGGAGATCAAGATGAATAGTGTATACTGCCATTTTTTTTTTTTGCGATATTACACGTACTGTACCATTTCACTGACAACACACATACTCACTCCACTTTTTATTAGATGTCATATAAGGTTTGTTGTAAGTTAAACTTAGCTAACTTTAACAAAATTTATAAAAAATAATATCTACAATACCAAATTTATTTCATTGCATATTTTGATACTGCATATATTTGGTAGAATATAGATATTATTATATTTCTCTATAAACATGATCATGGTTGGGCAAGTTGGACTTAGGACAAACCTAATAAGACATCCAATGAAAAACAGAGGGAGTATATAAATTAGCTGAAAATGAGGCTCTTTAGTCGATATTGAGAGGATGGATGGTGGCGAGCACGCACCAGGAGCACCGCCAAGGGAGAAAGTTTATGCAAACAGCATCCGCTGCATACCCAATTTTGTTGGGCGACGTGTAGATGCTGGCACAATCCAATACATCACGCCATCGTCCTAGATCTCACGAGCTCCCAGAGACCACACAGATAAGGGACAACCTCCCCTCGGCTTGGCTCCCTCCCACTCCACTTAGTTTGTTTACCTGACATCGCCACATATTGAGCAATGCCTTCCTAGTCCCCGCGATCACTAGGACACTTGCTGCTAGGGCTGTCACGCACGCGAGCACGCTGTTGCCACTAGAGGTGCTTGCAAAGGTCACTAGTGTCGCGCAGAACGTCCACACGTGGTGTTGTTGCTTCAAATGCCGTCGTTGCTGGTCAAGTTACAGCTCTAGCGAGACATGGCGGACGCGTGGTTGGGGGGAGCATGGTAGTGGTGGTGCAGGGCTGCTATGACACCATGAACGTTGTGTGGGCACACAGGGATGGCCGTATATTGTTGTCTCTGTGAGCCCAACTACCTCAACAGAATGCACAACACGTGTTCAACAGTTTACCTCACATGAACCCCATCATTTTGCTAGTACATTTCACCTTTCTTTTCAAAAAATATTTTTAATGCTTTTTGTATGTAATAAGTTAGTAACACTGGAGGTGAAAGGAGAGACACCCACATCACACCACCATGTATTTTAGTGACAAGATTTTTTTGAAAAAAAATCTGTAGTATTTTATATCTGGTTAGAGATCAAAGTTAGTCAATATGCATGGATGACTCTAATCAGTTTGTTGTTCCAACAAAGTGGAATGATTAGCCACTTAGTTTATTGAGGCTAAAAGAATAAGTGTCACATGATTTCTGTACCACGTGCTACTCAAGTTTCTTCCAAAACACATACTAAGAGTTTGAAGGCACAATACTTGAGTAACATGACATGAATTCTTTGTTTCAAAAGTCAACACTGACACCACCTGACCTTAATTATAACTAAATACGCTAATATTTTCCCATAATATTTTGTATTAAATTACCCTGAACTAGATTGTTTTGTTTTTTTGTATGTAGATAAACATTGGGGGTGAAGGGACTAACTAGAAAGCTGTTGTTGTCCGGCAAAAGCTGTCAATACATATAGCATCCTGAGCATACCCCCATTCCTTCTGGTCATGGGGTAGCATTTGAAAAATGAAAGCAAAACCGATCGTGACAGGATCAAATTGTGTTTATGGTTGTAAATTGTAAATCAACTGAACATTGTGCATTAGTCAAATTGTGTATGGATGACAAATGAAATTGTGATTGTAAGATTACTGATTTGTAAGTTGTAATATAATTGGCATCTATGATCGTCTATAATTTAAAGAAAATTGATGTATTATATCATCACTGATTTGAGACATTTTCACAGTTATTGTCATGCTAAACTTGTACGTCATTTCGTGTTTGGTCTATTAACAGTTTGTTGGAAACTAAAGAAACAATGCATAATGGAATTCCAAATTCCGTGTAAAAAAGAAGTAATAGTGCAGACATATATGTCATCATGAGTAACGTTGGGTGTTGTAGTTTGAGAATGATAGGTTAATGTCTAATTAAGATGCAACATAATTTATCAAGTAAAATTCATTATTACATCATAATAAAATTTAGGAAAACTAATAACAAAATACTGCGATGTGGCATATTTAACATCTTAGGACAACTATATGGTTCATGATTTGACTCTCCATGGCCTGCACAATTTGTGCAGAAAGCTAGCTTTTTTATTCTAGTATTTGCTATTTTATTATAAAATAAATTGAAGCAGATAGTTATGTTTATTCATATCTTTGTAACATACCAAGATATTTTTTTGTGTTTGTCATATTATGCAACGTATCTTTTTGGAAGATGAATTCAAGAGAAAAGGAAATACCTTATATCGAAACATATTTTCGATATTTACTAAGTCCATATAAAGGTATATTATTCTTTAATAGGAATACAATTTTTAGATTTTTTTTTGTTTGTGGTGTACATTTATGCTTTGTTAGTTTCGCTACGTTGGTAGATTATTTTTAGATTTTTTAGTAAAATATCTAGGCGAGCAGTTCAATCAAAATAGAGTAAATTTCATGGTCGGTTCCTAAACTATGGGTCGGTTCTCATCCAGGTCTACAAACTATGAAACTGCATTTCTAGCTTCCTAAACTAACAAAGTTGGTCATCTAGATCTAAACCGGCCACACAACACCCTAGAAGATGACGTGGCGTGCCAACTCGGAAGCTAACGTGGAACCTGACACGTAGGGCCCATATATCAGCCTCCTTCTTCCCCTTCTTGTTTGCTATGGGCTCAGAGGGATAGAGGATCACGGGAGGGAGATTGGAGATACCTGCCACCGGCCGCCGGTTTGCTAATGCCTACGCAGGCTGGTCTCGGCTCCGGCCTGTCGACACCCAATGGCTGCTTGCCCTCCCTACGCAAGGCCAAATCACTAGCTCCACGGCTTGGCTCCACCGTCCACCGTCGCCGCCTGCCTACTCGGGGCTGGTCGAGTCAGAGAAGGTCGTGATGGGGTTCTCCACGGCAAGGTGCAGCGGCAGCTATGACGGCAACCTGTGGCCAGGGGATTTGAAATCCCTGATGAGGTCTTGATCGAAATTGGTGAGGAGGTGATGGGGAAGTGGAGCAGGAAGTGGAGGATCCGTTGTTGGTGTTGATTTGAAAACGATGGAGAGAGGATGGCATATTTGGACAACGAGCGGAAGAAGGGCGCGAGCTCGTCTTCTAGTCTGCACAGAGGAAAAGCAGAATAAGAAGAGGAGAGGAAAAGAGGATGGGCTGCTTGCGAGGAAGAGGTCTAGGGCGTAGATGGGCCCAGTGGTTCTTCACGGCGATGTCGGTGCGCCCCGGGAGCAGGTGCACGTTGGCAGCCCACCATTTGTCGAGTCGTGCATGTTGCATCGACCATGGGGAGGGGAGGGAAATTGGAGATAGGGATATAAGGCTGACATGTAGGCCCCACATGTTAGGTTCCACGTCAGCTTTCGAGTTGGCATGCCACATCAACTTCTAGGATGTTGTGTGGCTGGTTTGGACCTAGATTAGCAACTTTGATAGTTTAGAGAGCCAGAAATGCAGTTTCATAGTATGTGGACTTGGATGAGAACCGACCGATAGTTAAAGGTCTGGCCAAGAAATTTACTCAGCAAAATAATATCTACACTTTAATCTTGAGTTTGAACCGAAACACCAATCAAACATGGATTCCTCGTTTATTAGACTTCACCGACAAGGCCGAGTACATGCGATGGCGCTCTGGTACATCGAGTACGGCAGCACCGGACGGGGGCAGCAAGGGGGCGTGTTGCCTGGCGGGGTACAACTACAAGAAAGTGATCAGCAAAACGGACGCGGCCAAGTTCACCAACTTCCTGCACGCCCAACGAGGATGCACTACAATTGTCTGGTGGTACAGCTATTGCCCATTTTCGTCCTCACAATACAGACGCAGATGCTCACAAACACGCACCTGGGTCTGTACTGTATAATTCTAAAAAAACAAAGAAAAAAGAACGGTTCGAGCTGACCTTGTTTTTCTCTCTCCCACGTATCCTACATTTTGCTCTTTTGGAATCGATCAAGAATAAAAACTGTATTAAATTTTGCCTCAAAACTTTGAGCCCGGAGAAGATGGACGGCGGCGCGGCACCAGGGGCTGCATGACCGTACCACCAAGGGCGCGCAATGCACGAATGCATGGGGCCGAACGCAACAACCGACCTCCTTTGAGTTTTTTTTTTTTTTTTTTTTTTTTGACTCGCCTCCTCCTCCTTTGAGTTTTGATTGCCATGATGACGCCTCTCGGCCTCCTCCCACAAATTTATTCTTTTGACTTCCGAAGAGAAAATGGAAAGGCAACCAACGGTCAGCACACCCAGGCCAGGCTACAAATACCCAGCTTACACCATCGGCGGCGGCAGTCCTGCTGCTTCCGGCGCACACGCAGACACGCTCCAGCAGACGGCGAGATGACGTTCGTGCTCGTAGACCACGACGACTCCAGCGATGCAGCCGCCGGCGACCGTGACTCCGCCGCCGTCCTCCAGCCCCTCTCCGTCGGCGGCCGCGGCCACTACCGCCCCGCTGCGACGGCGACCGGCGCCGCCGCCTTGCACTGGCTCCCCTTCGCCGCGGCCGTCTCCGCGACACGCGCTCTGCTAGGCGCGTCGCACGAGGACCTCCGCCTCCGCGCGAACCTGCTGTCGCGCTCGCTGAGCGCCGCCTTCTTCTTCGTCGGCGGCGCCGGCGCCGGCGCACCGCCGCCGCCGGTGGCCACCCTCGCCGGGGGCGTGCCGCGGTTCCCGGACGGCGGCCTCTACGTCTGCCCTGACCTCCCGCCGCTCGCGCCGGCGGTGCGGGCCGTGCAGCGGGCGCTCATGCACGTCGCCGCCAAGGAGGCCAGCCACGAGTCGTGCACTTTCTTCTACGACGCCGTCCGCGACGTGATGTGGCAGCTGGTCGGCGACGCCCCCGACAGCCGTGGCCCCGCCGTGTTCGACCGCGACAAGTTCGAGGCCGCCTTCGCGCTCGAATGGGTGGAGTGATCGATCGTTTACCTTTTGTTGCCTGCCGTAGTGGTTTGCCGCTGATCGATGTGGTGTTACTGTGTTAGTGCTGCTGTAATGTCAGATTGTGGCTTTAAGATTGCTATGAACTTGGTGATTTTGTACTTAGTAGTGGATGCAACAGTTCTTGTGAGTTGTGGCTACTATTGATTCGATGATTGGGTCCTTCTCCTGTTGATTAGATAAAACTAGCAAGATGGCCCGCGCAAATTGCGCGGGTAGCTAGTTTTATTCTTTTTTTCAACATTTTATTTTTTACTTGAAAATAAATAGACGATAATAGTTTTGTTTAGTCATATCATGGTAATTATTCTGTCCTAATAGCCTAGATCAATATGTTTCTTTGTTTTTTTCCCATCATCATAATATGGGGCGTATTTTTTTGGAACATGAAAAAGAAATACCTTATATAGAAACATCTTTAGCATATTTACTAAAAATAATATAAATAGTTATAAATTTTTGACATAAGTATATATTTTACAACTTTGTATATGAGGTGTATAGTTTGTTTCATAGTTTAATTACAGAGCACAATAAACTATTATTAGATTTTTAGTGGTTTAATAAATACCACCAAAAGTAATAATCTCCTTTTTTTTATCTCCTAATCTCCCGCTAATATAGCCCTATGAATGCTAGCTCCTATATTACCTTAGATATAGTCCTCATTTGCGCTTATCCCTACTCTCCTACTTATGCTCCTAAGGATATATATGCTCGCATACAGCGGTAATGAAAGATGAATCCATGGCAACATATTATTCTCTCTTGACAAATGGTACTTGAGGCTTTCAATGGATGGGAGTGCATGTCAAATACCTATTTTGTAGTTACTTCTTCATTCTAGATCGCATGCTCACTTAGCTGTGAGTGCATCATTTCATTCCTTCTCTTCTAATTTTTCAGCTCTCTCTCTCATCAACTAATCATAATACTACATAATGCTTATTCAGCCTAACGGTTAAGCTCAGACCATGTCGTGGCTACGACATGGCTGCACTGCCATGCTATCACTGCCTCACACCTAATTTTTTTATGCTTTCCAAGTCTAGCAACTCTCAATGGCTTATCGTTTTGTAGATCAGGATTGCTTCTTAGCCCTGGGATTCTCATTTTTCTTTCTAAGAATGCTGTTGCCCGGCTACAATTCTTCATGAGCAACTCATTGTTTTTCTTCGTGGTAGTGATTACCATCGAATCTGATCCCCGCTAATTTATTTAACTTCTCTCGTTATTTTGATCAAATTTATTCCCCGCAAGCTGCTAATACTAAATTGTGCATTTCCATGGCCATACTACAAATTCAGGCATGCCTCGAAATGTTATTTAGCTGTACACTTTGCTCAACTTTGGTAAATTCTATCCTCAAATAGCATTACAGATAAAATTCAGTCACTCAAATAGATAGTTCGTATCCAAATCCGGCTATTCAATATCTGAACTGTATGTGAATCCGAATACTCATAATTAAAGATTAGCGGGTCCTTACAACAATTCCAGCAATAGTCTCTACTTCAAACCTTTACTTTACAACGTAGGGGGTGCCCTCACTTTCTAGGGCTTTAGATTTAACCGAGAACTCCAGCAATAGCCTCTACTTTTATATGACACATGCAGGACCCGTTTATGAGTTGATCAATTTTCTTCCTTTTCTCGTACCTACCATTACCTTCCCCTATGGTCTCTCTCTGGATCCAAGCAGCGCGTGGGGGAGCCCAAGCAATGCCTGTGGAGAAGGAGCAACAAAGGAGAAAGGATGGAGGCAGCGATGATGCTTTGAGCGGCAAAGCGAATCTCTATGCGGTGAATAAGGGGAAATAGGGAGCCTGAGCGACAAAGAAGGGGGCAACGGAGCTGGTTCTATGCATGTGCAGGAGGGGAAGAGAAAAAAAAACTTTAGAGTAGGAGCCTCCCTTCCACCCATGGGAGAAAGGGATAGAGGAGGATTTGGGTGCTTTTCTACTCTCGGAGATTGAATAAGTACTTTCTAGATCTTTTTTGCCTTCTGCCCCCCTTTTTTTGTGTAGGGGTCTTGTTAAGTTGCTCTTACCCTTTTATCTAATTAGATCAAAAATATATAAAAACTATTTTATGTTATTTTGCTCTAATAATAATAGGATTGCATCGTAGTTTTCTTATGGCCCTGAATATATATGCCATTTTTTTTGGCCGAAGTCATTAGAGAAGCCCCAACCTATTATATATATATTTATTCTAGACCCATTTAGTTCACTAACAGAGGGAGTCGAATTTGGGTCTCCTGAATGCTATTCAGGTGCTCTCACCACCATGCTAAAAGGCCCTTTCGTTATGCGCATTATTGTTGGGTTGTACAAATCGAGCGCTAGTTCCAATCACTTTCCAGATCAAACTTGCTTCTTAGTCCCGCTGTTGTCGATTCTATCTTATGCAAAACCTTGTATTAATTTTATTAATTTTAAAATTTTGAATTTAGATATATTTATTACTTGTATTTGACATGGAATTTTGGGGTTAGTTTTAATGGTTAGATCTACGTAAAATATTATGTATATTAATACGGTCATTTCTTAGCCCTATCAATGAGTATGTTTGAAATAAATAATTGTATATGTGACACCAGAGCAAGATTGCTTGTTTTAATCTTATTCGGGATAGTTCTTGTACAATAGTAAATATTTTATTCTTTCTAGTGAAAGCAAGGGCTGATCAGGTGGATGCGAAATTAAGAAAGAAATCAACATTTTCTTATATGTCTTTAACTTCACATAAATAATTCTTATTTCTTATTATTGGTTTTATTCATTTGTTGCACCGTTTAATTCTTATATGTCTTTAATTTCATGTAAACTAATGTATATGTTCACGTATGATATGGAGAGGTATTTTTCAATCATTTTGATTTATGGTCATGTAAAGGAAAAGAACTCCAACCTTTTCAATGCAAGGGCGTCATCTTTTTTAATTTTATCTAATTATTAACAGTATTTGATATGGGCACAACTTAAGAAGAAATATTTTTTTTAATATTTGGCACATATGTTCACGTAAAGAAAAAGGACTCTACAATCTGTTTAACCTTGGACGTCACTTTCCTATTATTTTATTTCTAATTTTATTAGCTAAATTTATTATGTGTATTTGACATGGACTCTTTGGGCTAGCCTAAACCGTTAGATCTTCATAAAATCCGACGGTCTAAATCCTTCTCTTTTTTAGATTAACGTGGGATTTTCTAGGCCCTCTCGGCGAATCTGGTGGCTCCTTTTGCTTCTCTTTTAATAAGATAATAGATGCTCTTGATTAGTTTTTTTTTCTTTCTTGCATCAGACCAGTTCAAAATCGAAAGCTGTATTTGCATCGCAGTTGCGCAACTCCAGGTCCGGCTCTTCCGATTTCAGAGTCCCTGAACTGCAAGTTTTACGGTGTCATGTTAACCTGAAGTTGGAGCTAACCATGCTCAGTTCCATCCACTTGATGTTTCAACTCAGGCTACGTTTGGATGTAAGGCGAATCTCAGTGGGAGCTTCATGGACACAGTTACCTAGACTGGAAACTAGGTAACTGTGCCAGTAGAGTTTCATGGGGATGAAACTCCCCTCACATCCCATGAAACTCCCCTTATAAATGACCCTTCCAAGTCAGCATTTTTGCTTATGTGTCATAGCAATTAATGCCATAAAATTCTCCATGAAACTGCCATTGAGACTGGCCTAAGTATTGCAGCCTCTGAATCGGAATTGACATTGAGATTCCCGAATACCACCTGTTTGGATGCCATGGAATTTGAAAATGGAAATCCAACCCAATACCGCTTGGTATTAATCGCACCCGCAGCCGGCCGCCCACGATACCGAGCCGCTCCCCTCTGAATTGTCTGGAATCGTGACTCCCCATTTCTTGCATCTCTGTGTCTCCGTCTCCACTTCAATCAGATGGCATCCATGGCGCCCTCCCTCTGCGCGGCGGCCATGGGGCCCTCCATCCGCGCCGTGCCTCGCTGTCCCTCCGCCGGTGGCCATGGCGTCGCCTCTCCCCGCCGCGTGCCGTCTCTCCGCCGGCGGCCATGGCGCCTCCTCTCTCTGCGCCCTGTCGTCCCTTCGCCGGCGGCCATGGCGTCGCACCTTCCCATCGCGTCGTCTCTCCCCCGACGGCCATGGTGCCTCCTCCCTCCGCGTTGTGTCGTCCCTCTGTCGGCGGCCATGGCGCCGCCCCTCCGCGTCGGCGGCCATGGTGCCCTCCCTCCACGTAGTGTCGTCTCTCAGCCGGTAGCCATGCCCCCTCCCTCCGTGGTGCAGCGTCCTATCATCCGCGTCGCTCTTCGCCCCGGGCCCCAAAGCCGGCGCCGCCCATCCGCCCCGCATGCCCCTCCACCAACGAGCCCCCAAGCACCCCTGACGAATTTCAGGCGATGCACCTCCAAACATGATTTGGCATTCACCACCATGTCAAATTCCATACAATAATTTTGTCTCCATACAAACAATAGCTTTGGTATTGTAGCCAATACCAAAACCAGCTTGATTTGGCATTGAACCCAATTCAATGTCAAGGTCTCCAATATCTACATCAGCCAATGTTTTTCCCTCAACTCGACGAACGAAAAGACACCTCGACGAAAAGAAGCATCCTATTTTCCCAAGCTGACACAGCCTGAGAAATCTGTCACTTGTCAGGAACGCTAGGTGTCAAGATCAGCCTGAAACAATATTAGCAACAGAAACACAAACACTTAACATTTAATAAAACAAGAACAATATCGTCACTTCTTCGCCAGGATTTGCAACAGCATTACTGGCATTGGCATGTTCAATTCTCGGACAAGGATACTCGCAGTGGCATTGTTGAATAACAGTGCACTAGATTAAATATAATTTTGAACTACTTTCCTATAAGATCAGTTCCATATATCAGTCATAAACCGCAAAAAAGGAAAGATATTTGTGGTCAAGTGTAACATTGAAGTTCGTCATATAAATCTGAATCTTTTGGGAAAAGAAATATTTTTGCAAAAGCATCCTACATTTTGGAAAGGACGGTGACTAGTACATGGTGATATTTTGTTTCAAAAGTTTGGGGGTAAGGTCTGACGTGCCAAATATTAAAGCCAGAGTCGAGAGATCACCATTCCTGGAGATGAGAACGGCTTGGAGTTTCAGATCACGATGTGTGGTTAAGAGTAAGGCTTAGTCCCGATGGAGGATTTCATAGCGATGTTTTCAAGATGGCCATATAAGGGCAGTCCCAACCCAATGACTGGGATAGTTTCCATAGAATTAAATGAGCTGCCACATAGGATAAAAGATGATGTGGCAATAGATTAAATGATGAAAGAGAAAGAAACCAGGTCTTGCATGAGACCTAGTTTCTACACACCATCCAAGACATTATGTGAGATGAATAGTATTAAATTTAAACATTGGATTGTGGTGTTTGCATTGGGAGTGTAGTGTCTAGTACTAGTTTTTTGATGATGTGGAGGCTATAGAAACTATGAGTAGTTTCTTGGGTTGGGACTGCCCTAAGCAACAAAAAATGAAATTGGGTTTGAAACTCTCTCTCCCAATGCAAATTTCATGGTGTGGTTTCATAGGCTTCAAATAACATTTAATTTCATGACTTAAAATGAGTTGGTATCCGTGTAGAGGGTGTTTCGTCTGGATGAAACTGGTTTCATCCTCTCATATTAAATTGGGTATCATGTCATCAAAAAAATTATGTGACATGTTATTTAATGTGCATGAAAATTCCCACTGCGAGTAGCCTAACTTCTCTTGTTTCCAGTCGACTGAAGATCTTCTTTGATCTTCCTTGAAAATTACCCCGGGGGGGAGTACATTGATGCACCGCACAAGGTGGCCAATGGACAGTGCACGAACGCATAGGGCATTTTGACTGGGACGCCCTCCCGCTGCCGTCTCTCTGCCTCCTCCAATCCAACGGTCACACTCGCACCACCGCGGGCGCCTACAAATACCACCCACCGGCGTACCACATCGGCGGCACACGGCAAGTCCAGCCTCCGATCCGGCGCACACGTTCTGACGCTCCTGAACGCCGCAGGCCGCAGCGACGGCATTCGTGCTCGTAGACCACGACGGCTCCAGCAGCGAAGCCGCTGGCGGCAACCGCGACTCCGTCCTCGACCTCCCTTTGAGCTCCGTCGTCGGCCCCGGCCACTACCGCCCCGCCACGGCCGTGGCCGGCGCCCGCGCCCTGCGCTGGCTGCCCCTGGCCGCGGCGGCCTCCACCGTGCGCGCCATGCTGGGCGCGTCACACGAGGACCTCCGCCTCCGAGGGCAGCAGCTGTCGCGCGCGTTGGGCGCCGCGTTCTTCGACCGCGACGCCGCGGCGGCGCGCGGTTCCCGGAGGACGGGCTGTACGTCTGCGCGGAGCTCCCGCCGCTCTGGCCGGCGCTGCAGGCCGTCCAGCGGGCGCTGCTGCAGGTCGCCGTGAAAGGAGCCGGCGTCGGGCCTTGCGACTGGTACTACGACAACGTCGACGAGCTGATGCGTCTGCTGGTCGGCGACGCCGAGGCCGGCCGTGGCGCCGCGGTGTTCGAGCGGAACAAGTTCGAGGCGGCCTTCGCTCTTGAGTGGGCGGAGTGATCGTTCGTAGTCGTAGCCCGCTGGTGTAGTTTGCTGCTGATTTCTTCCTCATCGATCCAGCAGCGCGCGCGTTTCAGAAGGTATGTTTTGTGACTGCTGTTGATTGGTTGACGGATTCTAAATTCCTAGTGGATGGATTTGGATAAAACGCTTCCGATTCTTCCTTTTTTTTTTCCTTTTCATGCAATCGTATCTGCTGCTTTAGACAGAGTTGTACATCCTAAATAAACCGGGATTGGGCACCATACAACCCTGTTCGCCATCCTAACGGATTATTATTCTCACGTAATACTATTAAACCAAGTCAACAAATTATTCTTTTCCAAGCGAAACAAACAAGGCAGCCCACAAGCTGCACTGCAATTTCAGGGTGCCATGTGATGAAACTGATTCGTACTAGTTGATTTATTAGTCTAAAATCATTGACAAAGAGACAGAGAGGCACCCAATCTCCCAAATTCTCACGCTCTCAGAAAATTTGCCAAGAAACGCAAGTTGATTCTCAAACAAAGTACTAGTAGCATTCTTCAGGATAGGATCCGTTCAGCCTGAAAACAATCGTTGAATGGCACTTCGGACAACATTTCTACTGGTATCACTTCACCAACATTTGCAACAGTATTTGTAATTCTCGAACAAGGTATTAGTACTAGCATTTGTTTAACTGCAAAGGATCGGATTACATCAAGAAGCGAATAATCCAAAAGGTTTCAGGTGCACTGCAAGTTCAGGGCCGTCATGTTTACCTGAAGTTGCAGAGGTGACCATGTTCAGTTCTCTTGATGTTTCAACATGTTGATTGGGTGATGGACTGATGGATCCTGAATTTGGATAAAAAAAAACGGTTCTGTTGTTTGTCATTCTTGCATCAGAACACTGTCAAATCGAAAGCAGAGACTTCAGAGCTTCTGCACAGGCTGCAGTGCTGCACTACAGGGGCCGCGTTTAGATTGTTTCGCGAAAAAATTTACAGTATGTCGGGCACACATTTGAAGTATTAAATATAGACTAATTACAAAACTAATTACATAGTATGTCAGTTCATCGCAAGACGAACCTAATGAGTCTAATTAATCCGTCATTAGCACATGTTTACTGTAGCAATTTATTGTCTAATCACGATCTAACTAGGCTCATTAGATTCGTCTCGCAAAGTACACTCCATCCATATAATGGGTTATTTTTTTTGACTACATTTAATATGCCATGCATGTGAGGGAACATACTCGAAAAAAATTTCGCGAAAATTCCATGCGAAGTCAAGAACGCAAGTACTGCTAGCAGCATTCTTCATGATAGGATCCCTTCAGGCTTCAGCCTGCATTGCTACTGTCTATTGTATCACTTCACAAACATTTGCAACAGTATTTGTTTCTCTGGCCTTGTTTAGATGTTTCACGAAATTTTTTTCGAGTATGTTCCCTCACATGCATGGCATATTAAATGTAGTCGAAAAAATAACCCATTATATGGATGAAGTGTACTTCGCGAGACGAATCTAATGAGCCTAGTTAGGTCGTGATTAGACAATAAATTGCTACAGTAAACATGTACTAATGACGGATTAATTAGACTCGTTAGGTTCATCTTGCGATTTACTGACAGAATCTGTAATTAGTTTTGTAATTAGTCTATATTTAATACTTCAAATGTGTGACCGACATACTCGAAAAAATTTCGCGAAACCATCTAAACACGGCCTCTGCATGTTCAATTCCTAAACAAGGTAGCAGTACTAGCATTTGTTGATTCCACTGCACAGGATCGGATTGCATTAGCGTGTGCACTGCATTCCTAAACAAGTTCAGGATGTCATGTAAATCTGAAGTTGCAGAGGTTGTGAGACCTGAGATGTATAAACTAAAAATTCACTTTCTAATCTCCCCTAATAATTAGCAGCTCAATTAACTTCCAACTTGGAAAAGGCACATCCAATTTTCCAAGGATTAACATGGTCAGTGAAAATCTGTCAGGAGGGCAAGCTTCCGGAACAAGGTATTACTCCCTCCGTTCAACTATCCAAGGCCCTTTTGGAAATCTGAAAAATTCATCTATCCAAGGCCCATTCCAGTTTTCCATCGGAAGGCTCGCTCTCCGTCGCTTCGTTGCCCGCCAGATGAATAACTCTGCAGCACGCGCGCCTCGGGAAGTCGCGACGGCCGAACTCTCCGCGGGGGAAAATGGATCCGCTGCGAAGAGGTGAGGCCTTTGTATTCTGCTGCTCTACCGCTCCATTGCTGCGCTGCCCATCGCCCAAATCCTCCTGTACTGCTCCATCGCTCTCTGCCACTCGCCTAAACCCTAGACTACACTGCAGTGCTCGCCGACGACATGGAAGGGATCACGAGCGACAAGGCAGTGATCACCGGCGACAAGGAGGGGGCCGGCGACAAGTTCGTCGACGATTCAGGCGAGGAGCACCTTTCAATCTGAAAGGGAGGTTCAACTCGTGTCAAAATTGATGCTTCCTGTAATGGTTCCTGGTTTATACGGAGAGCATGATGAGGATGTGAATGAAGTTGCAACTAACCTACTTGTGTTCAATTTTTTTAGAACTAAGATGGCAAGATGAAACGCATGTCAAATTAACCAACAATAGTTTAACACTGATACATGCATAACACTATGAAACCCACAACCATAGCGCTACACTTCACCATGATCTCAGTCATGGACAAACTGAACAGCCTGAATGTAAAGGTCCATAGGACACTGCAAAGTTATGGGTAGTTCACCTATCCTCTCTAAATGTATCTTCTTCATGTGAGGGATGTTGTAGTGTTGTCCTCCTTTATGCTTCATGATCTCCATCATGCAACTCTGTTGTGTTAAGAAGATTCTATTTGCCCTATCCACTGGGTAATCATCAAATGCTTTCTCAACCGCTGTCACAATCTCGGCGACGTTGTTAGGAGTTCCCCTCTCAAACAATGCTTGGATTGCCGCGAAAAAACCAAGGTCTAGAACATTAAGATCTGGTGAATTAGGAGGTTGACATGTTAGCTGAATGTTCCACCCATCACATTGGGCAGCAGCAACAAACTCTGGATCGTTCACATCAATATGAGTCTTCGCGTTATCTTGTTGAATGAAAATGGGCAAGTGCCTTTCCTCTGCCGGCCACTTTGCTTTGATTGCAGGGAGCACCTTGTTTATAAGAAACTCACGGCTAGTGGCCTTTGTAACAGACGTCATTGCTTTTGTGATCAAGGTACCTACACAAACGTAAACAATTTAGGCATAATGCAACACTGTTTAGGATTTTGCAAATTGAACAATGCAAGAGCTTTTCATACCTCTAGGCCTGTTTGGGCTCTTTCTCTTTGCTGGCTCCACAAAGACGAAGGGGAATACACCTAATTTACCATCGAAAGTGCAATTTCCATTCTGATCAAATCTTGGCCGAGTAACAACAGCTAGGAACATCACCTTCTCTATAAAGTTTTTGCTTTTAACCTCCCTTTGAGGTCTTTCTTCATCGTTGGCGAGATAATACTTTTGGTTACGACGGGTTCTGTAGAACCACTTCTCATCAATGTAGATGATGTTGTACATATGTTTGAAACTAGGATCACTTGGTCCATACAGTGCCTGAAACATGGTCAAGCAGTACCTCACACGAGCCTTCTTGTTTGCTTCGGTCAAGCTAAACTTCAGGTCATTAGTGTGTCTACGGAAATACCCTTCTTTATAACGGTTGTAAAGAGTGGTTTTCTTTATACCTAAAGCATTGGCAAGATCCCGGAAGGTTGTGCGTTGCCTCAAAGGCACAACTTTCATGGCTTCAGGATCTATCTGAACTCTTTTACGACCACAATTAACCAATTTGTTTTTAACACCAGCAATCCCACCAGCGTCCTGTCCATTGCGCCAAATTCTTCGCACTACTCTAACAGGCACACCGAACTTCTCAGCAACCTGTCTGGAAACACCATGATGTAATAGTGGTGGATCCGTATTCGCCAACAACTCAAGATAAATGGAGATTTTAAAATCATCAGAGTAGTGTCTTCTCTTTTTAATGGTCGAATCTGCGAATAGAAAAAATAACCGGCAGCTGTAGACCGTCTGACAACAGCAAAAACATGAATTGAAACAGCTATTGTACCACGTCTAACAACAGAACCAAAACATGAAAACACCAAGCAAAAACAGTACCATGTTCTGAAACAAGAACTAAATCTACCGTAGACCATCCGACAAAAGAAAAAAAAAACTAAGAACCGAACTCGAACATGAACTGGGACTTACTCTCATCAGCAGATCCTTGAACAACATCGGCAGCTCCTTCTTGAACAACACTGGTAGCTCCTCCTTGAACAGCATCGGCAGCTTCTTGAACAACACCGGCAGCTCCTTCAACACCATCTCCTGCAACTTGATCAGAACCGCCCCCTCCATCTGCAGCTCGTTCAGCACCATCAGGGCACTCAACGTTGGCATCTCCATGACCTGTATAAGTACAAAACCACAAACTAATGACAATGGCCATGGGTTGCATCGCACGGGCTGATTGAAAACATGATCAGATACTACCTTCATCGGACCAAACCATGTCATAGTCGAGTTCATGAGCAGGACCCTCCCACTCACCAATTTCGTCCCAATCAAAGGGTGGCTCGGCATTTAGGTCTAACATCTCTGCAGGTACGAGAAAGGAGGAATGAAGTGCTTCCTCATCTCTGTAGGTTTATGTAGAGGACGAAATTTGGAGAAAGGAGGGCAGGGGTCGGAGAGAAGGCGGCAGAAGGACGAGGCGCCGCTGAAAATTTTTGGATTCCAAATTTTGGGAGGGCACCGATCGGTTTTGGGAGGGCGCCTCTGAAATTATTTGGCTTTCGAATATTGGGAGGGCTGGCGCCGATCAGTTTTGAGAAGGCGGGATTTTTGGGTGAGTAATTTTGGAAGGGTGCCGATCTGTTTTTGGAAGGGGCGGTTGGTTTTGAGAAGGCGGGATTTTTTCCATCCACAACAGATCAGCGCGCGCGGGGGAGGGATCAGCGGAGTTAATGACGTGAAAATCACAGTTGGGGTTTAACAAGAAATAGTAAATGCTGTAGGACGTCCGGTTTTCTCCCTTGGTCTTTGCGTCAAAAGATATGGGCCTTGGATAGTTGAACGGAACATGTACTAATGACGGATTAATTAGACTCGTTAGGTTCATCTTGCGATTTACTGACAGAATCTGTAATTAGTTTTGTAATTAGTCTATATTTAATACTTCAAATGTGTGACCGACATACTCGAAAAAATTTCGCGAAACCATCTAAACACGGCCTCTGCATGTTCAATTCCTAAACAAGGTAGCAGTACTAGCATTTGTTGATTCCACTGCACAGGATCGGATTGCATTAGCGTGTGCACTGCATTCCTAAACAAGTTCAGGATGTCATGTAAATCTGAAGTTGCAGAGGTTGTGAGACCTGAGATGTATAAACTAAAAATTCACTTTCTAATCTCCCCTAATAATTAGCAGCTCAATTAACTTCCAACTTGGAAAAGGCACATCCAATTTTCCAAGGATTAACATGGTCAGTGAAAATCTGTCAGGAGGGCAAGCTTCCGGAACAAGGTATTATTATCATTACTTGAGAATAGGATTCAGCCTGAAACAATTCGCCTGTACTCCCTCCATCCCATTTTATTTGCTCGTATAGAGTAAGTACTAGCATTTCACAAGAATAATTACTGGCATCTGGTCACTGGCATTTTACATAACCGTTACTAGCAAGTTTAGCTCTTAAGCAAGGTACCAGTACTAGCATTTGTTGAACTGGAAACGATGGGATTAACATCAGAGGCGCAATAACACATAACTGCAACACCACAACTACTACAGCCGCCACCACCACGACACAAAGCAGACAACTAAATAAAGAAGCATCCCTAATAACAGACGGCGCCCATCCACGAGGAACACCCGCGGACGCACCAGCGCCGCCAGAAGACGCCGCCAGCGGAGCCTAGCCGCCGAACCCGTAGAGGGTGCGGCCCTGTCTCTTGAGCGCGTAGACGACATCCATGGCGGTGACGGTCTTGCGCCTGGCGTGCTCGGTGTAGGTGACGGCGTCGCGGATGACGTTCTCGAGGAAGATCTTGAGCACGCCGCGGGTCTCCTCGTAGATGAGCCCCGAGATGCGCTTCACGCCGCCCCTCCTAGCCAGCCTCCTGATGGCCGGCTTGGTGATCCCCTGGATGTTGTCGCGGAGCACCTTCCGGTGGCGCTTGGCGCCGCCCTTGCCCAGACCCTTGCCGCCCTTGCCGCGCCCCGACATCGCCGCCGGTCTACTCTGACGCGCTGATGGAATTGGGAATTTTTTGGGTGAGGAGGCTTGGAATCTGATGGAGGTGGATGGGGACAGGTGGTGGTGGGGCGGGGTGATATAGCGGTGGGAGAGGAGCTGGGAGGCGTCGGATGGGGAGCGATCCGTGGGAGCTGTGAGAGGGGTGGTGTGAGCCGTTGGATGGCGAGGGTTGGCTCCTATTGGTGGAGAGGGGTGGGAGCGCGGATCGTGGCGGCGGCGGGCGTTTTTGGGAGGTGGGGCGCGCGCGGGGAGGTCGAAAATCGAGTGGAAAACTTGTGTGCGTTTTGGGAAAAGGAGATTTTGTGTTTGGCGCTTTTTCTTTGTGATGGTGGGCCCGTTGGGCTGAGGCTTGCATGAGTGAAATACCCAGCGAGATTATAGATGGGCTGCGCTCGGTAATGTTCTTAGTTTTGAGCTTAAAGGCAGAAAGTTGGCCTGTTCTGCGATTCAACGTGTGCTGGGTTTGAGAGCCTTCCGGTGGCGGCGGTGGTCATCACATTTTCCATTTTTTCTTAAAAAAACACACATTTTTCATTAAAAAATGTAAAGTCTCATATCTCTGTTTTGCGAAAGGTGATGTCCAGTATTGCTCACACGAAGTTTTCTGCCTGTGTGACAACGAAATTGACCTTATCGATCTCGTGACGCTGAGCTATGCTACAGCAGTATAAGCTTATAGCTTGTCTATTTGTTTCACGGATGCGGACAGTTAGGCCAGTCTCGGTGCGGGTTTCATAAGAGTTTCATACATATTAATATGGTGTCACATCAGCTAATATGGTAACATGACAGAAAATTTAAGATGAGACAAAGAGAACCAGTTTCATCAGGATGAAACCTTATTGGCACGGATACCAATGATTTATGAAATTAAATGCTACATGATGCCTATGAAACATCAACATAAAACTATGCATTGTAGGGGTGGTTTCATACTCGGTTTCATTTTCTTCATATTGATGGCTGTTTTGAAAACACTAAAATGAGACTCTACACTAGAATTAGCATCTTCAACGACGACCTCGTCATTAGTTAAAGGCCCCGACACGCACGCACACCCAACGTGCACGACGAGATCGCAACAGATAGCTTGGAAGTGAGCCCGCAGGTCGCAGCCCGGCCGGCCGGTACGTCGTCCCGAGCGTCAGCGTCACTGCTTAAGCTATCGGCCGCCAAACAAGAGTAAATTCCCTACATGCCATTGAAAATATAGTCCATCCCTTATGTCCCATTGAAAATTACCTCATCCCTTCTATGTCATCGGTTATAATTTTTCATCCCTTACGTGTCATTGCCGTTACTTTCTCCGTTACCAGATACTGTGACGGCGCTAAAACAGACGACCCTGTTACCGTTTGGTCAATTTTACCCCTCCAACTCTCATCTCTATCCAATACTTCAGCTGTGCATCCTCTCCTATCCAAAACACATCTCGCCGGCGCAGCAGCGCTCCGCAGCGGACGCACGCCCTTGCACGGGTGGCTCCACGGACCGCGGGAGGCGAGGCCACGTGTGGCAAGCACGGACCCTTGGCCCTATCGGGCAAGCGTGGTTGCCGGGCTTCTCTCGCGCGGCGGCGAAGCTACGGCAGGCGTGCAAGCAAGCCGAGCTCCCCGCGGCGGGCGGCGAGGCCGCGTGTGAGCAATTGCGAGGTCGCTGCTGGCAAGCGAGCCGCGCGCGTGCGCACGTGTGGATGATCCGGCTTTTGTTTGGGAATCATGTGTAGTAAGCAGCAGCTACATGCGCAAGATTCTGTGATACTGCTATCCCAGTCCGGTTCTCTATCTGCTAATGACCCGTTGATCTAGTTAATCAATGGATAAGTTGTTTTTTATACTCAAATCAGTAATTCGGTATGACTGTTTCATGATTTTTTATTGAAATTTGGATGCTTCAGTCTAACGGCCTGGAAGGAATGAGAGGCTACACAAATGCGCTTCATTATGGCTAGGGGCATTATTGTCTTTTCAGCACTAACTTAACAGCTTAGTTACTCCCATTTAACGGTAATGACACGTAGGGGATGAAAAATGAGAGAATTCCTTATATGCCATTGGAAATTTATGCGATCCCTTATGTGCCATCCGAATTTATCTCATCCCCTATGTGCCATCGAAAATTTATACTCGTCCCTTACGTGCCATTGGTCTGTAACGGCGCTAACTGTGGTCGAGTCTCATATTTTACTTCGTTCCAGGGGGTTTTGACAAAAGTGATAAAACACAGAGTTTTAGACTTCCAATTTCATATTTTTGCGAGGGTCTAGGCGCAAAATATCTTCTTCACCCATATCCATGGTCAGGGACCTGCCGACCGGAGCATCGGCTCCCAAGCTCATCGCTAGGCGGGTGGACGGGGACGGCAGGCCGGCGCAGGCGGTGTGCGCGCGGCCGGCGATGGCGATCCGCGGGCGAACGGCGGGCGCTGAGCGGCCGGGGACTGCGCCGCCGGAGATGGCGAGCTGCAGCCGGCGGCGGACGGGGACGGCGGGCGCTGAGCGGCCGGGGACGCCGCCGCCGGAGATGCCCAGCCGCGGCAGACGAGGACGGCGCCGCCAGAGATGACGAGCCACGGCGGACGGGGACGACGCCGCCGGAGCCGGAGATAGCGAGCAGCAGGGTATGGCGGGCGCTGAGTGGCTACGGCGCGCGAGGGACGCGGCTGGGAGTCGGCAGGCGGCCGAGAGAAGCTGGGCGGCGGCGGCGCTAAGCGACGCGCAGGGGAGGTGACTGAGGGGCGGGCCGGTTTGTGCTGGCCGGCGGTCGGTCGGAGCAGCTCAGCTTGGCCTGAGGTAGAAGAAAGGAGTTTATCGCTGACATGTGGGGCCCACGACGGCGTGCAACTCATTTAACGGCTTCAACTAACGGAATGGCATAAGAGGGATGTAAAAATAGAACCCAATGGCATGCAAGGGATGAGTATAAATTTTTGATGGCACATAAGGGACGAGATAAATTCGGATGGCACATAAGGGATTACATAAATTTCTAATGGCATACGAGGAATTCTCTCATGAAAAATTATAACCAATGGCATGTAAGGGATAAGATAATTTTCGATGGCATATAAGAGATAGACTATATTTTTAATGGCATGTAGGGGAATTTGCTGGCCAAACAATGGTGCCTCCGGCGCCGTATGATGACATCAGCTTGTGACATGCTGGTACTGACATGACACGAGCTATTCTCTTCACGTTCCGTACAGGGAAAATCGACTCAACATGTGTCCTGTGTGACAACGAAATTGACCTTATCGATTGTGACACTGAGCTAAGCTAGAGCAGTATAGGCTTATAGCTTGTCTAGTTGTTTCACGGAAGCGGACAGATTCGCTTCTGAGTGGTGTGCGGCGGTTCGATGGTTTCAATCTGTGATTCCTATCTGTCCTCGCGGCGTTTGGTCAGTCACGCATGACGTCAGTCCAGTCGGTTGGGTTTGTGGATTTCTTTCTCATCGGGGTTAGTGTTGGTGTAGTACCTCCGTCCCAAAATAAATGGTCATCACACATTTTGAGGAGTCAAACTTTTAAATTTTGACCAAATTATATAAAAAATGTATTATTATTTAGGATCTATAATAACTACTCGGAGTATTGGGTAAACTTTGCTAATAAACTTATTTAGAGATATAAATATTTATACAATTTTCTATAATTTTTAGTCAAACTTAGAAATGTTTGACTCCTCGAGAAACGTGATGAGCATTTATTTTGGGACGGAGGGAGTAGTCACGATGTGCCAGTCCGACCGGGCGTTTGCATACGGAGATGTTGATGTCCGTATCGATGCCCCAATCCAACTAGACATAATTTGTTGAGGCTTGTGTCGATGACCCAATCTGACCATCTAGAGTTTGTTTCATAATAAGATGAGTTGAGTTCGTCTTGTGCTGATGTTTCAATCCAACCGGTCGTTTTTTTGTTGTGGTGGTTTTCTTTTTGTTGTTGTCTGGCTGAGCCCTTCCAGAGTCATAATCTTGTATTCTTTTTCTGCTATACTAATAAAAACACACTCGTCCAGCTTTGTTCATTCAAGAATTCGAATCAACATGGGATCATCTCGATGCACAAAAATGCCACTAAAGCGGACCCGTCGCTCATGCCTTGGCCAGAATTCTTTTCGAAATAATTGTCTTAATACAAAATTGGCATCTAGCGTGGCATCACATTGCAGTTTGCATATCATCATATACTTCAATATTTTGTATATCCAGTGACATGCACTGGATGAACCCTAGACCTCCCCTCACTTCAACAACATTTGCGAGCTAGACCCAAGCCTTTTCGAAAGGAGTTTTTTTTGTGATTGTTATTATATTTCCACATTAGTGTTGTGATCGTATAGCAAAACAACCACCACATCAACAAATATAATTTGATCGGTAATGCTCGGGATCGAACGTCCGACGCGCGTCGGACGCTCCCGCAGTAAGCCCAACGCCCACGCGTCCCATGTGATGACTCTAACCCACCTTCTCTCATTTTTCTTATCCACCCATCTCTTTCCTCTGTTCCTCCGTCTATCGACACCAAGCCAGCACTCCCCTTCGCCCGTCTCCTCCACGAGTTCCTTGCAACCTTGCCACACAGGCCTACCGCCCTTCCATTCGCACTGCCGTATATGCCCACCACCAGCGCCTACCCAGTCCTCGGAGCTCACTCCGTCGCTAGCCATGAGCGCCGCCACCACCGCCTACGGCGGGCTTTGTCTCGCCATGGCTGCCACCCGGTGCTTCCCCGCCATGGCTGCTGCGCTGACCTTTTGCCCGAGCCATGCCTGCCGCTCGGAGCTCCACCTTCTCGACCGTCGGCCTTCATCCGCCATGGCTGTCGCCCAGCCCTCCCCCGCCACGGCTGCCGCCCGTCGGCGGCCTCACACGCCGTTGCCGCACAGCTCCTGGTGCAGGCCGGTCAGCCGCTCAAGCGTCCGCACAAGCTCCTCACGGGCAAGCTCCTCCGACGGCATGAGATCCCCATGAGGACGAGATCCCCTAGCGGCTCGAGCTCTCATGATCGAGTGGTTCCACCGGCGGCAAGGTCCCTGCTCGCCATCCTCTTCCTCCTTCGTCCACCTGTGCAGTTCTATTCTTTTTGCTAGGGTCTGCTGGATGTTGCAAACGTATGTTTCACGTGTTTCAGATGTTTTAGAAAAATATTGCAACTGTTTCACGTGGATATTGCAAAAGTAGATCTAGATGTTGCGAATGTTGCATATGTTTCACACGCATGTTGTTGCAAGTGTTTTATCCGGATGTTGCATTGTTATCTAGAGGTTTTGACTAGGTCGCGTGCAACTGAGTGTTGGGAACGACGCTGTGTTTCACTATGTTTCAGTTGCATGATAGTGATGTTGCAATAGCTTTGTTTCAATGTTGCACAAATTGAACGATAAATTAACGATGTTGCATGCAACAGAGCTCCGATATTGCGGCGGGAATTTTACTCCCCGCACCCGGATGCTTCATTGTGTTTTAGTAAGTAATTTCTAATGTTGTAAATATGTATTTTCAATGTTGCAACGATTGTCCGATGAAAAAAAAATGATCGGACGTCCAGGCGCTAGCACTTCCGTAATTTGATTAGGTACGGTGCTAAAGATGAATAGTGCACTAGTTTAGAAAACCACGGGGTTTAATTATGTTAAGGGTTCAAACTTTTCTCATACTTAAGCCAAGTAATTTGAACTTCTTTATTTATGTAATAGTGGAAATAGTAACAAAAAATTGTGTTACATTTGAAAATAATTTTTTTATATATAATCAATTTTTCTTTAATGAGTGAAGTTTATATTTCGACCTTCTATTTCACAAATGTTCAATTTTCAACCTCAACTTTAGAACCGCCCACTGACATGTCAAAATGACTGTACGCAAGCTCAGCTCCATGTGGTATGGAAACTAGGGCAGAATTATTGTGGCAATTCGAGGTTCTGTAGTGTCTGGTTTAGAAGTGATGGTTGAATAAAACTAGGTGTATTTTTATTTAAATTTTTTATTTGTTATCATTGATCCCGAAAATATATTCCTTAACAATTGCTTGCCCTAATTAAACCATGCACAACTTGACCTATGTCTTGGTTCTTTATATTTCGTATATACTCTACAGAATATCCCGCCTGGCTCCCAGATCTCCATATATGGAACCTTCTGCCCCCTACGTTGGTTGTTGGCTTATTGTCATATGGGCCTAAATCCTTTGAGCCTTGTTCTAGGTTTTTCAATGAACTTGATGGACTCCCTCGCTCAATGATCTCGGTGAAATATTTATTCCATGTTATTTGTTCTTTGTTTTCTCATCCGTATGTGTTGGGTATACCATATTAAGTTCAACTTAATTGGTGCATTCAATTTAATATGGTATCAAGGCCAAAAGTTTTGAATTCAAATCCCACCAATTCGAGATTAAATAAAATAATTACAGCCGACTCTATACGTCCTATGGAGGCTACACGTGAAGGGGAGTATCATAGCAACTATCCACCTCTTCACATTAGTTTAAAATTTTGGGTTGAATTGATTGGTTCATGCAACTCGATATTACGTGAAAATTAAAATCGTGATATTGTTCAGTTTGTTTCGAATTTTAGATGGCACCAACTCTTTGGTTAAATCTTAACCGTTAAAGAACCCTAACAATCAATGGTGGATATATTTCACTCTTTGTTCGATTATTACTTAAACTGATAAACACCATTGATACTCGCCGAATACCTATGCCGGGTGTACAGCCAGCAACAATATGCAAGCACACAAGTGGACCGAGGATCGACACACAACATAAGCTGACAAAATGCTGCGTTAGTTCTTATTCCTGATTTTTTTTTCTTTTAAGAAAGCGAGGCGGGCTCTAAGCGGAGGAGGAAAATATGTTGTCAACAGCTTTGTGGATTTGTTGGTCTACAAATAGACACCTTGCACGAGGCACGAGCGCGCGCTTCAGTTTCGCTAGCACCCAACCCACAACGAGCATGAAGCCGCCCCCGTCCTCCTGCCTCCTCCTCGCCCCTCTTGCGCTCCTCGTCGTCGTTCTCGTGCTCCCATCTCTCCGCCCTCCCCAAGTCGTCTCCGACTGGTCCGGCGGCGGTGTCCTCTGCGCCCACAATGCCACTACCAACGCCGCCGCGGTCGCGCCACCGCAGGATGAGCCCGAGCTGATCAGCCTGCTGATCGGCGTGCTGACCACGCCGAATCGGCGCGAGCGGCGGGACATCCTCAGGCTGGCCTACGCGCTGCAGCCGCGCGCCACGGGCGCTCGCGTGGACGTGCGCTTCGTGTTCTGCAACGTGACCGACCCCGTCGACGCGGCTCTCGTCGCGGTGGAGGCCCGTCGGCACGGCGACATCCTGGTGCTCAACTGCACGGAGAACATGAACGACGGCAAGACGCACACGTACCTCTCCGCCGTGCCGCGCCTCTTCGCCTCCGACCCCTACGGCTACGTGATGAAGGCCGACGACGACACGTACCTGCGCGTGGCGGCGCTCGCGGAGGAGCTCCTTGGCAAGCCGCGGGAGGACGTGTACCTCGGCAGCGGCTTCCCCGTCGGCGACGACCCGATGCCGTTCATGCACGGGATGGGGTACGTCGTGTCGTGGGACGTCGCGGAGTGGGTGTCCGGGAACGCGGAGATCCTGCGGAGAAACGACACGCACGGGCACGAGGACCGGCTCCTCGGCAAGGGGAGGAACAGGTACGATCTCAAGCCCCGGATGTACGACCTCCACTGGGACGTGGACGGCTTCCGCCCGGACACCGTCGCCGTGCACAGGCTCAAGGACAACCGCCGGTGGGCGGCGGCGTTCAGGTACTTCAACGTCACCGCCGGAATCAAGCCGTCCGACCTTTACCACCTGCCATGATCAGACACACCGATTGTCGTCTCCACAATGGAAGGTTGTTGCTCTTCTATAAACAAATGGAATGACCACTGGTTGTGCTAGCTTCCTTCAGTAATTAAACATGTACATCGTTGCCACTCGAGACAATAATTCTATCCGTGCACTTGAAAAATAGGGAAAAAAATATACTACTCGGTACTCGCTACCAATGTTTCATCTTCTTGTCCCTTCCTACTATTGTTCTTTGTCTTTCGGCTTGGAAAACATTTATATTGAAAGTTTTGTTCCCACCTGATATCGTCAACTCGGCTCAAAATTGATATGCAATTTTTTAATGCGATTTGAGACTTTAACTAGTTTAACAAAATTTTCAGCTTCAGTTGTAGATGTGTGAAGCCAATTAAAAGATTATCACCTTATTATTAGAAAAGCTTTTGCCTTCTTCCCCTCGGGGGCATGTGTCCCTTGTCTTTCTTTTACGGTCAGAGATAAACACAAAACATACAGTCATAAAACCCAAATATGACTGCTAGTTGCACTTTTGCTGAACTGGTGTAGAATATGATAGAAGGCCAGAATCCAAATCGGCGGTGTAGTGGATGTTCCTACATCAAAGAACGCGACCGCAATTTTTTTCTTCCTTTTCCTTGTTTTCACGGAAATATATATTGAGTGCTGCGTTACAGATGTTTACCCTTTTTCCTCTTAAAAATCTCCAACTATAAAGCTGAGAGGAAAGTGTGAAACAAATATAAATACTTGAGATTTAACAAACAGACCAACTAGATGGCAGTAACTTTGTAAATGCTCAATGTATGCATAGGCATCACCTCTTGCTGTGGTGGAGAGTGAGCATATAATGCTTCACTAGGATTCAAAACATGGTGCCAATTAAAACGACACAAGCAACTAAGTGATTTAACAGATATAGGCGTGTATTAGCCATAGAACAAAAAACCGGACCGGAGATCGAACCGGTCAGGCTACTGGTTCAATGGTTCGTCGGTCCAACCAGTGGTTCACTGGTCCAACCAGTGGTTCATTATTTATTAGTAAAATATTTATTTCTTATGATTTGTATGAAAAATATATATGTTTTCTTACCTAAACATCAAACTCATCACTGGGTTGATACAAAAAACCACCGGTTCAACCGGTCACTGGTTCACCGGTTCGACACAAAACCGGCCGGTTCAACCGGTTCACACCGGTTCAATTGCATGACCGGTCTTTTAACTGAACCGAACCAGTCCGGTCACTGGTTCACGGTTTTTCCGGTCGGACCACTGGTCCGGTCCGGTTTTTTGTTCTAGGACTATTAGCGCGCAATCTTGGATGCGTGAGTGTTGTGGCGCACACAGTGGTGTATGTGTACTTGTGTCACCTTGCAACGGAAAAATAAGCTGCTCAATAAACACTTTATATTCTAGGCTTGCAAAGGGTCATCATGGCGTTTTTAACCAGATAATGAGGTTCTTGTTAAAAAAGACAGATAGGTGGGCGTGGCTACTGGGCCAAACGTTTTGCAACTGGCTGGGTCGGGGGGCCATACGGTGCACCATAACAGGAGGAAGTGAGCTTTGTTTGCTAGAGGCGGCGGCCACAGGCCCACTGGGGATGGCGACTGGCCCCGGACTCTAGAATGTGAAAGGCAGTTTTGGTGTCAGCCTCTGCTGGATCATCATCTATTCAGAGTTCTGTTTTTTTTTCCTTGACAGCTACGCACCGTGCAATCTGGCCTTTGTTTACTATCTTGCTGCAAATAGCAGAACTGTTTTATGAGCAGACTATACAAGATCTAACAGAACCGGGTAGCGATGAAACATGAGAACTGAAACAACCAACAGAACCGTTAGACACATGAAACAACGAAAACAGAGCAGCGTGCTAGAAGTATACAAATTCGACGGTATGCAAAATCAGGTTTCACACTGCCATCCAAACACTCATCCATAAAGGGACGTTGATTCCTGAACGAGTTAATTTTTTTTGGATAACATTCATCAAGAAACATAACATTAGCATAGGGTTACTTTAATTTCTTGCTGCAGGCATGTCCAATCCTCATACAAGATAGCATTGCGCATTTCTTCATTGCAGATAGATAGGATTACGTTCCGAAGCCAGCAACTGCACCAGCAGCACTACTACCACAGGCAAAGCCAACACACACAGCGGGATCCCATAACAAAAGAACCATCCCTAGGCCTAACCAGACAGCCACAATCCAGGAACGAGCCCGGACAGAAGGAGAGGCGCGCCGCCGGTGGCCTAGCCGCCGAAGCCGTAGAGGGTGCGGCCCTGGCGCTTGAGCGCGTAGACGACGTCCATGGCGGTGACGGTCTTGCGCCTGGCGTGCTCGGTGTAGGTGACGGCGTCGCGGATGACGTTCTCGAGGAAGATCTTGAGCACGCCGCGGGTCTCCTCGTAGATGAGCCCCGAGATGCGCTTCACGCCGCCCCTCCTGGCCAGCCTCCGGATCGCCGGCTTGGTGATCCCCTGGATGTTGTCGCGGAGCACCTTCCGGTGGCGCTTGGCGCCGCCCTTGCCCAGACCCTTGCCGCCCTTGCCGCGCCCAGACATCTCCGCCGCCGCGAGCACGCGCTACTGCTCTCCTGTGGAAACGAAGCGGGATTGGGGAATTTTGGGTGAGGGGAGCTTGTGAATTGGATGCAGAGGATGGGGGCGGGTGGGGAGGGTGATATAGAAGGGTGGGAGGGGAGCGGGGAGACGTTGGATGGGGACCGATCCGCGTGAGGAGCGCGAGGGGAGGCGTGAGCCGTTGGATGGAGAGAGCTGGGCTCCTATTGGTGGTGCGGAGGGAGGGGCGGATCGAGGAGGGCTCTTTTGGCGATGCGCGCGCGGGGCGATGCGGGGGGAATTCGGGATTTCTGGTGGGAAACGGGAAATTTTGGGTTCGAGCGTGACGCGGGCCGGGGGCGGTAGTACGGGAGTGTTGTTGTGGGCTGGAGCCCAAATTAGCCCGAAACCGTTCGTCTTCGACTTGGGCTGAAAAATGGCCTTCTTATGATGATGAAGTTTGAAGAAAAGGAACTGAGCTTGCCAGAGACTAGGAATAGGAAACGGCAGGCACTGAAGCTTGGCAGAGACTAGAGCCGTGACGGCGTGAACAGTTCCGTCGCAAACTTGACACAAGGAATTCCAACCCTGGGACGCCCCTGATGAACAAAATTAACATGACGAACCTACGGTTACCTAGTACCTACCCGAGGCCAGAGGGACTGTAATCTCTGAATCTGATATTCTGATGTGTTGGCGCGTTACCTGACTGGCAGGCTTGGACTCCTCGTTCTCCGCTGCACTGATTGGCACATTTCGCAAGTCGCAACAAGGTGGTACAAGATGTGCCGAGCCGAGCCACATCTTTGCAGCGTCCCCCTGATTTGACATCCCAACGCCAGGCACGAGCGGAGCTAGCAGCTCTGCTCGCCGGACTCCGTCCGCCACGCGGTATATCCGTGTGTCATCCTCCGTCGCCGCCGTGCGCGCCGCGCACGCGAGGTACTGTGTGCGGTATGCCCACCCGCCGGCCGGCGCGACTTGCGAGTTGGTGGGCATCTGTTTCTGTGGGACAGACGATCCGGCCGTATCCGCTGGACTCATTCTTGGCCCGAGCACGGAAACAGTCAGTCCCCGGGCCTCGTGTCCGTGGCTGCGACCTCAGCAGGTTTCCTTTTCAGGTTGGGATGACCTGTGAGCTCAGCAGACGGTTAGTACACGGGAACGCAGTCGAGTCGCCCACCCACCTCCGGTGGGTGAGACCTGGTCGTCGGATAAATTACTCGGTTGGTTTTACCTCTTCCCGTCTCCCCGAGTTCAACGCCTGCCTTGCTCGGCTTGCCGCCGCACGCAGCACGCCGCCGCGTGCCCCGGCTCCCGGAACGCGTGGAGCTCGCTCCAAGAAAATCGCCTGAAAGGTCCATCTCCTGCTTTGGATGGATCGGAGTCGTCGTCAGTCGTGCGCGTAAATTCCAGTGTGACGTTAAGCTACGACCGACGAACCTAAGTTTACTTAATCAAGAAGCACAGCTCTCTCTTTTTTTCATCTCTTTTTAATTCGCAAAAAAAAAGATGAACGGGGAAGGGCATCCGTGTGCTGTGCTGGGCAAGGAATTTACCTGCGCCGGTGGAACTCTGTCGAGCACGAAAAAGTTTTTATAAAAATGTGCATAGAGATATAAATGAACTGACACAGTTCTCTAAGTGAATAATTTTTCGTGAAAAGGAGACGCTCTTCCGCAAATTAAACAGGGTCTGGCTGCTTAATTGGGAGCTACTCCGTACATGTCAGCTGCCGAACTAGGGTTGCTCTCGCTCGTACCATCATCGATCGGAATCAATTTGGTGCTACGTGCCTTTCGTTCGCCGATCTCTCAGGGTCAGCGAGCGCGGACGAGGACGAGCACGGCACGTTACCCCAGAGACGCCCGGTCCATGATCCAGGATTGCTGTTCTGCCGATGGAGACGCAGACGCTGAGAGATCACTGCAGCAGAGTTCCCCTTTCAGCCTCGGCTCAGAGGCGCGGGCGACGCTGTTTATTATTAAACTTATTTTTTCTATCGTCGTCGGAGCACCGAGCACGGCACGCTATTCAGAGAGCGTCGCCTCATCGCTCTGCGCGGGTCGGTGGGAGTTGCAGTTCTTGTTTATACTCTTCTCAATTACTCCGTACCCGTGTGTGTCTTCTCGGGAAGTAACAAAAGTACTCCGAAGCTTCGATCCTGCACTCCATGGCAAATTAAAATGGGAGTCTTCAGAGATCGATTAGAAACATCCACGCGTCGTACGAATATTCCCAAGGCTCCCATGAGTTATTATCCATGATCCTGTTGCCCCTTTTCTGAATTACTGTATTGTTTTGCGCCATTATTCATCTGCTAACAGGCAACATGCCTGCCTCGGGCGCTAATTCCCATTTCTTACACTAGCAAAGTACAGTAGCAACCACTTGCCTCTTCTTCTTCTTGCGGGTGGCGCGTCTCGATGGACCCATATTCTTCTTCGAATGCCAGAGGCCCCGAGGCCCCTCTCGTCGACCAGTCCCACGATTTCTTTAACGCAGAACTCAATGGGTATCACAACGAACTTCTATTTGAGCCGAGCTGCACCGCACCGGCTCGCCCGCACCCGTCTCGTCACCCTCGCCAGCAACGACCACGATGAAGCCGCCCACGCCCACCTCCTACCTCCTCCTCGCCCCGCTCGCCATCCTCCTCATCGTCTTCGTGCTCCCCTCGCTCCGCCCTTCCCCGTCCCGCGCCGGCACCGACGGCCTCGGCGTCCTCTGCGCCCGCCGCGCCGGCTTCCCCGACTCCCTCTCCGTCGCGGCACCGGCCTCCGACTCGCCGCCGCAACCAACGCAGCCGGAGCCGGAGCCCGAGTTCAGCCTCCTCGTCGGCATCCTCACCATGCCGAGCCGCCGCGAGCGCCGCGACATCGTGCGCACGGCCTACGCGCTGCAACCGCCACCTACCCCGCGCGCCCGCGTCGACGTCCGCTTCGTCTTCTGCAACGTCACCGACCCGGTCGACGCGGCTCTTCTGTCCCTGGAGATCAAGCGGCACGGCGACATCCTCGTGCTCGACTGCGCCGAGAACATGAACGACGGCAAGACGTACGCGTACCTCTCCGCCGTGCCGCGCCTCTTCGCGAGCTCACCCTACGACTACGTGATGAAGACGGACGACGACACGTACCTACGCGTGGCGTCTCTGGCCGAGGAGCTCCGTGGCAAGCCGCGCTCGGACGTGTACCTGGGCTACGGGTACGCAATGGGAGGGCAGCCGATGCCGTTCATGCACGGGATGGGGTACGTCGTGTCGTGGGACGTGGCGACCTGGCTGGGCGGCGCCGGCGCCGCCGAGATCCTGGCGCGGAACGACACGCACGGGCCCGAGGACCTCATGGTCGGAAAGTGGCTCAACCTCGCCGGCAAGGGACGGAACAGGTACGACCTCAAGCCGCAGATGTACGACCTCAACTGGGACATGGACAACTTCCGGCCGGACACCGTCGCCGTGCACATGCTCAAGGACAATCGCCGGTGGGCGGCGACGTTCAGGTACTTCAACGTCACCGCCGGGGTCGAGCCGTCCGACCTGTACCACCTGCCGTGATCGATCGACCGGTGAAGCTCCATTTTATTTATTTATTTTTGTGTATGGCAAATTCGTTTGCGATCCGTGTCAATCGTTTATTGTTTGATAAGTGTTCGTGCACAAGTTGTGCGGGACACGAAATGGACCGTGAGAGAGTAGTGGGGGAGCATTTTGAATCATATCATGTGAGCCGATGCTTAGTTCGTTGACGCTCTCCAAAAAAAAAAAAAAAAATCGAATCGTCTCGTGCTCTCGTGGATCGCCTTCGGAAGCTTGTTTCTAGGCGACGGCGGAAGGTTGGTCCAGTCCTCGACTGATTGGCCTCGTGACATGACATCCTTCCTCGCTGCTGTTTTTTTTTTAACTAAGAATTGCTAATTTTGTCTCGCTCTGTCGCCCTAAGAATGCAAAGCGATGGGCATGAGGTTAGGTATACTGAGGACGATAATGTATACTACATGTTGCAGGCCGTACGACCTTTTTATACATTTTCTCACTGTCTTCTTGTGGAGAAGCAATGAAATCAGAGTGGCTTCATTGTGCGTGCGTTCTACCTTCCACAGTCAACCATTTGTGCTTCAACAAAATGTGGTTTTTCACCAAGGCTCCAATAGGAAAATATATATGTTTCCCAATTCGGAAAGGTTATCTCGCAAGTCGCAAGCATGCATGAGCTAGGTACTGCCCAGTGTTTAAAAAGAACCCCTTGTTTTCTTTCTGTTCAACAGACAAGAAGCGACGCAGCGGCGTCCAAAATGTAAGAATCAGGCACTTCTTTTAAAAAAATAAAATCTTAAAAATTTTATGCCCAAACATGCAAATCAAACAATCACGCAAATAAATGACGTTCCTATATATATATATATATATATATATATTCTCTATATGGCACCCTGCGCGCTACTTAAGAAAGTAGCGCGCCAGCCTGACACCCCGTCAGGTCCAACCAGCCCCCCAACCATCCGCAACCGGAAAATAGCTAACCCTGACCGGAAATGTGTTATCCTGACCAGAAAATACTGTGAGGCCGGAAATATCTAGTTTGAAAACGGAAAAAAGGTGACTTAGACCGGAAAATCTCATCTAACCGATAAATTACTTGTTTTTAACCGGAAATTAGTTTATTAGACCATAAACCCAAAGACAAATTACTTTGACGTGGCATCCCTTAAAATAATCGGAAAAATTCTCGGCATAAACAAAATGCCCCAGAATGTAAACCGGAATTTTTTTAAAATTGAAATTTTGGGAACCGCGCCTAATCCCACGATGCGAATCAGTTATCCCAGCCGCATCCACCATCGTGAGGAGGCTTATCCTTTCATCTTCCTCCTCGGACGCGACGAGGCGGACGGTTTGACTCCGCCGCGTCTGGCGCCGTTCTGCAGCTCCTCCTCCGTCCGCAGCAGGCATTCCAGTTCATCGGAGTCGTCCCCCTCCCGGATCTCGATTCCCTTTCACGGAGGCATAACCCCATCCGCGCGTCTCTTCCTCTGCCCCAATCACCAGCACAAGGTACGCTGCTATTTTCTTATCTGAGGTGTCGCATCTGTGATGTTCAGAGTTTCCCCACTGTCCATGTCTCAGATTTTATTTTGTTTCAGCAGATCACTATATGTTATGTATATTCGTCAAATCAGATTGTTCCAGTCCACCTAACTGTGCGTTCATGTGTAATCAGCGCCCATTTTTTGGGAGATTTTATACTGGACTAATTTTTGGGAGATTTTAGAGCTGCCGCTGCCATCAGCTAATTTCATTATGTCTAACCTGACAGTCGCTGCAATTTCTAGAAGCAGCTGCACACATCATTGAATTTTAATAGATGTTGTTTCTGCACTTGCTAGTTAGTTTGTTTAGTCTCTAAATTCGCTTGCTTGGCGCAGACCAAGTGAATGCAAGTGCAACAGGCATACCCCACGAAGGCCCATTTTGGACCATCCACCTGCTAGTATGTACTGTTATGAGTACAAATAAATGTTGGCAACTTTGATTGAAAAACTTTTGTGATTACTGATATAAAACTGTGTATTGAATGATTATAAAAACCTGTGATAGCGAAAACTTATTTATACTGTTATGGGTGAGGAGAGAGGTGGAGGCGGACCTCAGGCAGCGGGCTCCAACCCACAGATGCGAGATTGATTTGGGAGATCCGCTTGAGATGGAGGTATTCAAGCTTGAATCGATTCATCAGTTCGTGCTTCATAAATTGTTCTTTATTCTATTTCAGATCTTTTGTCCGCCCCTCAACTCCATTGTTGGCATGAGCGGCCAGCGCGATAGGGATGGAGAGAAGCAGGTAGTGTCGATCTGTTGATGGATGCAGTTCTTTGGGTGCCAATAGTGCCGCAGCAGGAAAGGGCCAAGCTTCATTCAGAGGTCAAACTCACAGCCAGGTAGATTTATCAAACCCGTCTAAATTGATTAGTGGCCTGCATCCTTTTCATGCAGTTCTCTATTGATCTATTTCTTGTCCATGAATATAGCACCTTTTTTTATTGATGTGGCACTATTGTTTCAGATTTGTGCCCTGCAGCGCTGAAATTTATGCTTGTTTCATGCTGGATCCGAGTTTCTTTTTCTTGAAAAATATGACAACCAATGAAAGGATGGTGCCTAATTTGTTTATTACTCCTTGATGCCTGAGTCCTCCCTTGCAGTTATGATTACTGGATTAACTATCATGCTATGTAATATTCCTTTGTTCAGATGATAAGTGGTAGCTGAGGTCCAAAGTTGGTTTTATCAGTTTATGATGCCAATTTTGTTTTATCTCTTCTGCTAAGTGAAATGCATGAGTACATATAGGTTCTGTTTCATCAATTTTGCTCTGTTTCTTCTATGGTTTTTGATTAAGCGATGCATTTGTCCCTTTAAAGGTTTTCCCTGCTTATTCAACCAATCTGACAATGAATAGTTTCTCAATTCTTTATGCCACTTTCATTTGTTCCCTTCAACGATACGGGAGTCAATAAATAAGCTTGATTTCATATAACAGTTGAACCTTTTTCATGGCTGCATGGTCTTTTGACTGAAATATAATTCCATGCCATCAGTTTGTGCTGCAAGGTATTTTTCGCATAAATGCAAATTGTTTCATACCATTAATTCCCAGTTCCAGTATGAACTGTTAAAATTTGAATTGAACTAATATGTGGTAATTATCTTCACAAATTTGTTTATTGAATGCGCGTTAAATAAGAATCGAGCGCACCAGACCAACAGGCATTTCATGTTAGCTGGCATGCACCGAATTAAAGTCGCAGTTATTCAGCTAAAAGAAGTCGCAGTTATTCTTCAGAGCAAATCTTGGTGGCTTTAATTGAAGAAACATGTAGTAATTAATTAGCTTTACGAAATTGCATGCATATTGAATGATTGACAAAACATGTGATCCATGTATCTAAAATCTGTTTCTTCTACGGTTTCAAATTCAGGTTGGATTGCGAGGTGCAGCTCATGCAAGAGATATGCTGCTGCTTGCAGCTGCACAAAACAATTGATTCATTTCCGTTGGTCAACTTTGCAGGGAGTTGTATCTGAACCGCCATTAGCAATTGCTGCCTCAGTTGCCTTGTGCTTCCTCATGTTGTCACACTGATTGAAGCTGCAACTAGTTATGTATAGTTTAGATAGTATCCTGTCAATGGACAATTTTTTCCGGTTTCTTGGCAATATATGTTTGTTATAAGTGACGTATGCCGTCCAAATTTTAGCATCTATTTTCCAGTTTGTATATACATTACCGTGAGTCTCTGCTCCAAAGAACCGAGGCTCTGAAAAATTGCCTGGCAATGTCTGTGAGGACTAGATCATTTCCGGTCAATGGAGTGGTTCTTTGCTGTACTTATTCCTAGATCCACAAATAATCATTTCCCTTTGAGATGCAAAGAATATTACTTTTACACAAGCGCTGTGTGTTGCCTGGTGTCGACTTGAAACATTTGATTAGCATCTGTGGTTTTTTTCCGGGCATAAAAACAATGGTTTCTGTCAAACCTAAAAAATACACGTCTCTCTGGTTCCACTCATTTTTTTCCCTGTTTCAGGTTGTAGAAATTCCATTTTGATGTTTTCACCGGCTAAATACAGTGCACTACTGTCGAAGGATCGAGATGCATCTCATTAAACACCTTCCTGTCAAAGAATATAATGATTTTTCACTCAATTTTTTTTTGTGTGCACGACTTGAATCCACGGGACTACTTAAAATTTTCCGGTTTAACCATATCATTCTCCGTTCACGGAATTTTTTTCCTGCTTCTACGTGAAGCCATCGGGGGGCTAATTAAACTTTTCCGGTTTAAATGACTCATTTTTCGGTCAGAACTTTTTTTCCGGCTCTACACGAAGCAATCGAGGCCTAATTAATTTTTTTCCGGTTTAAACACCTCATTTTCCGGTCGCGGCAGCACTTTTCCGGTTGCGGAGTCAGAAAACTGGTTCGAGGTAGCGGGCTGGCGCGCTATTTAACTAAATAGCACGCTGGGTGCTGTTTAGCGCCACCCTATATATATATATATATATATATATATATATATATATATATATATATATATATATATATATATATATATATATATATATATATATATATATATATATATATAGGGAACCTATGCTCTGTAGCCGGCCACAAAATAACTATTCTGTGGCCACTCAATCGTACCGTACGTTCCGATCAAATCTGATCCCGCATCACCCGCCCTCCCCGGCTCCTCGCACGGCTCAGCTCGACTTGATGGCTTCTGGGCTCTAGCGACCCAGCCTGGCTAATTAATTAGACCAAAATTATTGCTCAGTTTCCCAGCACACGCACGCACGCAGCAAACATCCTCCGCCTGATTCATTCGCCGAGCAATCCGCCGGCGATCTAGGCTGACCCTTCCCGGCCCTCCCGTCGGTGGGAGCCGCTGCAGCTCAGTGACGGCCTGGCGGCGACCCTGCGGCGGCCCTTTCCGGTTTCCACCCCGTGACAACCGGCGAGTCGGCGACACCATCGGGAGCGGCCGGCCAGCGATGGCATCATATCCCGGCAGCGGCGGCCATGGAGGCTTCGTCCTCGGTGGCATACGTCCACCGGAATCCCACCTAAATGAGGTGAGTAGCCGCATAAATTTGTCATACCATATTGATCTGATTCCTAATGTAGCTGATTCTCTCCAGATTAGATTCGTCAGTCTTGTGCTAGAAAAATTGTGACGAGTCCCCAATTTTCGTTGCCGCGTGCAGATTGAAAGTTGATGGATCTCGTGCACCTCGATAGCTCGATCGGGCACCGGATCAGCATCAGCCGTGCGCCCCTCAGCTCCTCAATTACGGCCGCTGGTTACTACTGGCCCCCTCCCTCGTGGTTGTTACCCGTGGACGGAGAGACACACGACAAGGACTGCGGCGGGTCCTCACCACGGCTGCAGGTCGTCCAGGCACGGTGAGCTGCTAGCTGCCCTGCCCTGTCTTCGCTCTTCCATCTCTGTCTTGTGTGCAGAATTATTGTAAACCACATGTGAGGGGCATAATCCAGTAAATCATTTACAAAGTTCCATCTCTGTCTTGTGTGCAGAATTATTGTATATATATATATATATATATATATATATATATATATATATATATATATATATGCGCGTGCAAACAGTTCTATCCTTCGTTTCCAAACGAGAGGGAGCACTCAACTTTTAACTGATACCTTTTGTGTGTAACCTTGCAACTTAGCACTAAAAATTGGAAGTGATCAGAATGCTTACAAGTTAAAAACTACAGCACTGAACAGCATTCACTTTGTAAATTGTGTATGAGAGGAGAATATTTTAGCTAACAAATTACAGACGCACCAGGTACTACCACTCCCTCTGGCCAGGAAAACATTGCATTCCTGAACGGAGGAATGACCTGATGCAGTGCGTTCTCCCCGGTCAGAACAACTATTTTACTGCCGGAGGTAAAGCCATTCTGGCTGCAATCTTGCAATTAGATGATGCCATGTCGAGACACCAAAACAAAGCGATCGAGCTGGCCCCACGATCTAATCAGCCTGAATTGACAATAGCTAGGTTGGTGAGATCTCAACTTCGATCGCATATGATCAAGCAGGCAGGCCATGGACGCCACTCGCCAACAAGCTGCAAACTCCCATCAATTAAGCAGTAGTGTAAGTAACAGACAAAGAATCCTGCCCCCGCCGGCGGCTCTCCCCTCTTGCCCCCTGTTGTTGCCATCACGCAAACAGGCAAGCTGCAACCGTCTAAACCACGCCCTTTCCGTGCACATCTGTGAATGATTGCTCCTGACCTGTGACAGTTTTTCTATTGATCCCCGAGCTGTCAATCCAAGAGGCCACGAGAACAGATCGAATCGAGATAAAATTGAAAATATAGTTTGAAGGCGTTCCAGATTGCCACCTCATGTTCTCCGGACGTTGAAACATCTCCATCCTATCACGCATTCACAAACAAGTAGCATTCCAAGTCAATAAACAATCCCCGAGCACAATGCTCTCGACCTCGCGTGGCTGATGTGTGCCAAATTCCCGTCTCCCCCCGTCATGCAACGAACGTTTCAACCAACATCTCGCCACGACTAGTCGTCGTAAGGTCGGCGAAGCTCTCTCCGTGCTCGCGCGTGCCTTATAAGCCGAACGTCCCGTAGGTCGGGGACGAGACACGCGTACGCTCTCGTCTCCTTCATTTTTTTTCACCTTTCACGGAGCGAGAACGCGCGCCCGCGCCCGCCATGAAGACCGCTTCCTCGTCGCACGGGCTCCACACGGCGTCGCTCTGCACCCCGTACCTCCTCCTCGTGCCGCTCGGCCTCCTCGCCGTCCTGCTCGTGCTCCCCAGCCTCAGCTCCTCCAACGCCCGCTCCGACGGCCTCGGCGTGCTCTGCGGCGGCGCGGCCTCCGCCGGCTACTCCGTCTCGTCGGGAGCCGATGAAGTCAACGTCAACGGCTCCTCTGGGTCTGGGCCGGAGGAGTTCAGCCTGCTCGTCGGCGTGCTGACCATGCCGAGCCGCCGGGAGCGGCGCGACATCGTGCGGATGGCCTACGCGCTGCAGCCGCCTGCCCCCCGCGCCCGCGTCGACGTCCGCTTCGTGTTCTGCAACGTGACCGACCCGGTGGACGCGGCGCTGGTGGCCGTCGAGGCCCGCCGGCACGGCGACATCCTGGTGCTCAACTGCACGGAGAACATGAACGACGGCAAGACGCACGCGTACCTCTCCACCGTGCCGCGCATCTTCTCGAGCTCACCCTACGACTACGTCATGAAGACCGACGACGACACGTACCTCCGGGTGGCGGCGCTGGCCGAGGAGCTCCGCGGCAAGCCGCGGGAGGACGTGTACCTGGGCCACGGGTTCGCCGTCGGGGACGACCCGATGCCGTTCATGCACGGGATGGGGTACGTGGTGTCGTGGGACGTGGCGAGCTGGGTGTCGGAGAACGAGGAGATCCTGCGGCACAACGACACGCACGGGCCAGAGGACCTGCTCGTCGGGAAGTGGCTCAACATCGGCGGCAAGGGGAGGAACAGGTACAGCCTCAAGCCCAGGATGTACGACCTCGACTGGTTCATGGACAACTTCAGGCCGGACACCGTCGCCGTGCACATGCTCAAGGACAACAAGCGGTGGGCGGCGGCGTTCAGGTACTTCAACGTCACCGCCGGGATCGAGCCGTCGGCCGGCCTGTACCATCTGCCGTGACCGAGCAGCTAACCTGCTCGGTTGCTTCTTCTTGTAGTTTTTTTTTTGTGTATGTGTATTTCTTGAGATGACGTTGGTTGATTGTGCCGAGCTGGCGCACGCAGTTCACATTCATTTTTTGTACTATTTATTATTAATTTATTTAGGTCGCTGATTGGGCGTGGTCAACGCACCCGAGCTAAGCAATTACTATTAGAACGCCGTGTTGATACTTGATACTGACAGATGCTTCATGCTCTGAAGCTGGCTTTGGTAATGATTTTTTTTCTTTGCATTATTGCTATCCAATTCAATTTATGACTTAAGGTCTGTGAATATGCATTGTTTTGCGGTTATGAACTGCAAATGGGCACTGGCCTGTGTGTTTATCAGTTATGAAGATGATCATGCCGTCACCATTTGATGTTTATGCATTAGGCCGCGTGCACACAGAGAGAAAAAAAATAAACTGATATAGTTTTATAGGTGAAAGCTTTTCCTCACCGGGAACTAAACACACCCTGAATACGAAAATGAACACCCTAAAAACTTGTTTTAGATCGCTTCATCTGTCATGCATAGTAGTGATGAAAAACACCAACACTACAGCATTGCAAGCCCTTTATTTAGGAAAAGAAATGCTTAGGAACGTGCAACACCGATTCAGAGTTCAGCCGAAAGCCCCGGCTGAGAGAGATTTGGGAGGAAGAACGGAAGAAGACCAAACCCAGTTGCTGCTGCCAAAGAGCCGGCGGACATGGGCTTATCCCTATGAAGATGAGTGGGCTTGAACGCCCACGCGCCGATCCGACCATTTGCCCACCGAAGAGGCCCATTCCCACTCGCTCCCCTTCTTCTTCCTCCCCCCATCGTCCGCGTTTCCCTCTCACCCAATTTCAAAATCCTCCTCTCCCCCCTTGCTAGGGTTTGCCTTTGCGGCGCGGCGCAGCCCCTCTTCTCGCGGCAGCAGCAACGACGACTACTGCAACGAGCAATCCGGGGAGGGCGGCAATGGAGATCAACATCATGGACAAGTACGAGAAGCTGGAGAAGGTTGGGGAGGGCACCTACGGCAAGGTGTACAAGGCATTCTTTGGTAGCAAGTTTAGAAGTTCACTATCCTGTGGTTGCTTTTGGACTAATGTACTTTCATTGCTCCCTTCTAGAATTTTCTGTATCAGCTATGCAAAGGAGCTGCACACTGCCATGCCCATGGCGTCCTTCACCGGTTGGATTCTCTTCTCTGATTTATGTTGTTGAACTCATCAGAAATATACAACAGCATTTTCGTTAATGTTACTCATGCTCAATTTACAAGGACTTAAAGCCTCAAAACCTGCTGGTTGACAAGGAGAAAGGGATACTGAAGATTGCAGACCTTGGGCTTGGTAGAGCTTTCACTGTGCCAATGAAAAGCTACACCCATGAGGTACTGGTTACCATGGATTGTCAAGATACTATTTGGCAATTGGATGGTCAGATACTATTTTAACAGAGTTTCTGAGCACGATCCCGTAAGCTCTCCCATATTCTGTTTTTGTGTAGATTGTGACACTTTGGTATAGAGCTCCTGAAGTTTTGCTTGGAGCAACACATTACTCAACTAGTGTGGACATGTGGTCCGTTGGATGCATCTTTGGTACGCATGTTCTCCTTTTGAGTCTTCATGCCAAGTGTACCTTGTCTTGTACTGAAAGATTGATGCATTATACGTCCTTGTACAAAGAACAGAATAACGCCCCACAATCCGGATTGTCCGCATCATCTATGAATTTATGGTCAACCAAATAGCATATTCTGCTTAGGCTTAAATTTTGTGTGTAGGCTTAATTAATAGATGATTTGTTTAAAGGATTTCACACTCATACTAAAAATACTTACTCTGTTGTGATGTTCATAACTTTTTCATGCAGCTGAAATGGTCAGAAGACAAGCTCTCTTTCCTGGTGACTCTGAGTTGCAACAGTTGCTTCATATTTTCATGTCTTTTTCCCTTATGCATTCAGGCATTGGTGCCATAGTATGAATAATAAACTGCTTAGTTGCTTGGATAATGTCATTCTGTTGATTGTTAAGTTATTGTTCTCTTGTCAAGTTGCAGCGATGCTGAATTAAATTAGTTCTTGCTTGGCATAATCTTAATGTGTTATTATAGGTGATGACGGTTTGATTTTCCTCACTCTTCTCACTAGTACCCATAATTGGTTTATCTTTCAAGAAATAGCCAATTATGCGCATTTTAACAACCTATCTCAATCTGGATTTCTTGTATCAATTTGTATTTTCTATGGTTTGACTGAAATCTTCTTCTTGAAAAAGGTTGATGGGAACACCTTCTGAGGAGCAGTGGCCTGGAGTCAGTGCTTTGAGGGATTGTCATGAGTTTCCACAATGGAAGCCCCAGAGTTTGGCCCGTGCCGTCCCAATGCCGGAACCTGAAGGTGTTGACCTGCTATCAGTAAGTTCTGTGCTTGAAATTGTTAATCTACCGACCTAAGATACCTTTCTTATTCAATTATGTAGCCTGAAGTTGATCGATTTCTTTTCTCATATTTGGCTCTGTTGTCTCTGCATATTTGTCTTTCGTGTCTTAACCACTTGATCGATTGTTGAATGCATTTATTCTTAACATGCTTCATTTCAGTTTATTCATTCGTTTGTCATTGACGGCGTTGGCTAAATTATCACATCAGAGCTTAATCAATATCTGATTATGCCCTCTAAGAGAAAAGTCTGATGAACTCTGAACTCTATATTTGGATGTTTGACCATTCCCATTGTAAAAAAACGATTGAGCTGATGGTTTGTGATTGACGTTTTGCAGGAAACGCTTCAGCTTGATCCTTCAAACAGGACATCAGCTATCGCTGCCATGGAGCATCCCTACTTCGACAGCCTTGACAAATCTCAGTTCTAGTCATTGTGCCTTGCGATTATGAAGATACTACTCTCAAGAAGTGAGCTTTCCGATGCAGGTATGAATTTCACTTGCCATCCAGGCAACCGGTTCATACATATTACCGAGTGTAAATAAAATTGCCATGTATGACAGGAACTTATGTGCTTTCATGTACCGACTTTACTCCCACCAGCCGGACAGAGCGCTGCGCTGCATCTCTTTTCCTCCAACCTCTTGCAGTTTAAATTTGTTGCATGCTTCCCTATTTAGTAATTCCGTTGCACGGTCGCATCGCATCGCATCGCATCGCCCTTTTCCTTTTACGAGTTCCCCAATCTCATCGCATCCTCCCAAATTCCAAAGCCCGGATCAAACCAATCAATCAATCTCGTCGATTCCCTCCCAATGGCTTCCTCCGCCGCCGGCACCGGCAGCGTCCTCCCCACCCACACCGCCCCGGCCTGGCCTTCCTCCAAGCCAAAGGACAACACTCGTCAGCGCTGCGCGTGCGTGCGTGTGCCTCCTCTCTGTCCTCGCCGCGCTGGCTGGGCATCACCCTGATGGTCCTCTTCCTCACCGTCATGCGGCAAATGTGTAACAACAAAGACTGTAATCTGGTTCAAAATGGTCGTTACAAGGAGTGTAATTTTAGGCATGCGAAAACTGTCCAAGGCCACCCATATAATTGTCAATTTTATTTTTCATGAAAATAGCAAGTTAACTAGGGCGTTGACATTTCAAACTTAAACGCTCAGTAGAAATTTCAAAACAAACATTTTGGTAGTCAAATTAAAACTAGCCACTGGCCCAGCTGGTTTACCAACTGGGCCCGAAGTTTACTCGATGGGCTGGGCCCAACCTCAGCGGTAGGACAAAGGCAACGAGGACTGGAAACGAGCAGGCCGCACTTCCGCCTTCTTTTTTGCTGCCTCCGAACATGTTCGAGTACGGCCGGAATAGCAAAGGCTTGGCGCCCGACAGCTTTTACCATAGTGCTCTGCCCTGCCCCGATCCCCGCCCGAATCATTGCGGCGCAGGCGCACAATCTCGCCGGGCCGAGCCGCTCGGCCTCCGTCCCCGTCTCTCCCCGAGCGCGGCGCGGCAGGCTAGCCAGCAGAGGCTGCAGGCAGGGTAATCATCGCCCAAATTATTTCACGGCGTTCGCGCGCGCCTGCCTGCCCTGCCTCGAGGCGGTGGCTCGGCTGACTGGCCAGCGAATCGATTGCGAAAGGCCCGCCCGGCTTTCTGTCACGAGACCGCCGCAACCGGATGGATGGTGATGGACCTGATGGTGGATGGATCATGGACGGGACTACGGACTCCGCGGCACAACAGCAGCCGGTACACAACAGGCCTTGGCTTCGATTTATTACAGGATTCAGCGTAGATGCCAACAAAACAAAAGCGAGGTCAGTCAATCATGGATCACAGTTGTAACGCCCTGCTTTTTAAGACATTTAGAAATCCAGACTTTACAAAATTTTTCTTTAAATTAAACCTAATCTCTCTCCTAACAATATTCCAAAATATATTTTCTAAACCAACCATGCATCGAATTAAACATGTGTGTTGCATTTGAATGGGTAGAAGTCCCCCTCTCCAACACTTGGAATTTATATTTAAATCCAATTTAAATATCAATTCCCCGTCTCCAATCTTCCCAAAATATCTCCTAATAATATCCACCTCAAGCCCTCCACTCCAATCCCATTTAAATTTGAATCCCCATTCAAATTTAACCCAAACCTATATTCAAAACCCTTTCTTCCCTTTGTTGGGCCGAACCTTGTCTCTGGCCCAGCTATCCCTCGCAGCCCGCGGTCAAAGTCTGTTCTTGCTCCTCCAACTTCAGGCGTTGTTCACTTCCTCCCTCCTTCCAGCCGACCCGTGGCCCATCCTTCTTTTCCCCTCCCTCCAGCCCACCTCACCCCGCCTCGGCCCAGTCCGCTCCGCAGGCCCGGCTCACGTGCTGACGTCAGGCGTGGCGTCACCCCATCCCCTTCCTCCCTCCGCCCTCCGCTCCGTGCGCCTTGCCGCTCACCGCCGCTCGATTCCCGGCCACCGGCCGGGATTCACCCCCGGAGCACGCGAGCAACGCGTGGCAGCACTCCCAGCTGCCACCGCACCAGAGGTGCGGCGCCGACCCCCGTCGGCCAAGCCACGGCCGCCGCCGCCGCCACCTCCCCAACTACTGGCGCTAATGCCGCCCAGTCGCGCCCATATCGACGCTCCGTCCCTCTTCTCCCTCTCCTGCTGGCTTGCCCACACCGCACGATCGAGCCACGCACGGCCGGGATGAAGCCCCGGCACCGGGAGCACGGAGCGCGCCACCACCGCCGCCCGTCGGAGCTCCGAGATCCCTCGGCCTGCCGCGCGTCCCGCCTTGCCAACCTCCCCGCTCAACGTGGCCGCCTCCCGCGCATCCGCCTGTGCTGTAAAAGGGCACCATCGCCCCTTCTGGAGCTCACCAAGCTCGGAGCTCAAGCTCCCTCCCCTTCCCCGCCGCTCCCACCGCTGCGGGTGCCGCCGCCACAGCTTCGCTATGCGGGCGGGCACCCGCGCTGCTCCGCGGCCCGCCGCAGCTGGCAGGCGTCGCCTGGCCGGCGTGCGCTACCGTGCGTCGCTCATGCCTTCACCATCCTCAGCCACCGCCACACCTAGCCACCGCCGGCACCGCCGCTGCAGGCCCGATTGCCACCGCGTCGGCACGCCCCACGCCTGCGCGCCCCGTGCCACCACGCGCGCGCGGCACAAGCCCGCGCCGCCGCCTACGCACGTCGGAATGCGCCACCGCCGTGCCGCCTCACGCTGCAGCCATCCCAGCGCCGCGCCGCACCTCGCTCCGCGCCCCACGCCGCTGCACGCCGCGCGAGTGCCCCGCGCCGCCCTGCGTTGGCCGCCTTCTCACCGCCGGCCGTCGGCACTGCCCGCCGTAGTGCGCCGTCGGCCACTCCCCACCACCCGCTGGCCGCTCTCCTCCCCTTCCCCTGGTCCGTCGCGAGGAGAAGAAGATGAAAGGTCCTTGTTTGGTTTTGGTAATTGAGTGACAACCTAGGTGGACTAATATGTGTTTATGTTGAGATACACAGGAGATTAGTCCATAGAGATGCACTAGTGTGAGCAACTTGAGTCATGTTGATGAAGTGACTTGAATTCGTTGTAAAGCTCAACTAGTTGTTATAAAGGTGTGAATAAATATGAACATCATGAATTGATAAAGATCAAAAGGATGAGCATGATAAGTTATTGATCACCAATGAATGTTGTTGGATTGGAATTTCATATGGTGGTCATAATGAGGAAGTGAATATATTAAAGATGTGGTATACAAAGTGGTTTTGTATGACAAGATGGTGAAGGACAAGCAAGACTTGGCTGCGATGGACCATGCAAGGGTGAAGGGCAAGCAAGAGGCTTGGCGCCGAGGGACCAAGGCAATGGAGAAGGGCGAGTAAAGGCTTGTGGCCGATGGACCATGAGATGTCATGTGAAGCTATGAGTAATCCGCATCAATCATATGAAGAAGCAAGAAGATGAAATTCATATGTTGATTAACATTATGTGTATTGATGAGATAAAGTGGACTATATGTTGATGAACATCAAGTGACTTGAAGCCATGAAAGTGATGTACATCATATGCATACATATGGGCATCAAGCTAGACCCAAAGTGGATTTGCGCAAGGCAAAGGTATGAAATGTAGGGCATTTCATTTTGCCGGTCTCGGTGATTAGTGGAGAAAAGACCGGATTGATAAGATAGTATGCCGTACTATTAAGAGGGGTCTTGATGATGCTTTGAGTCTTTACTAGGTGTTGAAAAGCTCAATCTTGCATATGCATACTAACTTTGGCAAGGAACCGGTAGTTTGCTAAAAATCGTTTAGCAAATGGTTGATGGAAATGAGAGGTGGATCTTGGATTACTTTTTTGCCTTGATCTAATGTGTTTTGGGTCAAGCATTCTGTTGGGATGTGTAGTCCTCTGAACAAGCTTTTCATAGAGTCCAAGGTCACCTAATTTGGACATCGGAGCTAAGAGTTATGACCTTTTTACTGAGCCTCGGTCGTGCTGAAAAAAATGGACTGCGGTCCGCCACTTTTGAGGCAGACAGTCCGCGAATGGCAGACCGTCCGCCAATTCCTGGCGGACCATCCACAGTTGATTTTCTGACCCGCGGACCTAATGGCGGACCCTTTACACAGAAACTGTTTCTGAGGGTTCCAGGGCACTTTTATAAGGCGGACGGTCCGCCTTTGATAAAAGTGGTCCTTAGCCAACTCTGTAACGGTCATATCTGACATGTTTGACTTAGAATATAGCCGTTGGGGTTTGAATGGCGGACCGTCCGACCTTGTAGGGCGGACAGTCCGCGAAAACAGAGCGTTTCGGGCTGATTGAATGTAACGGCTAGTTTGGATGGGTTGGCCTATATATACCCGGTCTCCTGCGCCTTAGAAGGTTGCTGAGCATTCCATTGAGTATCTTTGAGCTTGAGCATGTCCTCCCCACGAGTTTGTGCATGTGTTGCACATAAGAGAGGGTGAGAGGCAAGATTTGAGTGCATTTGCATAAGAGATTGAGCTTTAGGCACTTGGTGAAGGGTCAAGTGAGTCTTGGCTTGTTACTCTTGGTGTCTGCCGACACCTACACGGCGTGGTGGTGCTGTGATCCGGTGATCTTCTCAAGAGAAGCTTGTGAGAAGGCCCGGTGTGCTTGTGAGAGGCTTTGTGCTCGCCTCACCGGAGTGGTGAAGAGCAACCCTAGTGGAATCGAGGTGTGGAGCGGTTCTTTGGTTCAAGCCGGCTCAAGATCAAGCGGTGCCTTGATAGAGGAGCGGTTGGAACATTGAATCCACCTCAACGTGGATTAGGGGTGACCGGCAAGTCACCGAGACCACGGGAAAAAATTCGGTGTCTCTCCTTTGTGGTTTGTTCACTTGAGTTCTTTTAATTTGTGCAACTTACATTCAAGCAATTTATATTCTTAGAAACATTCTTGCTTGATTGTCAGTTGTCACCCTAGGATTGCAAACCTTGATCTATACATAGGGTGTTGGTGCACATAGTTGAGAGACATATTTATGGGGTGTAGTCGAGTTTTAACCGATCGTTTTAATTCCGCATTTTTATCGGTTAAGTCTTGTTAGAATTTTTAGAACCGACTATTCACCCCCCTCTAGTCAGCCTCCTCGATCCTACAGAAGAAACAGAGAGGGAAGGGGAAAGGAGAAGGCGACGGCCACGCTGGACGCCGTCATCTCCTCCGCCTCCCCTTACTGCCAGGTGGGCCGGGAGGCCGACGCCGTCACCCCGCCGGTCGTCCCCCCTTCCACCCCGAGCGGTGCGCTCGGTCCAGTGGGCCGACGGCCCGGTGGCGCCGGTCCACCGCAGCCCACCAAGGCGGCGCACAAAACAGCGCATGGGATGGGCCCCACACGCTCGCGTCAGCCAGGCCGCCCCTTTGCGTCAACTGCTGCAAAAATGCTAGGTACACCCCGATCCTTGCACATAAACATTTATTTGGAGCACTTCCCCATTCTGAAAATTCCCTAAAATTCTATATTCCACCTCCCCTTGATTTAGAGCTATTTCTACCCCAACAACCCATTAATAATCCCGGTCACGACTCGTCGCTGACCGAGCGTTATTTAGAAGTAGATTTCTAAGGAACTTTCTGAACCTTTGATATTCAGAAGAGATTCCGAGAGGTGAGAGAGAGAATGTTGGAATTTAATATAAAATGAACCAACTAAGAATAGAACCTCTAAGGACGGACTTGCGAGTAAGGGAGCCAGTCTCGGAAGAGGATCCTGTCTCAAAGGCTTGCTCTGGTCGCATAAGAACCGGTTCACGGGAGAGTCTTTCTAATGCCAGCACCTTCATACGGGCCAAAAAGGACATAGCCTTCGGGGTGTAATGTGAGGCCTTGACCCACACTCCATTAGCAGCTCCTAGTAAATCCATCCCAAGGAGCCGCATGATTGGTGCAGAGTGCCGACCGGCGAACTGGGTAGCGCCCGCTGCCTAGTCGGGCACGCACCAAGTCGGGAAACGGATGTACTGGAGACAGCCCCAGACAGAGGGCTGGGACTGGGCGGCACGGGTTGACTAGAGTACAGGGCGGGAGGCCCTGAAGGGCGACGACCCTATTAATTGAGCTCATTGACCCGGGTCGATATCCGCGAGGCGGATGATTAGTAGCCCCTGTTTAGCCCCCAGTACCATCCGTGGCTGGACCTAGGAAAGGTTGTCTGGAGACAGACACCGGCGGGTACGGGTCTCGTAGGTCGGTACCGCCTAAGTACATGGTATGGGCTGACCGACCGTATGGCATAGGGTGCAACCTCTGCAGAGTAACCAATCTGTCGATAGTTGTGGCTCTCGGTTATGAGCCCATTTAGTCAAAGCCCCCGTTGATTAGCATACACCTGTAGAAATAAAGTATGAAATGACGAGATGGGCGGAGGCCCAGATGAGTGAGGCATAAGCCGGCCCAGAAGGACCCTGACGGTCTCTGGGAGAGAAAGAGAACTAAAACATGGGGACTGGCAGGGATGAGAATGCCCCTCCAGGACCAAACAACTATTTAATCCTCCTTTCCTACCCCTGTTTATAAACATAACTTTACTTTACATTTCCACCAAATATAACCCTTACACCTCACTCCCTTGCATGCATCATAATTTTACACAGGATTTGCTGAGTACCAATCATAGATGTACTCAGCCTTGCTTTCAAATGATTACAGGTACATGGACATGTAGGGCACCCCGACCCATACCCTCCTTGAATGGGTCATAATGCCATTCTCCGCTAAGACGAAGGTAGTTATTCTTTATTTACTGCGCGTTTATTGCTTCCAATACTAATCCTGTGTAAAACATGTATCAGCGTACTGATCCAGGGACTGATACAGATGGTTAAAGGACATCCAAGGATGGTCCCCACAACAGTGAGCCTGTGCGCATTCTAGTAGCTTTCGAGTGCCCTCCCTGGCTGGATCAGGTGAGGTTTCCGAGGCTCAGCTCAACCCGCAGCTGAACCCAGCTGCTCGATCAAGGAGACAAGGACCATGCATGTGTGCACTGGTCACTGCCTGCAGCCTGCCTGACTACACCTCGCTGATTCAAAGCTTGCCCAGCTCCATCGGCATGATCGCCAACGGCTAGGGGTAATGCAATACGGAGTACTCCAGTGTGGACCGTGGGCGTATGGCTATATGGGCCGCCCAACCCAGCACGGCCCGGGCATGACGTGGCCCGGCACGAAGGGCACTTCGTGACATGCCTTGCCGGCACGCGTGCCGGTGAGGCCGTCTAGCCTAGCACGCCGGCCCTTTTGTCGTGCTGTGCCGGCATGACGGCAGGACAGCAGCCGCGGCACGTCGCCGCCACACGTCGCTTCCCGCTCCTTGCTGTTGTCGTCCGCAGCTCGCCGCCGCCGGTGGCTTCCGCTGCTTGCCGTTGACGTCCACAACTCGCCGTCGCTGGCGTCGTCGGCTCCCGTTGCTCGCCACCGCCGTGTGCTACTTGCCCTCGCCGTCGTCGGCACGGCGACACCATTGATTGGAGGGGAAGGGAGTGGCGACGCCGTCAATTGGGGGAGGTGCGGCGGCCGCCGGCGATGTTGGGCTGGGGGTCTGGGGAGGGGAGGAGCGGGAGGCGCCGGCGTGATAGGACTAGGGGACGGGGAGCAGAGGGGCGGCGGCCGTCGAGATTGGGGAGGAGCGGTGACGCCGATGTGATTGGAGTGGGAGATTCGGGAGGGGTTGATCGGCGACCGCTGACGGGATCGGTGGGAGGGGAAGGGCGTTGGGTGGCAACGGATCGGTGGGAGGAGAGGAGCGACGGGCGGCGCACCAGATTGATGGGAGTGGAGGGGCTGCAACGATATCGAGATGGGAGAGGACAGGGGGCGGCGGTATCGGTGGTGGGCGAGTGGGGAGTGAGAAAGAAGGGTGAGGGCCATTTTTAGGGTTAGTTGTGGCCGGCTGGGCCAGGTGGGCTGATGGGCCGCGTGCCAGTCCACCATGCCACATCGGCCCGTGCTGGGCCAGCACGTTGGGCTAAAATCTGCGCCCAACGTAGCCCAACAGGTGGGCTGGGCCAGCACAGGCCCAATAAACTTCGTAATGGGCTGTGTTCGAATCAGATAAAAAATCGTGTTTTAGGCTAGTCCAGAGGCCTTGTGTCAAAGGACCATCTATGCCGGCAGCCTTCCTGGCCGCCTGCATGCTGCGTCGTCACAGTCACAGGGGAGACGCATACGGAGTACGTACGATGTACATCCCAAGTATCCGTGGCAGAATACGGGTGCTGTTATCAGTGGCGAAGATCATGCATGTTCTCCGTGGCCCGCACTGTCAGGCACAGGATTCGTGGCGACGGACAAGACCCGAGCCCGGCAGATGACTAGTCGGCGCGACGCCCCGGAACGCGACGTGACCGCGGCGAGGCAGCGTGCACGCCGCGAGAGCTGCCGGGGCAGCCGCGGGCAGGGCGCCCTGGGCCGCGCAGTCCGCGACGCTGCCCCGCTGCCGCCGTGCCGCGCCACGCGAAACGATCGAGAACGAGGCTGGCAGGCGGCGGTCGCGGCCGGGAAAGCCGCTGCCCTGGCGGCTTGATTCCGGGATGAGCCTGGCACTGGGCACCTGGCAGTGGCAGGGCAGCCGCGCACACAAAAACACAGGAGCAGCAGGTCACAGTGGCTCCCTGGCAATCAATGCGTAAAGGGATCCGATGTCCTGACGCCGTGTGCTCAGCTACGCTGTCCCTAATCACTGCTGCTGCCTGGCCCTGCTGAAGTGCTGATACTGATAGCTAGCCTGATTGATAGATTCGATCCCTTTGGACCCAGCAGCAGCTGCGGCGGCCTGCAGGCTCGGTTTGGGTTCCGCCCTGTGCGTGGTGTCTCGTTCCTGTTCACCTCTCGGCCGGGCAGAGTCGACTCTGCCCGGCCCGTGTTGCTGCGCTGCGTTGGTTTCGTTTCCGCTTTTACCTAGGCTCTGGTCTGATGAATGTCTGGCGGCCTATACGGTCCGAGCCTGATCGAGCACCATCGCCCAGGGCCAGGAGATCCGAGGGCGATGATGGCCGCACTGCTCATGAGATCTTTGACGGCTTGCCTGCCTACTGCCGAGGCCTACCTACAGGCTAGCTACTCGTTCCCGCACTGAAGCCTGCAGGTGCAGGACCAGACCGGACCTGAAGCTACTCCAGGTTGCAGCAATGGCCCCCCATGAGCTGCCGGTCGCGCCCGCGCTGCAGCGATCATGGGATGCCTCGGCTGTGCGTTCTGCGACTGCACCTGTCGCTCGCGCGCTGATGCATCGACGGTTCAAGGGCTCGAGACTTGGAACGCCCAGCGCTGCGCTGCCGCCGATCGCCGGCAACTCGGCAAGGCGTTCGCCTGCTACGACCAGCGCGTGCAAGCCTCGGCACATGTTAGCCCGAAGACACGTCGCGTACTACATTCCTCAACTTGGTGATGAGAGCTGGGCCGTACGTAAACAAAGTTACTCGAGGTGCTGTACTTAAGACCCTGATGAGCTTTGTTAATTTCAGAACCACACTACCACCGTGCCACTTCTAATCACTAATCTAATGATATTATGATACTGCTAGTTCACTCGACGAGGCGCATCGTTGGCTGTAGCTGCAGTACTGCAGTTTCACTCCAAGCCAGCCTCAGGTGGATTATGGATGGCAACGGGCACATTACCCACGGGTAGAGCGGTTACAAACCCGCACCCGTGAGCTACACTCCACGCCCGTGCCCGCGCCTGTCACCCGTCACGGGCACAAAAGTGTGCCCGCGCCCACCACCCGCGGGCACAGTAAACCCGCGGGCACACCCGTGCCCGCCAGGCCAAAGTCATGTACTCAGAAAATTTCAAGTATAGAATTCAAATTACCATGCATCAAGACAAACATTCAGTGCATCACACGGTTCACATCATAGAATAGATAGATTGTTTAACATCCCAACAACAGTACAAGCCAAATAAATACAGTTCAACAAGCTCAATATATACTTGTATGCAAGGTCCACATGTCAGGGGGATTTCGCGGGTTGGCGGGTTAGCGGGCACGGGTACAGCTTTTTCATGCCCGCTAAGTTTTGCCCGTTGGGCACAAATGCAAACCCTCACCCGTGCCCGTGGGCACAAAGTTGAACCCGTATCCTCGCCCTATAGGGTTTTTTCCCGCGGGCACGCGGATAATTTGTATCCGTTGCCATCCATAAGGTGGATGCATCTGCTCCGCTGACGGCTGATGCATCGAGCGCTGAGACGATAAGTTAGGAGCATTTTTTCCCCGAAAGACCGATAGGTTAGGAGCATGCATGGTAACTCGTGTTTAGTACGATGTCCAATGGCTGCCTGGTTGACTTCCCCGGCGGTGGAGGAAACAGAGGAACAAGGAGAGAGCAAGAAACCAAGGACAAATGGCGAATTGAGTCTAGCTCAGCCGGTAAGATTTCTTATGGTGAAACCTGCTCACTAAGATTCGAGTCCTTGATTTTTTTTTATTTTAGGATTTAACAAATGCTATTCTTCAGTGGTAGACAACCGTCGATAGCTTGGCTCCAATAATGATTTCGTCAATCTCGAGAATCTGTCGGCTCATCTCTTAGAGGTGCTTATAGAGGTAGGGTTGTGTACATTCATAGGGTTAAGTGTGCATGTGTTTGTGAGCGTTTACACCTGTACTCCAAGAACAAATGATCTCGGGATGAACGTTGTAAATTAGTAGGCCCCAGATTTAGGCGTCTTGTTCTCCATCCACTTGTCCAGTCTAATATATCCCTTCTTGTGACTCCGATCCGAGGATTTTGGGCGTGTTACTTTACTCGACTGAGTACGGATGCCAACGCTCTCGCCTAGTATACTAATCTTTTCTCTCGATCTCTAGCAGAAACACGTCAAACTCTTTCCCTGTCTTGCAGTCGCCGGTCAATTGCAATTTCAAGCCGAGCTAGACGAAAGAGAAGAAGATGAGCTAAACTAAAAAAAAGTACGGTCTTTCTGGAAACAATTTCCTTCCCCCCCTTTTTTTTTTTTTTCCAAAGGTAGTATACAATTGGACGTGGCAACCACAATGCACAGACCAATTCTGGGACCATGCCCGTGTTTAGTTCCCACCCGAAATCTTTTCACCCATCACATCAAAGGAGAATCTTAGATGCATGAAGTATTAAACGTAGACGAAAAAAGTGAAAAGTTATATGGATGGGCTGTAAATCGCGAGACGAATCTAATGAGCCTACTTAATCCATGATTTGCAATAGTAATGCTACAGTAACCATCCGCTAATTATGGATTAATTACCCTCTAATTACCATCGTTAGATTCGTCTCGAGATTTTCAACCTATCCATATAACTTTCCACCTTTTTCGTCTACATTTACTACTACTAAATTGGTAAAATTAATACCCGAAATCTTTTCATCAACTAAACACGGGCCATGTCGGTCTATCCTTGCACACTGATGCTTTTTCGTGTATGACTTGTACTGATCAGTGTACTTTGTGAGTGTCAGTGTCCCAGTGCGATTGTGCCACAAGAATACGCTTGAGCGTGATCCAAACTTTCCGTTTTGAGTCGGATATAGAATTACAGGACGGATGAATAAATAAAGCTCGGCCATGACCACGACCCTAGCTCACGGATGCAAATAATCCTGCCGTGAACAGTCTTTTGTCATGGCCAATTTGCGACCGTCAACAAAGAGATCGCATCTTTGCACTACATGTTTTCGAGCCGTCCAATCCTTACCCAATTTTTCACATTATTTTCATGACATTAGCTCATTAGCTTTTGGACCACATTTTCAAGCCATCCAATCTCTTTACCCAAAATTTGACACAATCTTGATGTACATTAGGTCATTATTAGTCTTTGGATCTTCTGCCTGTGCTTCAATCCACACTGTCTAGTTCTGGTAGTACCTAAGATAGGACTCGGAGTGGCAATAGTATGGCCCGATCATGAGCTGGAACATGGAAGGAATGGTCTAGACCGTATAAAGGGCAAGAAGAATCTTTCATGTCCAGCAACGGTTGCTGGTTGCGATCTTTGTCCAGATCGTCCTTTTGGATTCGTCTACAAACACAATGCAGTGCTTCGATCGTGACATGCTTTGTGGCATTGCTAATTTCCTACAAATGCCGTGTGTGTAATGCGTGTTAATTTAGACATGTTGGTGAAATGTCTCCTTTCAGTTTCCCCATGTTTTTCCTTTTATTTTTTGTGTGTTGCGTACCACGATTGACAAAGAAATCGTTGAAATGGAATGGATGCACAAGCCCAAGGCTTCAAAAAGTGTGCCTTTTCTTTTGTTTTTCCTTTTTTTTACCTCCAGTAAACACAACTAAAGAAAATTGATTAGAATCGAATAACCAAAAGTGTCACAATTGTAGATAATAAGGTGAACGATAGGTGCTTTATAATTTGTAGTAGTATAAACTACCATCAGCGCCTGCGATCTTAGACGGGCTAGTGTTGTTTCAAGAGGCGTATGATAAGAGTTCGAGAAAAAAGGGGACACTTAGGCAATCGAAATTGCAATCTTAGCTATCTATCATTTGTTCATATACTAACATATCTATATGTATACATAGTCTGTAATTCTGCATGGCAACACTAGCTATTTTGAGTTATCATTCTATCCACAATTTAACTCCATTGTGCCTAAATGTTACTCCCTCCGTTCAAAAATATAAGTCATTCCAACTTTCTTGGAGAGTCAAACTATTTTATCTTTGACCAAAATTATAAAGATGAATTCAAAGATTTATGATACCGAATAGCTATACTATAAAAATATATCTAATGAATCTCATAAATGTTAGTACATAGTCTCTAATTCTGCATGGCAACACTAGCTATTTTGAGTTATCGTTCTATCCACAATTTAATTCCAGTGTGCCTAAATGTTAAAAAAAACACAACAAAATACGTATATAAGAATAATATCTGATCGGTGGTCACCCTCCATTTTGACCGGAAAAACAAGTAAACAACCTCATGTTTGAGCATGTTTTTAATATATATTTCAAAGGAATGTGGATATGAGGCACACAAGAAGATGCGTTTTAGCTTTAGCCCTGTCCGAAACGAAAAAAGAAGAAGAAAAACGTGTAATTCCAAAGGCATACTCTCTAGTCTCTACCACTAAAACTCTAAAAGCCTGATATGATCCTTTAGGAAAAAAATAAAACTCATTATTAAATGCACAACCAAACAATTGCCGTTCTAAATTGGATTGATTGTGTGATATTGATAGTCTGATACACGCTGGTAAATAAAACCACTCTGAAGGACCGAAAGATGCGACCAGAGGGGGGGTGAATGGGAGCAACTCAAAAATTTACCCGGAAGCTATCAGATCAAACCCCCAAATTCCAAATTGAATATAATATGCGGATCAAGAGAACCTAGAATGAAACCAACGAGAAACCTGATGAAGAACAAAACAAGATGCAACGTTACGAAGAACAATACTTAATGACAAAGTATTAAACCGAGTACTTGTTCTTACAAAAATTGCATCTAGCCTCCGCCCGATCGTCCTCCCTCTCTTGATTGGAGAGATCAATAAAAATCTCTCGCTAGAAATTAAACCCTAGGCTAGACTGGAGAGAGGAGTTCACGCCTGAAGAATTTCAGGGAGGCTGCTGTAGCGCACGGGTACTGTAGCTAGTCGAGGCTACTGTAGCGCGCGGGTACTGTAGCGCGCCGCCAGAAAAACCTAAAACGCACACCACGCTCAACCCTAGGTGCCACATATTTATATCTCCAAAAAGGTGGCCCCACCTAAATTACAAGACTGCTATTACGATCAATCATGTCCTCCATGGCAAATTCCGCGATGTTCGCGATCCCTCCATCTCCGTGATGTGATCCTCGCGATGTCGCCACACGACCATCCGAAATCATATCGCGATCGCCGGAAATTTCCATCTTCGGCCACACCCGCCGCACGAGCGTCCCGGTACGTCCTTGGTTTTGTGGCTCAACCAAGAAACCGTCCACCGACGTCCTCCCGCCATGTAGCCAGATACAGTAGACGTACACCGCACAATCTTCGTCCTTCGAACGCGAGTGTCGAACCACCCTTCACCGCCCCGCGATTCATCAGCATGGCATCCTATCCCCGTTCTTCACAGATCGCCGCATGATTAGTCTCCACCTGTCACCTGCAACCACAACCTGCCAAGAGACACGTCACACGCACACCGTGTTGTCAATCGCTCATCACAAGGCACTAGCCCCATAGGCATCTCACACTCACCCTAGGGCTCTTGCCTAATTGGTCCGTGACCAAGGCGACTTTCAAATTCCCTAGTGGGTACTAATATGCGACAGTTTTAAGGTTTTGATTTCTGTCAAGTGCCAGGTACAGCTCACTCTTTCGTCTTTGAATTGACATTAGGCATGCCTATCTGTGCACGTGTTGAACTCAAACAGTCGCATTGCAATACTTGTTTTTTAGATTTACTCCTCCTCAAATGCTTGAAATTTAGCTATCTTTCAATCACCCCAAAAACTAACCTCCTTCTTTTCCATCCTCTTTTCTTCTCCAACTCTGGCGAGCTCCGACGAGCTCCGATGAGGTTAGGGTTCCGGGGTTCACCGGCAGCCATAGAAGGAGAGCCGGCGGCAGCAGGCCGGCCCGACCCGACGATGGTGGTGGTCGGTGAGGTCGGCGGCGGCGGCGCCGCCAGCTCGCGGTGGGAGCAGGTAGTTGGCCCAGGGCGGGACGGGGGCGATGGTGGCGCGAGCCACCAGCGCGGAACTCCGGCAGGCGGTGGCGTGAGGTGGCGGGAAGGGCCGTGGAGCTTCGGCGGGGCCGTAGCCCGCCGTGCCGGAGGAGCGGGGGAGGGGTGGACGCCTTTTTTTAAGAAGACTAGTAGGTTGGCGCATGCCACAGGCACGTGTTATAAAAATAACATAAATTTAAAAAAAATCTTAATTTTTTAAAAAATAAGTATGTAAATAATGCATACTTTTGTTGGATCGCATATTAAAATTATTCAATAGCATCTCATATTAAAAATTATATATTCATACATCGAAAGCTTGGGCCTCCGGCGGAAACAGAAGGAAATTTTTGTATAATTAAATCTTAAACAATCAGCAACATATATTAAAGAAAATATTCACGATACATGTATCCATGAGCAACTCGGCACCGCAGCCAGCTTTTTGATGATGGGGAGGCCGAGAAGGTTGCTCTCCTCGTCGCCGTTGTCGTGGAGCAACGACGCCACGCACTCGACGACACCAGACACCGTCACGACGCGGAGCACGTTCCGCTTCTACCTGGTGAGGTTGGACACGACGAGCGTCGTGGCCATCCTTGCGCCGCGCTCGACGCCGACGCCGTTGCAAAGAAATATGAACTCTGAATAGATGATGAGAATGAAGGGAGAGATTGTGTGCTTTGAGAATAAGGAGGGGCGCCTTATATAGGGGGTAGGAGGGCTAAGGAGATGAACCTGGACGCCCACGACTATGGTAAGTAATCGATTCTCTAATTGAATCCCACAACTATGGTGAGTAATCAAGTTTTAAAAGGAAGGAGACACCCGATTGCGTAGATGTCATTCCTTTTTTTGAAAGGAAACCTTGACTGGTACACAACACATATATGGACGCTAGCCATCTACAAAAGGAAAGAAGGAAATTCAAATAATTCCTTGATGCACACGGCCATATAAAAAAAGGAAAGCGGGCGAATTTTCAAAAGGAAGGTGTAGGCTCCCTGATTGCATAGGAAGGTGGAGGAAAGGAATGAGGTGTTTTTTGAGAAGGAAACCAACGTATCTTTTTGCATACGAATACAACGAATAGAAAGGAAAGGAAAGCGGCGCCTTGATTGCATTATCATACAAAGAACGCGATCAAAAGGAAAGGAAGGCAGGCAAATTTACAAAGGAAGGTGGAGGAAAGGAAAGGAGTGTTTTTTTGGAAGGAAACCAGCGTATCTTTTTTCATACGAATACAACGAATAAAAAGGAAAGGAAAGCGGCGCCTTGATTGCATTACCATACAAAGAACGCGATCAAAAGGGAAGGAAGGCAGGCGAATTTCCAAAGGAAGGTGGAGAAAAGGAAATGGGCGTTTTTTGGAAGGAAACCAGCGTATCTTTTTGCATACGAATACAATGAACAGAAAGGAAAGAAAAGCGGCGCCTTGATTGCATTACCATACAAAGAACGCGATCAAAAGGAAAGGAAGACAGCAGGTATAAAAAATGCCAAGTGAGAAAGAATAGGGGGCGGGATGGCGCCGAGGCGCAAAAGGGGGGGGGGGGGGGGGGTGACGACGAAACACGTCTACCCCTGGTCGTCCGGGGCCACCTTTTGGCTCTGAATTGTGGGTCCTCTGTGAGGTTTATGAGGGTAATTTTTTAGGTGAGAAACCGTTCCAATTGTGACACTCTTTATTTTATAGATATAAAGCCACGGTATGAATAACTGAAATGTTGCTTAAAAAACAACCAACAATAGAGAGTTCTTTTTTTACGAGGGAGACTTGTGCTATGCAACGATAAGTCTTTGCATGAGAAGGACCTTGTTATATATTTTTTTTCCACAAGAAATTTCCAATCCTACTGCAAATTTCAACACCCATCTCATTGGCAGACTTGTTTACTTTGCCCCACGAAATATGAAATGAGAATTGAAAAATGTCATCTCTTTGACTAGGTAGTGGGGGGTACTTGCAGGTTTCAAACGCTGCCAGCACATCCAAACCCCATTCAGTGAGCCCCCCAGGCTCGGGTTGGGTACAAGGTCCAAGTACCCATCAGCCAGAGCGATTGGCAGGATGGCAGTTTGGCGGCAGCAACCCAGTCTATCCATGAATGACACTGCGCACAGTTTGCAAATCTCCCTCGCAGTGAGCCCCCCACTGCGCCGAAGATCTCTCCTTGGCATGTGTATGCAGCCGCGCGCGCATCATCACTCACTCTGCAACCGGCAACCCTCCATGTGTTCTCACGCCGTGAATTTTGATTTCATTCCATCTGAACAAATCTCACCCGCCTCCTTCCCAATCTTGCTCTGAAGAGCTCCATTGACAGCGACCTTGCTTGGTTGGATGCAGCAGGCTTTCCGCCTGGCCTACTACTCTCTCAGCCGTGTTTAGTTCCGCGGTGAAAAGATTTTGAAAGGGAATCTTTTCACATTTGAAGTATTAAACATAGACTAATTAAAAAACTAATTGCAGATTACGTTTGGAATTCGCGAGACGAACCTAATGAACCTAATTAATCTGTCATTAGCACATGTTACTGTAGTATTAATGTATCAATTTAGTGTCTAATCACGTCCTAATTAGACTTATTGGATTCGTCTCTCAAATTTCAGTCCATCTATATAATGCGATTTGTTTTTTACCTACATTTAGTACGCCATACATATGTCTAAACATTCATTTTGGATTTTGTATTTTGAAACTAACGGCCTCACTGTCGCCCCTTCATTAACTCGCTCTCAGCTCCTCCTCTCTCAAATCTTTCTCCATTCTGCCGCCTTCCCCTATAAATGCGTCGCCTCCGCTTGTGGAAAGCCTCCAAGGTCCAGCCTTGGCCCCCTCTTCCTCCTCGCCCGCCGCATTGCTTCCTTCCATTCCAATCCAATCCAATCCAGCCTCCCAAGAGCAACAAAGATGAAGGAGTACTGGACGGCGCTGGCATCGCTGATGGGCGCGTTCGCGTTCCTTCAGGGGGTTCTCCACGCGGTGTTCCCGGCGGAGCTCCGTGCGGCGGTGGCGCGCCTGCTCGGACGCCTCACGCGCGGCCTCTCCCCCTACTGCTACTTCGACGTGACGGAGATGGACGGCATGAGCACCAACGAGATCTACGACGCCGTGCAGCTCTACCTCAGCAGCACGGCCGCGCCGGCGTCGGGGGCACGCCTCAGCCTCTCCCGCCCGCTCAACGCCTCCTCCTTCACCTTCGGGCTCGCCGCCAGCGACCGCGTCGTCGACTCCTTCGCCGGCGCCGCCGTCACGTGGGAGCACGTGGTGGCGCCACGCCAGGGGCAGGGCTTCTCGTGGCGCCCGCTCCCCGAGGAGAAGCGCCGCTTCACGCTCCGCATCCGCCGCGGCGACCGCGACAAGCTCCTCCCGGCGTACCTCGACCACATCCTCGCCGCGGCGGCGGAGATCCGGCGCCGCAGCCAGGACAGGCTGCTCTACACCAACGCCCGCGGCGGCGCCATGGACGCGCGCGGCCTCCCCTGGGACCCCGTCCCGTTCAAGCACCCCAGCACGTTCGACACGCTCGCCATGGACCCGGCCAGGAAGGCCGCGATCATGGCCGACCTCCGCGACTTCGCCGGCGGGAGCGCGTTCTACGAGCGCACGGGCCGGGCCTGGAAGCGAGGGTACCTCCTGTACGGCCCGCCCGGGACGGGGAAATCAAGCATGATCGCCGCCATGGCTAACTTCCTCGGGTACGACGTGTACGACCTGGAGCTTACCGAGGTCGGCAGCAACGCCGAGCTCCGGAAGCTGCTGATGAAGACGACCTCCAAGTCCATCATCGTCATCGAGGACATCGACTGCTCCGTCGACCTCACCAACCGCGCCAAGCCGGCGCCGGCGCCGGCGCCGCCCAGGGCGCGGCCGGGCATCGACGGCGGGATCGAGCAGGACGGCGGTGCAGGGGCGGCGGCGCGATCGATCACGCTCTCCGGCCTGCTCAACTTCACCGACGGGCTCTGGTCGTGCTGCGGCGCCGAGCGCATCTTCGTGTTCACCACCAACCACGTGGAGAAGCTGGACCCGGCGCTGCTCCGGTCGGGACGCATGGACATGCACATCTTCATGTCCTACTGCACGTTCCCGGCGCTCAGGATCCTGCTCAGGAACTACCTGGGGTTCCAGAGCGACGGCGAGCTCGATGGCTTCGCCGCCGGCGCGAAGGAGATCGTGCGCGGGCTCGAGGAGTGGGTGGACGCGGCGGAGATCACGCCGGCGGACGTGAGCGAGGTGCTGATCAAGAACCGGAGGAGCGGCAAGGCGGAGGCGATGCGGGAGCTGCTCGGCGTCCTCAAGGACCGCGCCGCCGGGAAGCGGCGCGGCGGCGCGGTTGCGGCGGAGACGGGGAAGGAGGCCGGCGGCGAGAACGAGGAGGAAGAGGAGGAGAAGCGGGCCCTGGAGAGCCCCAAGGAGGGGAAAGAGACGGCCGGCATCGACGGGCACGACGAGGTGACCGAGGCCAAGAAACAGGTGTGATGCCGATCACGCGGGATGAACAGACTACAGAGCAAGGCCAAGCCGAGGCCGATCGGAGAGGGAAAGCGAAGGGTTCAAAATTTCCCCTGTTTGGGGATGGCACGTTCCTGGCCTGTTTTCACCGGAGAAATCAATGCCGGAAAGAACACCTTTTTTGTTTGTTTGATTCTTTCTTTATTTTTTCTTTCTCTCTTTCGATGCTTATCGTAGATGTCTTTTCTCTAGGTACCTGTAGTAGTTTTAGTTCCTCCCCCTATTGGCCTATTGTATTAACAAAAAAGTTTTAAATTAAAATTCCAGTAGTGGGAGCGTATGAGCTGCTAGCAAAGCCATTTGTTCTCTTGTGATTGTCCCTTTGCTATGTTGCTTTCAAGCTTGGGCTTGTGCTGTCAGGGTTGCTAGAATAGAAAGACACTGTTACAAGATCAAACCGGCATGTACCATATTCTGCGTCTCTGCACGGCGAATTCTTGTCCCGGCGCTGCTCACCCTTTTGTGGTTGTTGGTTACTACTACTAGCTTTTGCTCAGTTGTTTTTTTTTTTTTTTTCAGTCAGCGAGCTCTGAAAGAGAGGCGGGTGCTTTCCTTTTTCCTGGAGAGAGATCTTGATCTTGTTCGCGCAGCAGAATCGCTCGCGCCGGTCATCGAGATCGGGAGAGCCTTTTGCCTTTCTGGCTCCGTTTCCTGCTCGGATTTGGATACAGGGTTACCCACTGTTGGCCCTGTCCCCTTCTTTGGATCCCCCCGGCCCCGTCGTATCCGAGGCCGAAGCGCACTTTCCAGCTCGGCGCCGGCCGGCAGTTTGTTGGCTTTGGCTGGGACTGGGAGGAGGAGAAACCGTCCGCTCTCGTTTCGTGCTATAGTACAAGTCAGCTCAGCTCCCTTTCGTGCAATGAATGAGACGACGGGAAAACGACTGCCTTGTTCGTGTCCGGCGGCGGCCGTGCGCCGCTAGCTGTACGTTTGATCGTTTCGTATGGCCGTGTTTAGTTCGAAGAGACAGAGTGAAAAATATTGGTTTTATAGGAAGCGTGTATAGAAATAGAAATGAATTTAAACGATTTTTCTAAATGGAAAACTTTTCATGGAAAGGGGACTAAACACTGGCCTTTGTGCTGTTATGTCGGACTACCCCTGCTTGCAAAGTCTCAAGTTTTCTTCGAGCAAGTATTATAAGTACCATAAGAGGCTGCAAGCTGGTTGAATCATACGCGGAGGAAAAAGAAGAGAGGAAAGAGAAAGAAAACAGACGTTCTGCTTATAGCCCGCTGCCCCGCTCAAGCCGACGTTCCTTTCTCTGCGCATGGGCCTGCATGAGCCAAACCGCCCACTCCCAGCCTGCGGCGGGCGCAGAAGCCAAGCGCGCTTGCAGCCAGCAGAAGGGTAGTCCTGCCCTTCTAGGATAAGAGTATATACCTTTTTTTTTTCACGTTTTAGTGTTTTTTTCGCTCCTAGTAGCAGAGTACAGTGCTACTCTGTCCCTCAATATCTGTCGCTCGGGAACCGTTCTCCCCTCACAATCCCGATTCCCGAGCGACAAACAAAAAGGGACGGAGGGGGTAGGAGAGTAGTACAGTAGCAGGGTAGCACTGTACCAATTCCAGCTATTCGCATGGATGCCGTGGGTTCAAACGGGTGAATGATGGTCGACGACCGGTGTCTCGGAAGGGAGAGAATCTACGCATGTTTCCCTCCTGCAACATTCCCTGAGCGGCTGAGCTACCCCGATTTTGTGCATGGCCATGTGGCCGGCGCCCCCTGCATGTTTGGATGCTGCCTGCAGGCCTGCAGCTGATTTGCTGAGATCGGCCCCGAGAATCCTAGAGCCGTGGCATACTGGCATGGCGCCGCGGATTTGATTATGGCTGGCAGCTCAAAGTGGAAGCATGTGGATTTGATCCGTGGTCAAACAAACGGAAACGGTCGGGCTGCGGGCGGGGGTGTTCGGATCAATCGCGCCGCGGCCTTTCCTGCTTCGAGAGGCCGCCGGCGGCGGTTGGGAGGCGGGAGCCCAGGTGGCCCATGGCGGTTGGCGGGGCTCCGTTCCACTTACGGGGTGCAGTTGTGCACTGCTGTAGTGTACCAAATACCACGCAGCGTTGCACGTGTTTTCGCACGTGGACTTCCGCCTGTTTTGGTTGTCCATTGCCGCCGGTTCGGACTTCGGACCACTACACGGGCGGCTGGCGCAGAAGCAATCCCGAGGCTAAAGTTTTGCCGCCGGCCATGTGCAAAACTGCTCTCAATGGGGCCGCCGCCGGCCTTGAGTTCAGGTCAAAACTGCCCAAGGGGCCGCCGCGGCGACTGAATTGAACCGAAGCGCCTGCAGCATTTGATATGCGCTCGATCCCCGTAGGCACGGCCCACGGGCCGCACGCTTCATTTGATCCATGACACACAGACAGACACTTTTTGGGTGGGTGTGCTCGCGCGCAACTCTCTCACTGTCACCGCTCAGGCAGGCCGCGCGTCGGCAACAACAGCCGCCATTGGTGTTGATGGGCTGTGGAAATGGCCGTGCGGGTGGGGGGATGGGGTGGGCTTGTCCGTTCGGCGCAACGAATGGGTCTGGGCCCAAAGCTGCGAGTTTGAGGGTCACTGCCAGCCCACGCGAGTCGCGCGATTGCCGACAGCGGCCGGGCCTATATGGTGGTGGGCAGCAAGTCGGTCGGTTTTGGGCCAGCCTTGCTGATTCTTGGAATGGGCCGGATACCGTCGCAGATATAGGTTAGGGAAGTTTTCTTTCTGTTTGGAGATTGTGTAAGAGCTTTCCTCCCTCGTGCTCTTACTGCGCCGCCGGCGGGCTTTCCTCGCTCGCGCTCTTAGCCTAATCCCAACGGATGATTTTAAAGTGATGTTTTTAAATAAACACATAAGCAATAAAAAAATGAAATAGGGTTTGAAACTATTTTTTCCAATGTAAAATTTCATTGTGTGGTTTCGTAGTCTTTAAAGAACATATAATAATTTCAAGAGTTGGTATACATGTAGAGTGAGTTTCATCTAAACTGACTAGGTGTAATCTACTATATCTATATAGGAGATCCCACTAGCATATTTCTCTTCGATTCAGTGAAGCCACATCATCAAGAATGCAACCATAGGTTACTCCAGAGGAGGAGCATGGGATGCAATGCACCGCATGTACCACTGCCCGTTTCGCTCCTGTTGCATACTACGACCGCAAGACCACCGTGCTTCTGGTGCATGCCTTCCCGGTCCTCTAGCTGCTACCGGTCGTTGCCTCGCCAGGCGCCCAAAGACCCCTACTGGTCGACTGCAAGAGACCGCTGTCGCCAGGTGCTAGGGGCCCTCGCGTTGGTTGTGCAGTAGCCCGCCTCTACCAGATGCAGAGTATCGTCCTATGTAAGAGTGGGAAGTTCAATAGTTTTACCTCATTGTGTTTTCTTCCATTCATTCTTTATTTTCAAAATTCATCTGGTGAGCTATATAGTTGACAGACTTAACTGACTCTACATATATGCAGGCTTGCCGCTTCCTAGGAGGGAAGGAGGGAGAAGAAAAAGTTTGAACTTTACGTGCAGCTGCAATTTGTTTGTCGGAACGTGGACAGATCCTGCCCGTCAGTCGTCAGCCTAATCTATCTATATCGGACTCCCCCGTTAATTAGCCCGTCCACGTCGCCTTTTTTTCTCTGGCCATCGGATCGGTGATCCAACGGCTGGCGACGGACCGTGCCACTGACATTTTACATGTAGCCCCCTGTTTTTTCCAGTAATTCAACCCGAGTCCTCGCCGCGAAATATCTTCCCCCTCCTGTTCTTCCCACCACACGCCGGCGTTGACAACCGGCGAGGCGCGGGTTCATGCGGCGGGGGCGGCGCAGCGGCCCCGCGGGCCGCGTGGATCACCGGCGCACGAGCCAGTTGTACCGCTCGCTGTTGGCCACGAGCATACCGCCACGCCATCGGTGGCAGTGCAAATCCGCCACAAGGCCGGCTGGGCGCAGAGCATGGCGCGTCTTCGCGTGCGACGGCGGCGGCACAACCTGGCGATCGGGCCTCCGCTCGGCGCCACTCGTTGCGCGCACCCATGCTCTACGGCCTCGCTGCCTTGTTCCCCGGAGCACCCGCCGCCCGCGCCCGTGCCGGACGGCCTCGCTGCTTCACCTTGTGCGCCGCCGGCCGCACGCCCCCGTGCCTGGCGGCCGAGCCGTATGCGCCGCGGAGAGAGATGCAAGTGTTGCCATGCGTGAATTTCTCTGGCCCTCTGCGCGCAGCGCGGAGCCGGGGTGCGTTCGCGGCCGGCGTGGCTCGGGGCATGGTCGCGTCCTCATCTCCCACCGCCCCTGCGTCTCGGCCGCCTCTCTGTCCACATTTCTCATTGCCGCCGTACCGGCCACCTCATCCGCTCCCCTCCACGGCCTCTCTCCTCTCTCATAGCTTGCTCTTCACCTTCGGCACATCCTGTAGCTGTAGGTAATGGTACAAATGCACGACCCTCGCCAGAAGTACTCCACAAGTCTGGTGAGCCTCCTGCCCTCCTCATCTCTTCTCGCAAACAAACATCAGTGAATTTACCCTCCCATCGCCTGACGTCCGCATCAACTTCTTCAATTTTTGTGAATCCGTGTTTGGTTGATAGTTTAATTTAGTCATTGCGGGTACTTGATTTGTCGACGCAAATCTGGCTCCTGCACTGCTTGGTTTGGCAGTTGACGAACAACACTGGGTCGCCTTCTTTTTTTTTCTTCATTTCTGATGCACACAAGTTGTTTCTTCTATTGCCCGGAGCCATGCCCAAAAGGTTGACTGTTTATGTTTCTTGATTTCGTTTCCCTAATCTATACTGTCATACCAGTGCTACCGTTTTTTTTTTTCGCGTCCACATAATTATCTTGATTTCAGCAATTCATCAGTGCTTGAGGCAAAAAAGAGCAACAACTTGAGGCTGAATGAGTGGGTGTGATGCAGGATGCTAGATCAGCGGTATGCAAAATAGCAAAATAGTGGTGATGTACTGCATAAGCCAAAGATTTATGGTGACGAGTACCTACGCTGTGACGAACCGGATTTTCGTAATCGAGAATCCGACTCTCTGTACCCTTGTGATAGTTCCTGGATCAGTAGCTATCACGTACAGAACTCATCTCAGCATAATATCATAGTCATACAAAGAATATTAGATTACAAGAAGAGGTTTACATCCATACCCAACATAGAAATACGAGTATAGCACAAGCCTCACGGGCTGAGCGACAAGCGGAAGTCCTGCGTAGCGGTAGCTAAGTCTTCAAGTCTTCATCTTCATCCACAGGCATCCTTGAGCGAAGCAGCGCTACCCATCTAACATATTCGGACTCGAACGCCAAGTCCTAACCTGCAGCTCACAAACTATCCCCAAGGAATGGGATAGGTTCACGTCACCATTTGTATGCAAGCTTTAAGTGGCCTATAATCTAAAGGGTAAAAATATATCAAGGAAAGGCTCGGGTTTCCTATGCAGCAGTAAAGTATAAAATACCACCATCATCATCCCCAACTATATCACAACAGCACGGGCTATTCTGGCACACCAGACTCCCGTCTCACCCTCACCACCTTCTCCTCTCGAGTCGATGGGAAAGCTTCCGACCTTTCCCATCTCAACGGCAAACGCCGGACCTTATCCTGAACTAGCAGCTCTCATCCCAACCTGTAGTTTTAGAAGAGGGGAAGGTAGAAAGTCCCAAAACACTAATCAGAAGAAGCCGGTATACAGGGGGGTGTCCATGACCGAGGACGCGGCTATACGTATAGATTCTAACTCTGCAGAGTGTGTACACCTGGAACCACTCGGGCTGCGATCGGTTGCAAGCCGATCGAGATGCAACCCACAACCACGACTCCCTAATCAGACCGGTACCATCCTGCATTCCCGGACTTGGACCCATTCAGTAAACCGAACGATCCGGGATCGTGAGTCCCTAGCACCACACAGGCGCTGAGAGTCTCGAAAACAAGGGCTGAACGCAGCCAGGCTCCGTACACCCTCGTGAAACGGCAAGCCCAATCCTAGCACACTACTCCACAGCAATGGTACCGACTAACTAGAGAATGGCTGGAACCCCTCCCATAAGGGTAAGCGGTGCGTACGTAAAAGTCCTGTAAACAGGTCCAACCGACTCGGCCTAAGCCAGAGCAAGCAAGTCCCCGTCAAATGCGTATCCACCTCGTGGTCCGCGAATCAGCACCCATTATAGGTATGGCCGCCCAACGCCTCAAATTCATCCATATCACAAATCATATCACAATGTACCCGCTACGGTACAGGAGGTGTCCAATAGCCTCCAAGCCCCGACCCGAGGGTCGGTTAATGTCTGCTCACTCCAGCCGGGGGTTCGAAACTCTCCAAGTTTTTTCACCCAAAATACTCACGCCAAGAGGTTTAAAATCACCACTATATCCCACACATGCGAGCACAACATAGCAAACATATATAGTAGTGTAGTAGGCAAACAAGGAGTCAGGATATATAAATAGGCTATGCGGGCTCATCATCATCTCATCAATGCAATAAAGCGCTAGCAAATCTACTTGCAATGCCTAATAGGTACAAAGAAGCAGAATGGGCGTGAACCTGGAGTATCGTCTTTATCTTCGTCTTCAGCGCAGTCGACGTCGTCGAAGAAGTTCAGGTCCTCCGGGGATCCTATTGGACGCAAATACAAATAAACAACGACATCTACTAGCAAACAAACTCCAAATAAGAATCAGTGAAGATCCAAATAATAGCAAACTCTATTCTATCGTGTTCGTCATGATTTTAGAAAAATACTGAAACTGGTTTCATATTTTTCTGAACTACGGTTGATTTATTATGATTTTCTGAAGTTTAAATCCATTTTCGAGGTTTATAAATCATTTCGGAAAAAGAAATAAAAGTTAGAACACAAGTTAGCAGTTGGGGTGTGTTAACTGCCGGCTCGAGGTTAAACCGCGAGTCGGGCTGGCGAAGGCCTTGGTCCGGGGTTGATGACATCATCACGGGCCCTGATGATGTCATCGTTGACCTGGTCAAAGTTGACTGGGTCAACAGTCAAAGGGGGTCAAGGTCTCGGTCAACGGGTCAAAGGTTACCGGGTCAGTCAAAGGGTCAGCGGGTCCACATGTCAACATGTGGGCCCAGCGGTCAGGTGAGTCCGGGCTGACAGTCAGTGGGTCCCACAGGTGGGCCCACGGTCCTACGGGTCAAAAGTCATGTTAGCCACGTGGCGGTCGACTCGGCACCGGGTTGGCGCCACGTGTTGGGCAAAGGTTGGCCGGCTAGGTTTGCGTGGCGGTCACGTGACTAAGTCGCGGACGCCACTTGGCTAGGCCGGAGGTGAAGGGCGCGATTTTAGGAACCTAACGCAACTGGTTTGGCACAAAACGGGGCTAGGATGGACAAGATATGGATTTCCTAAGGTTTAACCCATTTTAGTTATTAAGAAAAAGGATTTATAAAAGAATAAGCCCATTTCTTAAAACTACAGGGGACTGGATGCAAAACTGCCAAGGTGGGAGGACCTTTTCGTAAAAACCGAAAAGATCAGGGGCCTCAGCGCAAAAGAACTAGGGGTTAATATGTAAAAAGGGCCGGCCAGGGGCTTAACCGCAAAAGGGCAGAACGTGGAAGGACCTAATCGTGAAAGGAGGAAAAGCTAGGGGGCTTTCTGCAAAAGAGCTGGGCTCACGTGAAAATGGGCCGGCGGCCGCTGACGTCACTGCTGACGTCGGCAGCCGCACGGGATCCGGCTGCGGTTGCGCGCGGTGGAGGCTGCGGTGCGGCTTGCGCTGGGCGGTGACACGTGGCGGCCGGGATCCGCTACGGCTGGACGATCCGGTGCGACCAAGGGCCGCTGCAGGCGGTCGTGCGGCTCGGCTCAGCGCGTGACACGTGGCGAAGGCGACGCGGGGGCGCGAGGCAGACGAGCGCGGGGTGTTCGACCATTTGCCCGTGAGGGTCACGGCGCGCACGTCGCGGGGCGGAGCGACGGCGTGGCGGTGGTGAGACACGACGGCGAGGCTCGACTGGGCAAGGGCGGTTGTCCAGGTGGCTAAAGGCTTGGCCTTTCGGCCCTGGTTCGCGGGCACGGGATGTTCCCGGCCGCGGCGGTGGGTGCGAGAGGCGGCTGTGAGCGGGGCTCCTGCAGAAGAAAAGCATGCCCGGCTCGAAGGCCGGGCCACAGGCTAGGCGAGCGGCGAACGACGGGCGGCGGCTCTCCTCGACGACGGCACACAAGCAAGCAGGCAAGGGCAAGGCGGAGGCTTGGGAGGTCAGGCTCACCGGTGGGCTCGACGTGGGGAGAGGCGACGCAGGGAGACGGCGAGGCTGTGGCGAGGTGAAGCCGTGCAGGCTCGAGGGCGGCGGCGGCGGCGGCGACGACCTCCGTCTTGACGCGGTGTTCCTTCTCCTTGCGACGGTGGCGTCGCGGGCGGCACGTCCTCTTCTGCTTCTCCCTGGCGTGGCGGCGGCATCTGCGACGACGGGAACGGCGACGCTCCAGCGGCGTCCCGGCTTCAGGCGCTCGTGCTCTTCGAACGGTGGCGGCGCCGAGGGAAAAGGGGAAAGGGGATTTTTCCCCAGGCAGCGGCGGAGAGGGAGCTGGGGAAGGAGCGGGGCGGCTACGGCCTTTATAGGTAGGTGGCTAGGGTTACGGGCGCATGGGAGTGGCTTCGACGGCCGGGGATCCTTGGCGGTCGTGCCTGGGACACGCGGCGGCATCAGGCGGGGTCGCGTCGGGGGCACGCGGGGCGCGGGGCGCCGAGCTGGAAAGGGCGCGGCGAGCTGGCATGGGGTGACGCCGCTGGGCCGAGGTGGAGCGGTGCGATTGGAGGGCGCGGCCGAGCGGCGGAGCTGGCGCTCGGCGCCGGGAAAAGCAGAGAGGCGGGCGGCACTCCGAGGTGGAAAGGGGAAAAAGGTGGGGGATGACGAGTGGGTCCCGCGTGGCGGTGAGAGGAAGGGAGAGGGTTGGTTGGTGGTGTTGGACCGGAGGGAGTTGGGCCGCGAGAAGAGGTGCGGGCCGCGCGCGGGCGTGGGGGAGCTGGGCTGGCCGCGCAGGCAGCTGGGCTGCGCGGGATGTTGGGCCGAGCGGGGATTAGCGAGCCGAGAAGGGGGAGCGGCCTGGCTAGTTAGCAGGCCGGCGACCCGGGTTGGTTAGGGGCTGGCCAGGGTTAGAAGTTAGAGGGGCGAAATTAGACTTAGATCTTGGGCTGGGCCGGTTTGTTAGGTTTGTTAGTTTTCCTATTTGATTTGTATTTGAAGTTTGAATTCAAATACAAATCTCACTCTATTGAAACCAAAACAATTTCAAATAAATCCAAATAAATCCAACTCATTCATGCAAGAGTATGAAAAATTATTTATGCGAAATTTAAATTACTAGGAATTTTTAGAGAGAGCAAGTACTTATATTACAAACACTTCATGTCTCACAACAATTCATACAAAAATTTTTAAACTCTGATTTTTCATTACAAGTAACAGACAGCGATTTAGCGGGATGTTACATACGCCATGGCAGCTTCTGCAACATCAATTCCCCTTGCACTGCCATCCAGAGACAGAAATGTTCGTTTAGGCTTGTCCATTTGCCACATGTACTTTGAATGCTCACAAGTCACAACCTGTTCGGTTAATTACCCGAACAAGCCTTCGTTTGTTTTCATACAGAGTAATAGGTTGTGTCGTCACAAAGTATATCCCTTATTCTTCACAAATCAAGAAGTCATTTACTTCTTTTGATTTGCAAGGTCAGTTAAAGTAAGACCCAAGATTTCAACTCTAACTACAGGTCAGATGTTACACAAAGTGTCCATAAACAAGCAGTGTGGTTATTTTCTAATACGCAAGTCAGTCTTTTTCATGTGGTTTAAGTTATTGTAAAACACAACATCCCTGGATTATCATATGGTTTCCCCTTCTTACTAAAATTGCTGAAAAGTTAGATGGGTTTGTGATGTATATATGCTCTTCTCTTCCCCTTATGCAGGGGAAAGAAATTCAGTTGACATTTCAAAAGGACCTGCATGAAGGTGCAAGAGATGTACAGTCTAGCTTAAAGTCTTAAACAAGGTGAAAGTGATGTATCAACCCATGAAAAATTTATCATTGTTTTGTATTTACAGTGTGGTGTGCCAAACAATATCCTGGCGAATAGATTGTAAAACCTCACTCAATCCGCCATAGCTGTCAACATGCTCCTATGATCTATCTACAGAATGAAATAGTATAAACAAAAACTTGCCTTGGCATTTTTTTTTACCCTTGCTCATATTAATAAGGCACTTTTCATTGGCAAAGTAGAGGTACCACACACTCCGTCATAAGTTTGTTGAAAGTGCTTTTCATCAGAAAGTCATATCTGGAATTAAATAACCATATCATGGATGATGTAATTTTGAATGACCTTTATTTCTTATTGGACAATTTGTGGTGTCTGCAATAGTATATGCAATGAAGTTTTAGCCAGTCAAATTATGCTCATTTAAATTGTTGGGGGAGGGGGGGGGGGGGGGGGGGTGACATACTCATTCTGCCACTGCCACAGCTGATGCATTGTTGTCTGATTTACGAGAAGGGAACATGTTAGTTGTTAAACAATTTTTCTTTTGGAGTTTCTCATAATACACTATATGACTGGGTGGAGATATAATGCAGGTTCCTATAAATCAGAAACGTATAATAACCAATATTGTTGTAGCAATAAACGTTTGTTGCCTTTGCAGGTAGAAGAAAAAGTTTAACAGCTAACAAGTCTGTACCAAACTATAATGCAGTAGCTCAGTAACTCCTTTTTGTTCACCTAGGCAATGCTAATTGAATACAGCCTTTTGTGCAACTATTATCAACTAGATTCAATTGTGTAGCCTAGTGATGCTAAATTCCAAGCTAATTGTTGCATATTTAGTTCTAGATCCAAATTAAGGAGTGTCTCTCCATGCATGGTTTCCCCCAAATTAAGAATGGTGCACCACAGCTGGTAAGTGGGAAGCGCTTAGAGCACTTAAAACAAATCTCAAGAAGAATCTTATAAAGTGGATAATGAAATCACCTTGGGATGGTTGTCTTGAAATTTTTGGTCCAGAATTGCCTTTTTTCCATGGTGTTTTCTATTAAACCATGTTATTCTTTCATTCATCCACCATTAATATTGCCATTTGACACATAGCAAGTTGTGAATGATTTAGTTTATTGTGCAGAAGAAGAATAGCTAAGACTCTCTAAGTATCGATGCATGAATCTTGATAATAGAAAAGTAATTCCAAAGATGTACTATGAAGTAGATCGATTGATCATTTTAATGTGATGAAACAATGCCTTTCTGATACATTTAGGTTTTATTACTAATTCTTTAATGCAGTTTACCTTACCAGGGCACACATTTGGGGTATTAATGAAGATGGAGTAACAAGTTCACTGCTGTAGAGAAATACTTTTCCAAGTATATGAAGGTAACATCTTCCAGAATGTTTTCCTTCTCTAAAAAAATTCCTCCATATGTTTTTTTCTTGGTCACTTTTTAGTGCAGCATTACCTTAATCACAGACAGAGATATTTCGATATGAAAAATGAATTTTTCGGTCAGATGGATCTTAAGGATCGTATATTGTCATTGTTATCATATATTTCAGGCGATGCAGCCTGCACGTCAAAACTAAGAATGAATTTGTTTCATCCAATTAATGCAGCAACAAAACACTTTATTCACTTTGGCAACCCATTCATACCTCTGTACAATTCACCCTGTTCAGTTTCCAATTATTTCTATAGAATATCGATCATGTTGCTTCAGGGTGTTATTATCATTTTGTTGTTCATCACATCTCTATACCAAACCAGAAAACAATACGCTTGTCATGCTTGTGTCTGGAATAAGCGACACCACATCAGCATGCTTTTAAGTACCCTCAAAATCTCACTGCTGCTTCGCATTTGTTCTATACAGAGAACTCCCTCAACAAACTGCAATGCCTAGTGGCAGTACCCTTGATGCAAAAACACCACATCTTCAGAAAACAAACGAAAAAAGGTAACTTCTGAGTATTTATACCCCATATGACCATTCTGAGTATTTATTCAATTTGAAATTATCACAATGAACGGAACAATGTTATTTGACTATGCTTCCCTTACTATTATGATCCAAGTGGCTTAATATTAGCTGTTCCTTCTAACACTGCACATGAAGAGATGGCCAAGAGATATCAGAAGCATTGTACCTTGAAGATTTGTTCCATACTTTCGTCTACATGCTGTGTAAAATATAGTTGGTTTAAATACTTATTATGAATTGAATCTTGTGAATTTTTACTATTGAGTTAAGCTTCAGATTTCCTCTGACAACTGCATATAGTTTGACCAAACATTGTTAATTGTTATGTTGCAATGGTGACATACCCATTAGTAAATTTACTTTGGCTCTACGCGCGCGTGCGCGCCATGCGCGCGCACATCACTAGTCCTATCCTATCGTATCGTTCACGTTGCATTCTCAGCCGGGATCGCCCATAGCACACAACGATTGCCACTATGTCGTCATCAGTAATGACCGAACAGCAAAATATCATCTACATCGACACTCCCCCCCCCCCCCCCCCCCCCCCAAAAAAAATCATTTCATGGGACGACCTACTCCCGGACGAGATCGATCGATGGACGTAATAATATTACTAATATCCAAAAAATGCATCCTCCTCACTTAGTATATTGTACTATTATTTTATTGTCCACGGGGCGTATCGCACATCGCTGCCACACGTTCGACTACCAATAACGTGTGTGGTTCCTACATCGTCGGGGCATCAGCACACTGTTTCAAGACTTGAACTGCTGTGGCTGCATATATACGAGATGCCATCGACGACATGCACGGACGGGTCCAGCTAATCTGCTGCGGAGCAACAGCAACCAGTGACTGGATGCACGTACAGTGGCACAGTAGCGGTGCATGCGGTGGATGATCATCAAAAGGCTTCATGATTGCCTGCGTGATATGGGCAACGGGGCTCCCCTCGGGTCAAATTCTTCTCGTGGCTCCTATACAACCAACGAGCATGCAATATCTTTATCACTTTCAACCACTTCTGGTAATCCGTTGAGTTACCAAATGGAGTCAGAAGGGTTCTGTCAAGGGCCGCACTTTCTGGACACACGGCAGCAGGCGGTCGCCATCACCACCAGCGAGGGACCGCTTCACATTTTCACGCACACGAGAGAGGTTCCAGACTTGCATTGGGCCCAAGCATTAGTAATGACAATACAGTGACGATAATAGTGAAATTGGTGCAATATCGTCATTTCACCACCATCCTTTCCCCGTGGCGTGATAGAACTAGCACATGTATAGGCCTACAAGATTGTAGCATATATATTGGCCTGTTTAGATGTTTCGCGAAATATTTTGAGTATGTTCCTCACATGCATGACATATTAAATGTATTCGAAAAAAATAACTCATTATATGGATGGAGTGTACTTCGCGAGACGAATCTAATGAGCCTAGTTAGGTCGTGATTAGACAATAAATTGCTACAGTAAACATGTGCTAATGACGGATTAATTAGACTCATTAGGTTCGTCTTGCGATTTACTGACAGAATCTGTAATTAGTTTTGTAATTAGTCTATATTTAATACTTCAAATGTGTGTCCGACATACTCGAAAATTTTTTCGTAAAATATCTAAACATGGCCGTTGTGGCTTTGCTAGCTTTCTCCCATATATGTAGCTCAAAACTTCAGTACATTTTGGGCCAACGCGCACTGACTACATGTACGTTTCGCCACAGAGCTACTAGCCTTTTCCCCAAGCAGCAGCACGGCCGCCAACCGGCCGGCCGGCTTTTGTCTCCCCGGCCGGTCCTCTCGGCCGTCGCTTATTTCCCATCCGCGCTTAATTAGCTTGTAAAAAATCAGTGGTGGACGCCCAGACACCTGTGATGTTTGGTAGCAGCACCAGTGATTGAACGAGATATGGACGCGTGAGGCGCCATCCGTGTCACTGGTTTAGCTGCTGGTATGCACACATAGCTACATCAGCGTACTGTTTGAGGATCATGACTTGAGCTGTTTGGGTGCGCGTGATAAATTGAAACGACGCATGCCATCGTCGACACGCCGGGTCCAGTGGATCTGCCGAGGATCTGTGAGTGGATGGACGTCGTTGCAAGGTATCAAATTAATCAAGGCGCCGGTGATCGCTGCACACAGTGGCACAGGACTCCTGATCACATGCGGTGTCTAGCTACATGTAAATAGTATTATGTCTCGGACCTAGCTCACTTTTACAATACTCCTGTGCCCTCTAAATCCATGTGGCCTACAAACCTGAGCCTGATCAGCTTTGCGGAAAGTGGTGGCTCTGGCTGGAAAGATTAGCTAGTACTATTTCATTCCGCTCTGTTTCATCATCTGTTCCTCTCTGTTTCATCATTAGTCCGCGCGTCTGCCCCCCGGCCCCGCAGCAGCTTGGAAAGGTAAGACGTTGCTACCTGCCATCGGATAGCTAACGTACATGCTGCGGAGTTGTGTGGTTTAGCATATTTCCAAGGGCAGTCCCCGGGTATACTTTTAATTTATTTAACACTTATGGCCTATATGGCCATGGGCTTTGGCATCTGTTTGTGGTACCTGATACTGATAGGCTGATGGTCATACTTTCCTGGAAACAAGATAGGCCATCACAACAATTTTGTTTTGTTTACAAGGACCACTGCATCATTGAATGTAGTAAAAAAAGATCAAATTATGCCGTGCATTCAAAAGTAGTAATTTCATTGTTGGGATCAGCGAAATGAAGCGCACTCCCGAGCCCCTCCGGGAAGGCACCGGAGCCCGGAGGTGGCCCCGAACTCGGCCTCGGCACAGCGGCAAGGGGACCGGGGCTGGCCACGCAGCAAAGACCGGAGCCCCTTCGGTGGCTCCGCAACAACTAACCTCTTCCCGCAATACTGAAACCGGTGCCCCAGGCGGGCACGCCCTGGGAAGCAAAGTCCCGACGGCGGCTTCATAGAGACTAATCACGCGTGTGTTTCAGGGAACGGAGCCCCATGGCGGCTGCAACACGCACAGCGGAGCTCCGACAGCGGCTCCGCAAGATCCGGTCAACAAGCAAGCCCGAAGCCACTCAGGAGGACTCCTCAGGCGCGAGGACCGAAGCCTCGGAGTGCGGCTACGCAAGAACCTTGCCAAGACGCCCCGAAGCCGGCCCGCTGAAGGCGTGCACAGGACGCCACCGAAGGCGGATTCCCAAGAGGCGCCTTAGGAAGTCCGCCCGTGCATGGCAGGTCAGTAGGAATCCAAGTCGGATTAGCCTGGGTAGTTGGGCTCAGGGAGGAATGTACAAGAACGGTCCTGCGAGCCCTTGACTTTGTAATGTGAATCAGGGGCACGTCCGTCCCAAAGAGTTGGAGGGAAGGGGTATAAAAGGCGCCCCTCCCCCTCTTGTAAAGGGGTTGGCATTTTGGATGAATACAAGGGCCTTTGGACCCTAGGTTTTGTCTATTGCTTTCCGTTGTGTTTGGGCTAGTGGGGCCCGTGTGGAACCCTGGACCCAACATTCATAATAATTATGATGTCTTGGATCCTACTCCCTCCGTCCTAAAATACAAAGTATCCTAAGATTCAAATTTTGTCTCCAAATATAAGGCATTCTAAAAATTTTTGGCAAGTACTCAATCAACTCAATTAAAAACTTGCCAAATATTTCTCTTTCTAACTGGAAAACTTGCCTTGTATTACCATTTGCTAAGGATATATGAGACATTTGTCCACCTTCATAATCTGTCCTAAAAAACCTAGGATGCCTTGTATTTCAGGACGGAGGGAGGAATGCTTAGCTTTTCCAAATAACATGCATTAGAAACGCGTAAATTTTCGCCCATTATTTTGTCTCTGACTTCAAGTCCTACTCAGAAATTATGGTGGAGGTTGGAAGAAGACATTAATTCCCAACAACATATGTAGTTTGTCATCTCTTTCAATCTCTCTCTCAATCTATATCTCCCTCCCTCTCTACCAATTATCTCATAAGGTACTTACAGAATTAAGTCATCAAGGGTGGTGTGCTAGTGTGTTGGTCAACTTGTTGGCTACAATGCCTCCTTAGAGAATTGATCACCCTAAGGAGTTTTGAGCCTAACGCCCAGCGTGCTGGAGAAGGCTGGTGGCCGTCGAAGAAGAGCCAGAGGCGGACCAAGAATCGAACCAGCCAATTTTGGTGGAGAAGGTCAAGTTAGACATTTGCATCTCATCACTAAGGATGAGGGTAGGGGCACATGCTTCCCGCTTGTGAGAGTTGTCTTAGAGAGAGAGAGAGATAGATAGAATGATAGATAGAGAGAGAGTTGAAGCCGGGGAGCTAAGAAACTTTAGGGTTTTATCCCTTTATGTTGATGAACTGCTCTTCTGCTGTCAAAGTGATGTTTAATGTTTACTCTGACATCGTACTTGTATCGTTATGAACGTCTCGCACGTACATGTTCCCATTCAGATGAATGTAAATATGTTGTGTGTGCAATTCGTTCATAACGATGCATATCTAACACTAAATCGAGATCAAATGACTGATGGACGACTGCCTGATTTTGTTGAATCGTGCCTGCATTATTCTAAGCGGCGCTAATTCAACCGGTACCAATAGGTTAACAAACGATGTAGCGTAATTAATAACCGATTACAATACGACAATCAAACGAAGCGGAGTGGATGACGTCGATTCTTTTAGGAATACAAAACGAACCGATGGACGACAAGTTGGTTAGAATATGTAGTAATTCGATGCGGTGCAGAGGACGCCGCTTAGAATAGGAAGTCATCCGAAGTGGTGCGAAGAACGCCGTTTAGAATAGGCTTTCATCCAAAGCGGTTATAAAACCGCTTCGGATGACCCCTCATTCGCATCGCCTTAAGGGAAGTGGCTTTCGCGCTGCTTTGGATGAGGGTTTCGCGCTACTTTGGATAAGGGTTTCGCGCCGTTTCGGATAAGGCTCGCTGCAGTAGTGAGGAGGGATTATATAACTTTTTCTTATAGAACATAAATTAATTAGTACTAGTCAATATTGTTTTTAGAAACGGTAAAGATGTCCTAAACATTGCTACTATCCCGTATAGAAATATTTGTCATTGCTGACTTTTGGTAATAGCGTTTGACCATTTATCTTATTCAAAAAATTATGCAAATATCATTTATTTTGTTTGTGATATACTTTATCATCAAATGAAATTTGAGTTTGACATATCTTTTGGTATATTTGTAACAACTTTTAATAAGATAAATGTTCAAACGTTGCGAAATAAGGTCAACAATGACCAATATTTTGAGAGTATTTTGTAACAGGAGGGAATAGCTGTAGCACGACATTCCCTAGAAAAAAAGGAGAAACAGTAGTAGGCACTACGGGATTCCCCGCAGTTGCCGAGTGCCCAAGGCACTCGGCGAAGGGCCAAAAACACTCGGCAAAGGCTTTGCCGAGCAAAGAGCACTCAACAACTGTAGACTCGGCAAAGAGCTTCTTTGCCGAGTGTCATATTTCGGGCACTCGGCAAAGGGTTTGCCGAGTGTCAAAGCTGACACTCGGCAAAATAAAGCCAGTTAACGGCCCCGCACGCGCCGTCGCCGTGACGACGCTGTTTGCCGAGTGCCGGATCAGGCACTCGGCAAACACCAACATCTTTGCCGAGTGTCAGATCGGGACGGTCGGCAAAGAGGCGGCCACAGAGCCACATGGCCCTGCTCCTTCGCCGAGTGTCGATGCAAATACACTTGGCAAAGGCTTAGTCTTTGCCGAGTGTGTTTACCACAGCACTCGGCGAAGACCAAAACACTCGGCAAATATAACAGAAAATAACAGAAATGGGCACTTTGCTGAGTGTTTATGGTAAATACAATTGGCAAAGGCCCTCGGCAAAGCAGTAGCCTTCCCCTGTTTTAATTGTTCGGTCGCGTATAACGTACCCACGCTCAACAGACATTACAGGCAGTTCATATAAATCACAATAAGCATTATAGGCAGTGTATATAGATAATATCCATAACCATTAATCCATAGCAAGCATCACAGGCAGTTCGACAACACAAGTTCACTAGTTCATTCGTTCACAACAAAATGTTGTTCGTTCACATGCATAAACATTGTCTAGCAATCCACAAATCACTAAGGAGGTGGTGGGTTGGGTGCGAACAGTTGGCGGCCTAGCCGAACCGCCAGGTCATCGTCTGGAGGCCCCTCGTTCGATGCCGCCGCTGATCCAGCAAAATTCTATACAAAGGAGAGCAGATTGCATGTGTGAAACAAATGATAAAACATAAACAAAGTAAAAGTGTTTTGATTGTCTAAAGTTGGCCAACTAAGTTTTCTAGGTTGTCAATGGTAACCAACTAAGTTGTCTAAGGTCGAAATAAAACTATAAAGTTGTCAGGTGACTCACTGGAGAGTATGTTGCAGGATGTGGTACCATCGACAGAGGAATCAATGTGAACGGTGGCGGAGTTTGCCCCATCTGCACTGCCATACCACTGAACCACGCATGCCAATCCACCATCTGCTGCTACCTCGCCCGCTCGGCCTTGTCCGCCTGCTGCTGCCTTTGCCGCTCCGCCCGAGCCGCCTCCTCCCGCGAAGCCTGCCGCTCGGCCTCCCACTGCGCCTCCATCTCCTTCCTTTTCTTTCTCTCTTCTTCCAGCTGGGCCTGCAATGTGCCATCAAAATGTTAGAATACAAAGTAAAGGTATGTAAAAATAAGCGAGTGGCAAAAAACAAAAATAACCTGAAGTGTCTGCACGAGGACGTATGCAGCGGTCGGCGCTTGACGTATGTCCGGGTTAGCGCTGCCAGCCCGAATCTGGGACAGAGTGGGAGTAGTGGCTGGGTTGAGTGTGCTATTGCCGAGGGCATACCTCCCATGCTTCTTGCCTCCTCCCATCCTCATGACAATTTCGCCATCAAGTGGCTGAGTGCTCGGATCCCAGTCAGGCCCATACTTTTGCTTTCCCATCTCCGTGTATCTAACGAGGTGGGTGTGTGCCATGGGATTGCTGTACGCCTCGGGTCCGGCCTCCGAATTGTACCGGATGTCGGACGTCGCCTTTCCCATGTGAGATAAAGCAATAGCCTGAAACTCGAAGAGTGTCTCGCCACCATGTGTCGCCGACTACAAAACACAAAAAATAATATGGTTAGAAATTATGCAGAATTTAGCGTTAGAAAACGAAATGACTTGACTTACCCATCTTTCCGAAAATTCCTCGATGTTAAGGCTGCCGAAAATTCCTCCTCCTCTATTTAAATTGACGAATGCATTTCAACGTTTTCATCTCTATTTAAATTGAAAAGGAAAGGGAAGATGCGCTCACCTAGAATGTGGGTGCCGACGTCGGGGTTAGCGGCCCAGGCAGGGGCACAGCCGGCCGGGAACAGCGCCGGTGCGCCTGCAGGGGCCGAGAACGGCGTGGGCAGGGGGCACAGCCGGTCGGGGACGGAGCCGGTGCACCTGCCGGGGCTGGGAACGGCGCGGCCACGACCACGGCGCGGGCACGGCACGGCGCGGGACGGGGAGGAGGCGGCGTGGGGGTGCTGCGGCACGGTGTGGCGACGGGGAGGAGGCGGCGGTCGGGGAGGAGGCGCGACCCGATGAGGACGGCGGCGGCGCCGGGAGGAGGGCGGACGGCGCCGAGGAGGACGGTGGCGGCCAGGGAGGACGGTGGCGGTCGGGAAGGAGGCGCGGCCCGGTGAGGACGGCGGCCCCGCCGGGAGGAGGGCGGACGGCGCCGGGGAGGAGGTGCGGCCGGGGAGGACGGCGGCGGTCGGGGAGGACGGCGGCGGTCGGGGAGGACTGCGGCGGTCGGGGAGGAGGCGGCGGTCGGGGAGGAGGGCGGCGGTCGGGGAGGAGGCGGCGGCCGCGCACGGGGACGGCGGCGACGGGGAGCTGTGTACGTGAGTGCGTGTGCGTGTGTGGCTAAGTGTGGGCGAGCGGTAGATGACCGTTGGCCTGCTGTTTGCCGAGTGCCCGCGATCTGGCACTCGGCAAACACCTGGGCTTTGTCGAGTGTCTGAGATCCGGCACTCGGCAAACCTCCTCTGTTTGCCGAGTGTCCCAGTCAGGACACTCGGCAAACCCCTTGTGTCCCATTATTTCATGCCGATTCACTTTTTCAAATTCAAAAATGTTATACCATTTTACTTTCAAAATAAGTTTTCAAATATACTCAATAATGCTTACTCAATAATGCTGATTCACTTCTTCTACGAATATTTTCATTATTTTATTATGTCATACCTTGAAATCAATTTAGATAGTTAAAATTTTCTTTAATTGGAATTAATAGATAAAAATATCAAACTTTTTTAATAAATTACAAAAAATTTAGATTAATTAAACCATGTTGTCTATTGCCTATACAAATTTTTATGAATTTAAATTCTATTCCAACTTTCAATTTAGTTACAAATGTAATAGAATCCTTCTCAACTATACGAATCTTCTTCGGACATTCTCCGGATCATAAGGGTCGTACATAAAATATTGTTCGAAACCTACTCTGCTATTTACCATAACCTTCACGGATGTTAACATGGTATCCAGACAATTCTCATGTTTTTTAGACATTTTTTGCATTTTATATAATTTTTAAACTACACGGTCACACATTAATGTTCATGTATCGGCAATAAAATATTTAAAATTCCATTGTTTTTGATGGGTAAAGACTAACAATGGAGTAAGTAGCATGAATAGTATTTTTCAACTCACTATATTTCATTATTTAAGTAACTTGCCGTTCAAAATTGACTTATTTGAAAAGGGACCTAGAAATTAAATAAAGTACTTAAAAATAGCTAACAAACCAAAAAAATTTTGCAACTTGGAATGTTAAGTACTAAGAGTTGTGCATGGAGAGAAGAAAAAGTTTCAGGTCGTTTGGAGGATCTTTTTAATTGTTCGCCGAGTGTCGGCTGGTAACACTCGGCAAAGAGATGCCGAGTGCACGTCAGCGACACTCGGCAAAGGAGGTCTTCGTCGAGTGTCCGTTAGCGACACTCGGCGAAGGGCTGCCGCTATGAATCCGCCGTTACACGCTTCGCCGAGTGTCGCACCTTGACACTCGACAAAGATCCTCTTCGCCGAGTGTCCATTAGTGACACTCGGCGAAGTGCTGCCACCGTAAACGCGCCGTGCGCCCCGCTGGACACGTGGCCGACCGGTCAGGTTATTTGCCGCAGTGTCTGTTTCTGACACTCGACAAAGGTCCTCTTCGCCGAGTGTTTTTGTTTCGCTGAGTGCTGCGGCCTGGGGCTCGGAAAAGAGTCTGTTTGCCGAGTGCCCGATATATTACACCCGACAAAGTTTTGGCACTCGGCAACTACTGGGTTTCCCGTAGTGAGGACGACATGTACTGCTTTTTTCGAGTACTTATTCTTTTCCAATAATTTTTTTTGGACAAATTAAGGCCACCAAAATAGGCCCAACAGCTCCCGCAGCTAGACTTTCTCTCTCTGTACATACGGTATCACGGGTCTTACGGCCGGTGCTGTCAGAATAAGTTCGTGCCTCTCGTGAAGGTCTTATATTAATTATTCAATGGATCGATGGATGTCGCTTGGTCCAATGGTCCATATGGTTCGTTCAACTAGACAAGCAAGTAGCCGCGCTCTCGTATAACACCTTTCTCAGCTTTGCAACCAGTTCCATCATGTACGTGCTTACAAGTGTTGGACCGGTTGAGATGGGTGAAATCTTTTGTCCCTTTCATTTGTACTAGTAGGGTGCACGTGCCACAGGCACGTGTTAAAACCCGAATGTAAATGATTGAAAAATTTGCTTGAAACACATAACACTTAAAGTGCCGAAAAGATCATCCATATATTAAACCAAGCGTAACAAACGGAACTGGTGCTCTACAATGTCGCGCAACCTGATTCTTAGATAGAGAGTTTGTTACTTAAAAAGATAACCATCATCAAGTCCAAACACTGACGAGGAAAATACAACTGCCCATATGACCAAGACACACGAACAATGACATGCAGTAGTGACAAATGCAAAAGTAACAGCTCAAACCTGATGAAAACAACATATGTCTTCAACAAAAATCTGTCTTTCCAGGGTGCAATCTCATTCTGAATACAATCCTCCCAGATGCTAAATTTGTGACCATCCCTTTGAGGTTAACCTGCACAGATCACTCATCAATCATCAAGAAATTAAAGAACATCTGTATTGAGTACTTATTCATGCATCTGTCACATTAAATTCTGAAATGCAGTAAAGAGGAGATGGAGATTTAAACATGCAGTATGACTGATACACTCTGCAGAACTGAGTATACTTAGGGTGATATTTATAGTTAGTTATAAGGTGAAAAATTAAAAACTGAATCCTCAGTGGCCACACTTCCTAAACCAGCTCTATCCATGTATATCACCAGACTTCACACACTCTGTATCAACTAATTAAGCTTAACCACTAAATACTCTGTATCACCTAATTAAGCTTCATCTAATTCGATAAAGTGATATGCTAACCTAGCTAGGTAAAACTAAGGCAGCCTGCTGCTGTTATTATAGCTTGACCTGACACTATGAGAGATATGGTGCAGGGTAGATTTGAATTTCCAAGAGAGGACTTAAATCTACAGAAATAACTTGGGCTAGAAGTGGGATGAACCACCTGTACAACAACCGAATGATGCACTGCAATCCATAAACCTTTATCTCAAAACTCAGAACCTGATAGCCAGTAGTGTTCCCAAACTTCAAGCAGGCAATTTGTGGAAGGAACAAAGAATAGCGCAGAGGCCTCGACCTATGGAGGCCACCTTTCGCAGCCATTGAAAAACTGCAGAAAGATATAAAATGGAATCCTGACTGCTATACTATTTTTCATGAAACAGAAATTACTTATAGTCAGATAAATTTCAGAACCATCACAACTAAAATAGTCTTCACTGCAAACCAGGCAAACCTCCTACACTGAGCATTTAAAAGGATAACGCACCATATCACTGTGTTCAGGCACTCTTCAGAGTTGTCTGCATATGTCAATATTCTTCTAAAAGGGTGTCAAGATCTCTTCCAATCTGTCGAGAAGGTTTCTAATCAGTCAATTAGCATATATCATAAATCAACAAAGATCAACATCAGTTAAGAATATAGCTTTATGTGTCTCCACTGCAGTAACATATTTAGTTTTTACACTACATTTATATATTCTAGTATACATACCAGTACAGCTTGAATTTCTAAAAACATACTGAAGGGGCCAAGCATTCCAATTCTTTAGCTTCTGGTTGTGCGCACTCATAGCCCCATCCGATAAACAGGTTAGCAAGCACCTTGCATGAGCAGCAAATAATGGACATCAGTAAGCATCTAAGACAGGAGAGAAAACATATTTAGTCTGAAATACAAAACTACAATGCAGTTAGCAAGCCAAAAAGTGGAATAACTATATGCTAAAATATTGTAGGAAAATGCAGAGGAAAGATTGAAGTGACAAAATGATGTCATTGTGTTAATTAAAGGAATATGATTCAAACCAAACTATTCAAGTCAAGCTTTGAGTTCTTTTGTTAAGCCCATGTATCTGTTTTCTATATTTGCAAAAAAATTATGCTGACTACCAGGGATGCTTGCTTCATTTTTTTTTTCATTCTAAGTAAGTGCTAACATGTACAAGTATCTTAACGAACCTTCTTTTCTTTAGTGGTAGCTGCATTTACTGGATCATCCACTATCCTACCACTATATCTTTCTTCTCTTACTTTCCAATATTCTGCAGTAAACAAAATAGAAGTAGACAGCTAAATGGTATAGTGTTGCTTGACTGCTTGAACCATCTTGATTTGCAGTTGACAACCAAAGTGACGTAATTGTTTGACCCCCCTGCTTTTAGCTAGGAAGAGCAAATGTATAGAAATATAAATATTGGCCAGGCTGCAACTTTCTACACTTGCGGGGGGGCATGGAGGGCTCACTGACCTTTCCAGGGTACAGTATCCTGCATGTTCAGTAGTGAAGTATGTACAGACCAATCCTGCAATTTGAATAATAAGAACTCCATTACTCAGTGACAAAGAGCATAAGCCTACAAGTGTAGATAACCAGATGAGCCACTTAAAGTTAGCTATACAGAGAAATCGTAGACTATTATCTCAGTTAAAATTAGATGATACTGCTATATGTCCAAGCTATATGTCAACGTTAGCTAACAACATATTATTCAAAACATGGAGGTCTAGTTCAGAATAACTAATCTGAATGGCTCATTGCTCCTCTTCGTTTAGTTTTCCCAGGGCATCTGGTGCTGACTCAATTTCTTTCTCTTCTCCTGAAATCAATTTTCAGATAGAACACGTGGTAGAGTTTTACCTTCATCACTACTGAACATTTTGTCGAACTGAAGAAGCCATATACTAAATTTACATATACTAACTGTTGTGCTTCAAGCAAAGGGTGGATTTCTACCTTCGACTTCAGCAATCTCAATGGGGCATGCCATACATAGGAAACATAGCTCGTCACTAATCAACAAAGCTAATCAAACTGAAGCACAAAACCTGCAGAAAAAGAAAGCTGCACATATTAGCCATCAAAGGAAAAATTCAGTAGAAAATATATATCATTCTTATATGCTGGAAAGAGACTGATACTGTTTTTATTTCTAATATTATCATGTACCCTTTTCTTTTTAAGCTAGTAGATCACCAGATTGCAGGATGCACTGATGTCTTGGAAAAATCAGATGTTACTATTTCTTGTATCCCAAGTAAAATTATCCCCTGTTCTGGCATTTGAAATGGCATGTTACCTCTGTCATGCAGCGTGTATCTGGCGGCAAATCCTTCAATTAGGCTTTCCAACCTTGTGAAATGCATAGGGACAAGCATAGTTGCTAGAAAATTAACTCTTCTGATGCTTAAAAAACAATTATCACCTCTTGTGCCTGAAGGCGATGAAGGGGATGGCCTTGGCTTCATAAACGGTTTGCGGAATCTTTATTTAACAAATTTACCTTCATAACACAAACCAATTTAAATAAATCAACTGCAAACAAAAATCATCTACGCTGCGTAGTCACCATGTGCAAGTGCGCCGTCATGGGCCGTACCCAGCATGCCCGCCGGCGTCGTCCTCGCCCCCGCCCAGATGCTGGACGCGTGCTGGTGCCGCCGCTTTTTGCATCTGCACGTTGCATCTGCATGTCGGACTCGCGGAAGAGGATAGGGACAATGGCGCCGCCGCCGTCAGGGACCCGCCGCCTTGAGCGGGCGAACATGCACGCGGACGGGGAACCCCCTCGCGGCGGAGGACAGTGGCATCTTGTGCTGGAGGACGACGACGAGCCTTCTCGCAGGGGGCTGGCGGCGCTGGATCAACGAATGAGAGGGATGGGTAGGCGTTTCGAGGAAAGAAAACAGGAGAGAAGCGTGATTGACGGGGTCGGGTACGGTGGGCGGGTAAGGCCGCGTGGAGGTGAAAACAAATTTACGTTTTTTCTGAAATAATGTCGCCTAAAGCCTCGTGCGTTGGATCGGCATGTGATGCCCGTAGGGCCTTCGTTTGAATTGCTTGATGGCCAAACATTTTTAGTGGATTCCTGTCAAGTGGAGACGCTGTGAGGGGTATGAGGGTTTTAGAAAAACATTTTTTTACCAATTGTTTTGGATCCTTATAGTATAGATTAAAAAATAGTAAACAAAAATATTCATATTTTTTAAAAAGGTTGTGATTGAAAACACAATTTTTTTTAAAATAAAGTTACGCTCTACCAATATCAGAGGTCGAGAAAGGGGTTTACATAACACAATTATAGATAATATGTTCCGTCTACTGAACCACTCATGTAAAAAATGACATTTCTGACGCTAAGAACACGAACACGATGGAATGATACATGTTTCATACAAAGCCTCAACATCAGCAATATTTTACAATCTAGCATTTAAAAATCTGCCACTCTTCTTTACACCAACACCGAGTTCTTGGATGCCCAAACAATTGTTGAAGCACAAACTGAAAAAATGACTGCAAGGATACCATATCAGGAATTTAGGAACCTTGACGATCCATATCGCCAGACAATGGACAACTTTATGAGTCCAAAATAGTAGCATGATAAACAGAATATTTTTTCAGAGAATAATAATATGAAGAGAACAGAGCTGGATGTGCATGTACTAACCCCAGGAATGTAATCATATCAGCTGGCAATCTATGAGATCTCAAGGTTGCTTAACATTACATGTACCAACCACATGAAGTAGACTCAATAGAGTGTTTATAGCAGTACCTTGAGAGGTTATAACGTAGTAAATTCATGCCACCAAAAAGGACCCTTCAGTTTACGATAGATATTTATTCGTTCAAGAAGAAAAACCTTCACCAATGCACCTCGAACATGCCGGCAAGGGAAAAGAAAGAAGCGGTCTGTTTCTGCATCCACACACGAACTTCCAGCAAGCGACACACACAGGATGATTTCCACATAATAGGTTTACAACAGATTTTGTGCTTAAATAAATTATGTATAATAACTATTTCTCATTATCACGAGTCAAGTGCCTGGCTATTTGCTACAGAAGCAAAGGAAAGAAAAAATAAAACAGATGCAATTAAACTACCTGAAGCATATCTTACATAGTAAGAAGTGAATAATCTGAAGCACTTATTATTGTTCACTACTTTTGTTTTCTTTTTTCAATGACAACTCCAATGGCACAAGAGAGATCAACTTATTCATTTCTTGGCCTGCAATAGAGCAAAAGATATTTCGAGACACTTAGCAGGTAATATAAAATGAAATACATTTCAGATTGCAGTAATTTTAATCTCATTGTTTCCTGCTCAAACTTCGAAAGACACAAATTGAAACAGATGTAAATTAAGTCAAAAGGAAAAATATGATTTAGTCCTAAAGAACCACTGTACAATCCCCAAGTTTTGAGCCATGGGAAACTGATGTTTAAAAGGGAAAAAATATGCCTACCTAAGTGTTTGAAAGGGAACCAATATTTCAAAGCATGCTGACACGCTTATGACATGGGCATCGTCAAGGATACCCAATAGATATACTCTGTAAAATAGAAATAGCAAATTAGCAATACCAAACTGCTCATGACATAACGTTTCTACATACAAACAAATAAACCATACAGATTTGTCAATTGGGAAAAAAGAACAGAATCACAAAAGGTAGGAAAACATGGTTAGTACACTGATATTTACCATATGGTTAGTTTGTGTGGAACTCTCTAATGATGGGCTCAAAAAATAGAAAAGTAAATACATGAAGACTGTTAGTGACTGCATTGCAGCTTCAATCACATGCAGAGATGGCAGTAGTATCCAGACTGCTTATGAAGTACTCTTTAACTTTATCTAAATTTAGACTGCCATGTATCTATAGAAACAAGTGAGCATCCTTCTTCCTACTTGATTTAAAAGCATGCAGAAAGAAAATTTAGACTGCCATGTATCTATAGAAATATTCAGATCAGAGCAGTGAGCAGGTGAAACAATATTCAGATCAGATCAGAGTAGACATCCATGCACATCTCATAAGTATTTATCCTATCTAGTATCCAATTCACACACACCAATGTGTATTGGAATAGAAAACTGCTCAAACACCTATCGATGAACTGGAATTAAAAAGTGAGTTACAAATTCTGAACCGAGTATGCCAACTGGAAAATGAACTAAACTAAAAAGTGAACAAATTTTAGAACCTAAAACATGAACAATGAACCCATCCATTTGCTAAATTTTTTGAGAGAAGATAAATTCGGATGTATTCTTTGAGAGAAGATAAATTCTTCGAGTGATTAAAGAATATGATGCAACTAAAATTTCGGTAACCATCTTACCTTACATGGTTCACCTGGGCTAGTATGTATTAGCTTTCTTTAGCAAGTTGAAGCAGATTACTCAAAAGGAATCCCAACTCCAAAATTTATTGCAAGAAAATGATGCAACATGTGAATTGAAGTCCCTCAAAAAAAAAATGCATAGACATCTCCTATTCCAGCCACCTGAACACATGACTATTTTTGTACACTACACATTAAGATGATGAGAAGAAAATTTGGTTCTAGATCCTCACAGAGCTTTCAAACAAAGAAGATTTGAGTACGTAGTTAATGTTACCTGTTACTGCCATTTGTTTCCTTACAAAGCAGATTTTGGCAAGACTATGTACTCGATGTACTCCAAGCATGGATTTCCTTCAGTAATTTTGTGAGGGAAGAAAGCATGTGCTCATCACCTGAGACTGATCATGAACACCACTAAGAAATAAGAGGACACAAAGACCGGATGATAAACGCTTCTGTGCGGAAAAGGGTGTCTCATGACAGATATCTGATGTGCTATTATTCAAATGCTGAAAAATGGTATTGATTGATAGTATTTAAAAATGCACATATAAAAGGAGAAATAACCTCACTGTCTTCCACGACGACAGCACGACAATGGGTCGCTATTTGACATTTATATGTTACCTTCTTAAATATCAGGTAAGATGTCGCCCTAAAAAAACCAGGTAAGATATCTACAATTGACGTTAAAAGTGAAAAAAATTCACATACAGAGCACTAACATTGAACCATGTAAAAATATAAATCTAACCGCATCCTAGATAACCACATACGGTGTGACAGAATAATCGGATTGTTATTCCTTCTGCTGGCATCACGATAATCGGATTGGGTTTAGATTCCCTCACCTCTTGTTGATACGTGTGCTATCCAGATTTTCACTTTGCATCCAGCTTCCACCATCTTGTCAATATTTATTGCCTTTTCAACACGGTGGGAAAGAAGACAAATTATTGTGTTTTAGGTATATATTACAATAATCCTAAATAATAAGTTTGTGTTGAGCATATGTATTTACAAATCAATGGTAAAAAGAAACACAGTTGTCTGGTCCAACCTGAGCAATGTGCATGCGGCCTGAAGGCTCGAATCCATCATAGCACATGGGGTTGGGCTTCTCCTGCAGTGGCTGCTTCGACTCGTTCTCCGATTGGCACTTGAATCCCGCACAACACGCTCGCTGCTTGATCACTCGAGGTGCAGCTACTCCCCACCGTCGTGTTTCTGGGATGGATCAGAGATTAGAATTTATGATTAACAATAAGAAAAACCTAGCCTCAACAATTGGATATGTAGATCAATAGGATCACAAGTGGTGGGTCACAACCTGCAACAGAGGATGGATGGAGGAAGGGGATACCTGCCCTTCGGTGATGGCGCTGCAATATCGAATGTGCCCTTAGATGCTTCTCTAGGCTTTCCTGTCACCTTCACAACACCGTCTCTCATTGTTGCCTCCCTTAGTTCCTTTGTCGAGGCCTACATCTTCAAGGATCCTTATCCTAAAACATAAATACGAGTGTAATTTAGATAGTTTTTCATAGTTCTCTACAACTAATTCAACTAAATTCATCCCTGACCAAATTCTAATTCAAAATGCACTTTGCAGTAAGAACATTGCTAATTGAACACTTTACCAATATAAAAGACTATGGTTGTACAGAAAGCATTTATCATCTTTCTAGCCACATGGCATACTGCTGCTTCCAAAAACAATAAAATGGGATATGTACTATTTATGTAAACCAGACAAATACTTACCTCTTATAATACATTTGATGGGTTGCTGATGCCAGCTATCAAAAACTAAATCCAAAAGTCTGTCCAGAGAAATAAACTCCATGAGTTTTGCAAAATTGCCCAAATTTTGCACTTCCTGCAAGCATAGCACGCATGAAGCACACACAAAGTGTCTCTGAAATATTTCTGGCATGCTATATCAACACACAATTTACTGGATCGATTGCATGCAAGAAGCATTTAATAATCAATCAAGGAAAATTACATTTTTAGATTAATACACGCCTATAAGTTGGGCTTACTATTTATTTGGACAAGTGTCTCTTCAAGATGTACAACATGAGTAACACAGAACCTGAACTAATAAGTAATCTAACTTTTATACCGATGACTGCATACTCATTTGTAATCATAAAAGAGATTTTATTAGTGCCAAAACAAATAATCTGAAGACAGTGATTGCTAAGATGCATTGCATATTGTATAATCCATTCACTCACTATACCTTGGAGCCAAAAAAAATCAAGCACATAGCAATCCCTGTTAGCTGCAAATCAAGAAAAGAAATCAGGTCACACAACGCTGGCTCAAAACAGGAACGGGATATGGCTATTGCTAAAATATCTAGGTTTGATTTCACCGAAAAGAAATCTCAGGCTAGTGACAGTAAAGATACGTGCAACAAGTTACCTACCTGTAGTTTTTGGGCGTCCACAAAGGAACACTGGTGCCATAATCAGTGCTGCGACGAGACACTCCTCCAGCTGGCCATGCTTTGCCATCTGATCAAATCGAATCCGGCCAATGGCCAAAATAGATGCCAAAAAGTTGAGGAAAATTGATGAAACAGAAAATGGATCTAGAATATTAAGACCGCCTGATATCTTGTAAAATCTTACCATTGCGAAGAAAACTGCCGAGATCCGGCCGCCACCAGGCTGTCAAGCCCATCCCGCCACACCTCTACTCCTGGTCGCCCCTTCTCCACACCTCTGGCCGAGGTCGACGGCGGGGATGAGCACGCCACGGCCGCGGTGACGGGCGACCAAGAGCCACCCCTCCTCGACGCCGGAGGCCTCCATGATCTCCGGCCACCCGTCGTGCAAGAACGGGCCTTCGCTATTCCGCCCGACCTTGACGGGCCATACCTTGACCTTGCTCGAGGATGGGGGACGACGGGGGGCCGCTGCCGTCAGCGCGGTCGCGGGCGACCCACTCCCTGACGAGGCTCACCCGGTCACACTCGATCTCGCGGACCCAGGAGGACGAGGAGGAGGCGGCGCGTGTGATCTTCGCGGCGGATGAGGTGTGGGAGATCTGTGATGTGGGCGCGCGACGGCGGAGGTCCTCGACCACCAGCAGCAGCTCCTGCTGCGCGCCGCTCCTTGAGCGACGCTAGGGGAGGAGCCGTACAGGGAGGCGGATTGAGAGGATGATCCCTTGGACTGACGGCATGTAGGCGGGGATCGGGGAGGACGGGAGCGGCGGCGCGGGGCAGAGAAAGAATGGGAGCGCAGGAGAAGATGGAAAGGCAGCGAGGGAAAGATGGAAAGACAGGCGTCATTAATGGACGGCGTTGGGCGTGGGTAGGCAGGCGGGTATGCGGGAGCACAGGGTGAAAAAAGTATCAAGTTTTTGGCAGAATCATTTTCTAACTCTCAATTTTACACAGGTGGGTTTTGGTCCTCCTTTGGTCGAGCCTGTCAAGTGGGTCCTCTGTGAGGGGTACAGGGAGTTTTTTTAGGTGAAAAATGTTTAAAACCTTCAGTTTACGATAGATATTTATTCGTTCAAGAAGAAAAACCTTCACCAATGCACCTCGAACATGCCGGCAAGGGAAAAGAAAGAAGCGGTCTGTTTCTGCATCCACACACGAACTTCCAGCAAGCGACACACACAGGATGATTTCCACATAATAGGTTTACAACAGATTTTGTGCTTAAATAAATTATGTATAATAACTATTTCTCATTATCACGAGTCAAGTGCCTGGCTATTTGCTACAGAAGCAAAGGAAAGAAAAAATAAAACAGATGCAATTAAACTACCTGAAGCATATCTTACATAGTAAGAAGTGAATAATCTGAAGCACTTATTATTGTTCACTACTTTTGTTTTCTTTTTTCAATGACAACTCCAATGGCACAAGAGAGATCAACTTATTCATTTCTTGGCCTGCAATAGAGCAAAAGATATTTCGAGACACTTAGCAGGTAATATAAAATGAAATACATTTCAGATTGCAGTAATTTTAATCTCATTGTTTCCTGCTCAAACTTCGAAAGACACAAATTGAAACAGATGTAAATTAAGTCAAAAGGAAAAATATGATTTAGTCCTAAAGAACCACTGTACAATCCCCAAGTTTTGAGCCATGGGAAACTGATGTTTAAAAGGGAAAAAATATGCCTACCTAAGTGTTTGAAAGGGAACCAATATTTCAAAGCATGCTGACACGCTTATGACATGGGCATCGTCAAGGATACCCAATAGATATACTCTGTAAAATAGAAATAGCAAATTAGCAATACCAAACTGCTCATGACATAACGTTTCTACATACAAACAAATAAACCATACAGATTTGTCAATTGGGAAAAAAGAACAGAATCACAAAAGGTAGGAAAACATGGTTAGTACACTGATATTTACCATATGGTTAGTTTGTGTGGAACTCTCTAATGATGGGCTCAAAAAATAGAAAAGTAAATACATGAAGACTGTTAGTGACTGCATTGCAGCTTCAATCACATGCAGAGATGGCAGTAGTATCCAGACTGCTTATGAAGTACTCTTTAACTTTATCTAAATTTAGACTGCCATGTATCTATAGAAACAAGTGAGCATCCTTCTTCCTACTTGATTTAAAAGCATGCAGAAAGAAAATTTAGACTGCCATGTATCTATAGAAATATTCAGATCAGAGCAGTGAGCAGGTGAAACAATATTCAGATCAGATCAGAGTAGACATCCATGCACATCTCATAAGTATTTATCCTATCTAGTATCCAATTCACACACACCAATGTGTATTGGAATAGAAAACTGCTCAAACACCTATCGATGAACTGGAATTAAAAAGTGAGTTACAAATTCTGAACCGAGTATGCCAACTGGAAAATGAACTAAACTAAAAAGTGAACAAATTTTAGAACCTAAAACATGAACAATGAACCCATCCATTTGCTAAATTTTTTGAGAGAAGATAAATTCGGATGTATTCTTTGAGAGAAGATAAATTCTTCGAGTGATTAAAGAATATGATGCAACTAAAATTTCGGTAACCATCTTACCTTACATGGTTCACCTGGGCTAGTATGTATTAGCTTTCTTTAGCAAGTTGAAGCAGATTACTCAAAAGGAATCCCAACTCCAAAATTTATTGCAAGAAAATGATGCAACATGTGAATTGAAGTCCCTCAAAAAAAAATGCATAGACATCTCCTATTCCAGCCACCTGAACACATGACTATTTTTGTACACTACACATTAAGATGATGAGAAGAAAATTTGGTTCTAGATCCTCACAGAGCTTTCAAACAAAGAAGATTTGAGTACGTAGTTAATGTTACCTGTTACTGCCATTTGTTTCCTTACAAAGCAGATTTTGGCAAGACTATGTACTCGATGTACTCCAAGCATGGATTTCCTTCAGTAATTTTGTGAGGGAAGAAAGCATGTGCTCATCACCTGAGACTGATCATGAACACCACTAAGAAATAAGAGGACACAAAGACCGGATGATAAACGCTTCTGTGCGGAAAAGGGTGTCTCATGACAGATATCTGATGTGCTATTATTCAAATGCTGAAAAATGGTATTGATTGATAGTATTTAAAAATGCACATATAAAAGGAGAAATAACCTCACTGTCTTCCACGACGACAGCACGACAATGGGTCGCTATTTGACATTTATATGTTACCTTCTTAAATATCAGGTAAGATGTCGCCCTAAAAAAACCAGGTAAGATATCTACAATTGACGTTAAAAGTGAAAAAAATTCACATACAGAGCACTAACATTGAACCATGTAAAAATATAAATCTAACCGCATCCTAGATAACCACATACGGTGTGACAGAATAATCGGATTGTTATTCCTTCTGCTGGCATCACGATAATCGGATTGGGTTTAGATTCCCTCACCTCTTGTTGATACGTGTGCTATCCAGATTTTCACTTTGCATCCAGCTTCCACCATCTTGTCAATATTTATTGCCTTTTCAACACGGTGGGAAAGAAGACAAATTATTGTGTTTTAGGTATATATTACAATAATCCTAAATAATAAGTTTGTGTTGAGCATATGTATTTACAAATCAATGGTAAAAAGAAACACAGTTGTCTGGTCCAACCTGAGCAATGTGCATGCGGCCTGAAGGCTCGAATCCATCATAGCACATGGGGTTGGGCTTCTCCTGCAGTGGCTGCTTCGACTCGTTCTCCGATTGGCACTTGAATCCCGCACAACACGCTCGCTGCTTGATCACTCGAGGTGCAGCTACTCCCCACCGTCGTGTTTCTGGGATGGATCAGAGATTAGAATTTATGATTAACAATAAGAAAAACCTAGCCTCAACAATTGGATATGTAGATCAATAGGATCACAAGTGGTGGGTCACAACCTGCAACAGAGGATGGATGGAGGAAGGGGATACCTGCCCTTCGGTGATGGCGCTGCAATATCGAATGTGCCCTTAGATGCTTCTCTAGGCTTTCCTGTCACCTTCACAACACCGTCTCTCATTGTTGCCTCCCTTAGTTCCTTTGTCGAGGCCTACATCTTCAAGGATCCTTATCCTAAAACATAAATACGAGTGTAATTTAGATAGTTTTTCATAGTTCTCTACAACTAATTCAACTAAATTCATCCCTGACCAAATTCTAATTCAAAATGCACTTTGCAGTAAGAACATTGCTAATTGAACACTTTACCAATATAAAAGACTATGGTTGTACAGAAAGCATTTATCATCTTTCTAGCCACATGGCATACTGCTGCTTCCAAAAACAATAAAATGGGATATGTACTATTTATGTAAACCAGACAAATACTTACCTCTTATAATACATTTGATGGGTTGCTGATGCCAGCTATCAAAAACTAAATCCAAAAGTCTGTCCAGAGAAATAAACTCCATGAGTTTTGCAAAATTGCCCAAATTTTGCACTTCCTGCAAGCATAGCACGCATGAAGCACACACAAAGTGTCTCTGAAATATTTCTGGCATGCTATATCAACACACAATTTACTGGATCGATTGCATGCAAGAAGCATTTAATAATCAATCAAGGAAAATTACATTTTTAGATTAATACACGCCTATAAGTTGGGCTTACTATTTATTTGGACAAGTGTCTCTTCAAGATGTACAACATGAGTAACACAGAACCTGAACTAATAAGTAATCTAACTTTTATACCGATGACTGCATACTCATTTGTAATCATAAAAGAGATTTTATTAGTGCCAAAACAAATAATCTGAAGACAGTGATTGCTAAGATGCATTGCATATTGTATAATCCATTCACTCACTATACCTTGGAGCCAAAAAAAATCAAGCACATAGCAATCCCTGTTAGCTGCAAATCAAGAAAAGAAATCAGGTCACACAACGCTGGCTCAAAACAGGAACGGGATATGGCTATTGCTAAAATATCTAGGTTTGATTTCACCGAAAAGAAATCTCAGGCTAGTGACAGTAAAGATACGTGCAACAAGTTACCTACCTGTAGTTTTTGGGCGTCCACAAAGGAACACTGGTGCCATAATCAGTGCTGCGACGAGACACTCCTCCAGCTGGCCATGCTTTGCCATCTGATCAAATCGAATCCGGCCAATGGCCAAAATAGATGCCAAAAAGTTGAGGAAAATTGATGAAACAGAAAATGGATCTAGAATATTAAGACCGCCTGATATCTTGTAAAATCTTACCATTGCGAAGAAAACTGCCGAGATCCGGCCGCCACCAGGCTGTCAAGCCCATCCCGCCACACCTCTGCTCCTGGTCGCCCCTTCTCCACACCTCTGGCCGAGGTCGACGGCGGGGATGAGCACGCCACGGCCGCGGTGACGGGCGACCAAGAGCCACCCCTCCTCGACGCCGGAGGCCTCCATGATCTCCGGCCACCCGTCGTGCAAGAACGGGCCTTCGCTATTCCGCCCGACCTTGACGGGCCATACCTTGACCTTGCTCGAGGATGGGGGACGACGGGGGGCCGCTGCCGTCAGCGCGGTCGCGGGCGACCCACTCCCTGACGAGGCTCACCCGGTCACACTCGATCTCGCGGACCCAGGAGGACGAGGAGGAGGCGGCGCGTGTGATCTTCGCGGCGGATGAGGTGTGGGAGATCTGTGATGTGGGCGCGCGACGGCGGAGGTCCTCGACCACCAGCAGCAGCTCCTGCTGCGCGCCGCTCCTTGAGCGACGCTAGGGGAGGAGCCGTACAGGGAGGCGGATTGAGAGGATGATCCCTTGGACTGACGGCATGTAGGCGGGGATCGGGGAGGACGGGAGCGGCGGCGCGGGGCAGAGAAAGAATGGGAGCGCAGGAGAAGATGGAAAGGCAGCGAGGGAAAGATGGAAAGACATGCGTCATTAATGGACGACGTTGGGCGTGGGTAGGCAGGCGGGTATGCGGGAGCACAGGGTGAAAAAAGTATCAAGTTTTTGGCAGAATCATTTTCTAACTCTCAATTTTACACAGGTAGGTTTTGGTCCTCCTTTGGTCGAGCCTGTCAAGTGGGTCCTCTGTGAGGGGTACAGGGAGTTTTTTTAGGTGAAAAATGTTTCAATTCTCTTGTATCCTTATAGTATAGATTTTTGTGTAGCCTGTCCTATCCTTACAAGTGTTCCTCTGGACCACCATGTGTACAAATACTTAACCTACCTCACTCTCCGTCTCCCTATACACACTTGCTAGGGTTGTACAGAGTAGTACACGCGTAGTTGAGCATCTGGGGTTGGCCGGTGCAATGAAGCAGCACAGCACATTAATCATTCCTCCAAGCAGTGAAACAGCTACACCTCCAATTCTCTCACCACCTTGGGGGCGGCCGCAGCTCTGTCCTTCCGTGCTATCGCGCCACGCCATGGATCCCAACAGCGAGGGCGGCGGCGGAGGCGAGGGCGACCTCGACCTAAACCTCTCCCTGCAGCCGTCCATGGCACCCGAGCCGGAGCCGCCAGGATACTTCTCCTGCACCTACTGCGACAAGAAATTCTACTCCTCCCAGGCGCTCGGCGGCCACCAGAACGCCCACAAGTTCGAGCGCAGCGTCGCCAAGCGCGCCCGCGAGCTGGCCGCCGCTCGCCGGCACGGAGGCCATGGCGGCGAGCGCGGCAGCGCGGCCCAAGAGGAGGCTAGGAGGGGGAAGGAACTGGGCATTGCTGCGCAGGGATCGGCGGCGAGCTCGTCAACGCAGCAGATCGTCGGGGCGCCGCCGGAGGCAGGCAGGGATCTCACCGACGACATCGACCTCTCCCTGAAGCTATGAGTGGCTGCAGCTCCTGTCGTCGTCCTGGAGGTTCTTATCGCCTCGAGCAATCAGTTATTGAGATGATCCATCCTTGAGTGCTTGTTATGTTTTGTGTGCTGATGATTAAACCTCTAGCTTTTTTGATCAATTTCCTTGCCATGCATAGAGCCATAGACTCAAAGCATATTCTTGATGGTTTTCCTTTTGATCCCCTCCTCTACCCCTTCCCCCTTCTGCTTCTCATCCCCATCTTCTTCACCTCTTCTTTTATTTTTATTAAAATTATACCGGGACATGATTTAATCATTACTTTCCATGTAAAGCCTAGATATGGAAACATTAACAAGGTGGGGATTGATGCTCTTTCAAGAAGTGTACCATGTGCATGGAATTGCCACAGGAGATACCAACTATACACATTACAGGGACTAGGAAAGCACAGTATATACATACGGGCAGTACAGTAGTACTACAGTATGCAGCGAAGCTACAGGTAAGATGCAGCACTACAACCTATGGTTGGTAATCCTCATTAATGGAGTAATCCTTACAACACATCCAAGCGAAGTCTGTGGACTGTGTATATGGATGAGTCTAGGTGTGTGGTCCAGTAGGCCTTAGCTCCAGCAGTCTAGCTAGGCTCATCTTTGTCGCTGCCAATGCTTTGAGAATAAAAGCACGTGACTTATTACCTCCCTTTGTCATTGTCCGAATAGTGATATCAACCGAATAACCGTAATAATTTGAAGCGACCCCGCGGTAGCGACAGGTGGTTGTGCTGGTGCTTTTCGGGCAAATTCTGGGGCCGCATGGCGAAAAAGATAAGCACTCGAGACGAAAGTAAATCAAAGAACATTATTAATTGACTCAGAAAAAAATATTTCCCCTTGAATTTCTTTTAACGTGAGCCGACCATCTCCACACTTGAAATTTATGTCCTGTGGCTATAGATAATTGCACTATTTATTGACGAAATGCCCTTTGGTGTCACTATCACCTTTTTGGGACAATAGTTGGCGATTGGGTGAAAGGGAATGAAAAGGTGAACACTTTTTGCATTGGGCCGAATGCACAGACGGAAGAAATGAACTAATATGGTTTTCTAGGTGAAACTTTTCATCCTTTTGAGGGTATAAACACCCCCTAAAAATTGTAATATCTCTACTGGGACTATATTGCCCCCGAAAGACGTTAATCATATAGCTGTCGTCGACGGTCTTTCAGTAGTGGCTCTATCATCCTTCCTTTTCGTTTCTTTTCGGATATATAGGAGCCACACAATTGCGAGAATATATTAATGGTCAAGGACTGCTATACACACACACACACACGCATGTCTATTGGATGTGCGATTTTGGAACTGCATGTCCCTTGCTGCACACATAAAAAGTAAATTAAGTTTATAAGCAATTCAGCTCACACTACTTTCCCTTTATTGAATGCGATCGAAACCGAGCATTTGTTTAGTTGATTCTTTTTTGTGTAAAAATTGTCAAACATGGATGGCATGGCTAGAGCTGACGTTCAGATATAAGGTAATTTTTAATTAATTTAGCATATGAATTGAAGTTAGAAGTACTGAATTAAAAAGGGATTTGCATATAACCAGTTATCTGTATGACTGTATAGCTACAATAGAAATATGCTTATTTTTGAAATCAATATAAGCAAAAGATTAGACATCATCTACGAATCGGATTATTGAATATACTTCTTGTTTGGATATATATATATATATATATATATATATATATATATATATATATATATATATATATATATATATATACACACACGCACGCACGCGCGCACACACACACACACACACACACGCACGCACGCACACACACACACTCCATGTTTTTCTTCCATATAATATATACACAAGATTCGAAACCAGGTTACTCAATACAGTCCTTCCTATGGATGCCAACAATTGGAACTTCAGTTGCGACTTATGTTCTGTTTGGACTTTTGTGTTTCGATTGAAATAGACACTTTTTGGTCAATTAAGGAACAAAGCATTTTTTTGTGTGTCTATAAGTAGTATCTGCTAAAACATAGGCTGATGGCATAATCATCACTGATGCATTAGCTAAACACCAATTGATGGATGCTTTATCGATCTCTTGAGACAGAACCTCCTTTCTAGAGAGGAGGAATAATCAAAACAAAGCTTGGTCCATAATCCACAGGCAATTTCACAATAAAGGAGGGTTTGGTCAAGGGATGAAGAAAAAGTGCTTTAGTCCTAATGTTTTCTTTTGCAAATTTATCTACTATGTTTTTTTTGCATACTTACCAAACGTTATTTGTTGGAAATTTAGTAGTTGATCGAAATTGTCTACGTCATGTGAAGTTATGACCATTTATATAAATCGAAGCGATACAGAATTACAACTTACTGCAATGTGAAGATAAATATTGCTATTAATGTATTCTTAGGCTAATCCCAGTGCATAGTTTCATTGCATGGTTTCCAATAGTGTCATGTCATCTAAACGTATTTAAGTTCATGAATGAAACAAGATCTCCCAATGCAAAGCTTCATGTCACGGTTTCATAGGCTAGCTAAAATATTTAATTGTGAGGCATATGATTGGGTGGAGTTGGATGAAATGAAACTCTTTATTAGCTCCCGGTGCAAGTTTCATCAAGTTTCATAGTATTGGAAAAAGTGCGTACACAGTTTCATCCTGATGAAACACCTTTTGTCTCTCTCTTCATAATTACCTTGCCATGTCATCACAAAAGCTGACGTGCCACTGCATTTAATGTGCATGAAACCTCGTTGAATCTTGCACTGTGACTAGCCTTATGCACCAACAACTATCGTTGTTTTGGAAGATCCATTGCATGCATTCAAGGTCATCAATTTTTTTAATTATAGTAGCGTGCATATAATCAAGTCTAAACTGTTTTGATCACTCATTGCAATATGCAAAACTATAGATATAGTTCAACATTTCCATTAATTATTGTTGTTGAGGATTGCTATTATAGGTTTTTCAATCCAGCTTTTGTATTAGTTAGCATTTACTTCCTCCATAAAAGAATAGACATGGCACTTTATTTTGACTTGGCCTTCAAAATTAGACTTTGCTTTCCCAATGTTTAAAATACTTTCACATGCAACAACATAGAATGTGAAAATATTTTGAAATATATGGTTCTAAAGGTATAATAGCTTGTGTACATTAAACATATGACCATTTGCTGCTCATTGCTAACTCATGTTTCCTTTGCAAATGTGGCAAACACTAATAAGTCCATAAGGGTTAATGGAGGAGAGGCTAGTAGAGACACCAAAGGATCTGGGGCTCATAGATGTTGGGGATCTTGGGCACCTTCTGACCTTGCTAGTGTATAGGGGCTGGGCTTGCTGGTGGAGGGAGGTTGCCAATGGTGGCTAGCAGATGATGAGGATGAGTTGTTGGCTGATGTTAAGGAGTCTGAAGGCAGCAGGATCACCAATAACATTGAGGGGGAGGACGGTGTGATAGCAAAATAATGGAGATCATGGAGGACAAGGTGGTCCCTTTCGAGCCTGTAGGATGTTGGTGCAACAAGTAAAGTAAATAAATAAATGCGGTAAATAAATAGAAGGTAAAAGTGAGAACAAGATAGATAAAAGAATTTTCCATAAGTCCTAGGTTTACTTGCACATGGAACTATGGTAAGGAAGGGTGGCTTATATTCTAACTACCACTTGAAAAATTCCGCTAGCTCATTTTTGTGAATATTTTCCAACATTCTTGTTGTGTAGTGGTAAGCTTCCCAGTTGAGAAAGACACCATCCAGGGTCCAAATAAAAAAACCTCGTTGGCAACCTAAAAAATAGTGGCAGGGTGCCGACTTGTGGCACATGTGACATATGGTTGGTTTGAGCCCTTCTACCAGGGGTAGTTGTAGTGGTCTCGCCAACCCAGCAGACCATGGTCGGCCAGGTTACGGTACGACTATATTTGGTGAAGCCGAGGTTCGTGGGTTTTCTTGGCCAGCTTGGCTGGGATTTTTTCATAGTGCAATGTTGTGTGGGTGGTCTTTCCCCTCACCGATCGAGTTTTTTTAAAAAAAAATTGTAAATATTTTAATAAAGATAGATCTTACATATGTGAAAGAACATAGTAATGATTCGACTTGCAAGGATTTGCAGTTGATGAGTCCTTCCCCCTTTGCAACTACAAATCATTCTATTAAATGCCCAGTTACTTCCAGCTCTATTAATCGTTCTCACTTTTCTTACCCAAAAACTAAGAAACAACCATGGATATTATTCTATTTACCTTTCTGCTCGTCAAGAAAGATGAGGAGCACCAGGTGTGGGGTCCATCCCTCGGACGTCCGTAATTTATGCAACTTAGTATCATTAACTGGATTAGCGTTTACCACCAAAATCACAAGGAGTGAATCATCAGAGTGAAAATAGAGAAATAGAAGGGATTAGGGTGGTGTCATCGTCTTTTAGGGTATACAAGCATCAATCAACGTAGCGGAAGATAAAAACTGAGTTCCTACTAGACATGTTCAAAAGCAAGCAAGGTTGAGTTCAAAAGTACTCAGCAAGTAACTTAACCTAGTAGAATTAATGATATGTTTGGTAATTTAAGGATAGGTTTAGGGTTCATTAGCAAAAAAGTCATTTTATGCATGGTGATAATATACATTTGAGGTTTTTAAAGAAATAAATGAGTTTTTGATAATCATTTATTTCGCCCTGGAGGGGAAAACAAAACTTCCCCTGCCAGTTCCCTAGTTTTTATTGGCATCGATCATCAGGATCCTGCTTATTTTCCCAAAATAATGGGAGTTGTCCCTACATTTTAGCTCTATAGATAGGGTGAGGCTAAAGACAATGAGACCTTTAACCAAGTGAGCTCATTACTGCACATCTCAGTTATTCGAATATATTGTTTTAACATCTATAGAGGCTGTACATTATGACCATATGATCATATAGTCCATACCAAGGCCTTTTGGTGGTACTACCCTACGAGACTCGTACCCACCATTGCCCTTTCCCCAACACTATTTCTTAGCTCTGTCCATGGATAACACTGGGTCTAAACAAGGGTCGCTCCTCATCCACTCTCGGACCAAATACCGAGTATGATGTGTCATAAACAACATAACAGCAGGTCTTACAGACCTCAATCAGCGACCTGTGGTTAAATGATGGTCCTATTCCAGTCTACCCATTGCCCACTGTCACCCCTTAGGATAATTTAATAGGTTCATTTGGTGGGGTGTGAATCAAGACCTCACATAAATAGGCATTCTCGAAGACTACTCTTTTTAGGCTCGTATGACTACACGATTCACTAGAAAGACTTGCTTAATGAACTGGACCTTAAGTGACAAGGGTAAACCTCTGGATATATAGGATCTTCCCAAAAGGCTATATCCACCTTACCCCACATCCTTTTTTTAACTTGCTTGCTAGTCATAACTCATATTTTACTCTTTTTCTCATAAGACTCACACCTTTGTCTGTTTGGTAAGAGAGGTGTATAAAAATATATATAAGAAGAGTCCTAAGCCATATAACACTAAGTTCAAGGCTTTTCTTAGGGTTTTAGGAAGGAAAACGTGAGAGTATTTCATAACAATGGTCATTTGTAACACCTCATGTCCAAAGTCGACTTACGGTGTAGCTCCCATGAGGAACGAGCCCGCATATGCATAGCACCTCTCTTACAATTTTATCCTCCATTCGTGTAAAAGGGTTAACCCAGAGGTGCTATATTTGGAATAGGAAAGCTTATAAACTAGACCGAAGCTACTTAAACTAACAAGATGGAACTAATCCCACCAGAACAGACACATGGGCCACAACATGCCTAAATTGGAATACTAATGGGCCGGGGTATTACATTCTCCCATCCTTCAGGACTTAGATGCACGAAAACCCTTCTTAATCTTTCGTCTCGATTTCGTGTAAAAGGAATGACACAAATGTGATATGTTTGAAACATGAAGATTTATTAGCTGCCCCAACCTATCTGCACCTATCAAGGTCAGACTCATTCCACCATACCACAACACATGGGCTACAATGGGTCGACACTGAATTACCTATTAACTATGATATTACATTATTCTTCCCTTCTTCGGTGTTGACACCCTCGACAACGTATCACTTTTCCAGATCCCACCTAGAATGTGTTTGCATATGCATAACATCTCTATTACATTTCCATCCTTGCTCCGTGTAAAATGGTTAACATAGAGATGATGTGTTTTGAACATGAAACTTTATATCTAAATTATTAACATGGAACTAATTCCACCATACGAGAACACACGGGATGAGGATATTACACCATTTCCATTTATACAGTCTCATTCTCCAAGAACATCAAAATTTTAATTAAAGTCCTATTCTTATTTGGATGTAAAGCTCAAGTCCTAATAGCACCCTTTCTTGAGTCCTAGTCAAAATAGACTGTGAGAAACCGTATAACATCATGATTGGCAAATATGGGTGTCTCATTTTAGCAAAAACTAGTGCAAAATGGATTGTGAGATTGTGAAATAATCTGACATCAAAAGTTGCTTGTTTGTTTCAGCTTGCTAGAATCTATGATATCCTGCTAAAGAAAACAAAAACATTGCTAAAATCTGTTGGGGTCCAATCGATGCCTCATGTTTTTCGATAATGAATTATTTCGGCCTCTACGGCTTAGCACTACTGCAGAAACCGTTAACTTAAGCGGGGTGAAAACCTCATCCGCGCCAGCGCCAGCGCCGGTTCCCTTTTACCGATGCCAACAAGGGGGTCATCCTAAGCGGTTATTTACCTGCTTCCAATGACTGATTAAACGTGCCGGCGTGCAACGCACCGCTTAGAATGACTCATTATTCGAACCGGTTTGTTTAGTGCCGCTGCGTTTGTTAACCTACTGTAACTGGTCTAATCAATGCCGGTTAGGATGATGCAACACGTGTATAAAAAAACGTTCTTCGATTCATTATTAATCGTTTGATCTCGAACAAATACTAGATATATTGGGATCGTTATGAACGAATTGCACACACATCAGATTCACATTCAACTGAATGTGAACGTGTGCGTGCTAGACGTTCACAACAACACACAAGATATATATAGCCAGTACCATTCAAGATCATATATGTGAGAGTTGCAGATTAATTTAACTTAGAAGAAATGCAAATATCACTTCAACACAGCTCGTCACTAGCTACCCTATCACTTCATAACAGTTCATCACCTAACCATCACATGAACAGATAATTAAACATCACAAACACCACTTCACTCTCAGATCAATGAAACAACTGAAGAACCAAACTTAGAAGAAATTAAACGACTAGGTAGTGGTAGTTGTAGAAATGATAGTGCCTAGCTCTAAACGAACCAAAATGGCAGCAATTCGTTCATAACAAAAGTATGTAATCCCATGGCACTTACATCACCGGATTACACTGCAACTGCAGCGGAGGTCGAAGGGGAGCCACCGTCGCTCCCATCACCCCGGTGAAGGTCATGCTCGATGGGCGGCAGCAGCGCCTGCTGGCGAAGGCGCTGGCCAGATCCTCAAGCGCGTGGGCTAGATCCGCAAGAGTCAAGGCCAGATCGACGTGCCACCCGGCGAGGGAGGTGACCTACTTCGCGGCAGCGAAGAAGGCGGAGGCCATCGCTTTTCATGATTCCGTCATGGATTCGGCCAACCCGCACACGGATTTGATGGCGGCATCGGCGATGGAGCAGGGGAAGGCCTCCCGCGCCGCCTCGTCCTCCACCGCGCGATTCGCCCTGTCGCTGAGGCGCCTAACTTTCGGCGCCATATACGTGGCCCCAGCGTCGAGGGAGAATGCCATGCCGGACGAGGACGAGGACTGAGGGGCACGGTGGAGCTCTACTAGCACTCTAGCAGTGGACATGGCGGGCTGGGGAGCTCGATCTACTGCGGTTGCAGGCGGAGTGGGAGAGAAGAAAGAGTGGATTTTATAGCCGCACCTCATTGTAAGCGGCTCAGAAAGCGCCGCTTACAATGATGTCCTTATTGTAAGCGGTCCACTCTACGCCGCTTAGATTGACAAACAAAAAATTTTAAAAAAAGAATCAAAAAAAGAGAGAAGAAAATAGATCACTTACAAACGCATGAAGGCGCTGCACCAGAGACTCAGCAACGTAATTAAGCGGCACTTGGCCGCCCGCCCGCCAGTCCCGCAACACCTGTTGGCGCGCCGAACGCGCACCAAGATCCACCGCAAGCGCACGGATCATTGTAGCTCTTCCCTCAAGAGAATATTCCCCCAAGGTTTATCAATATGTGGAACTAAAGACTCAAGATCCAATCTAACTAGCAAAGAAACACTTGTGACTTGAATCAATCTAATCTACTAAAGATCAATCTGAAGAACGTTAGAGGTAGCAAGAGAAAGCATAGAGATAACCAATCTAGATCGCCTAGATTATGCAAACGTTGTAGTTCTGAGCAAAGTAGCAAAGCAAGCAAGATGAGAATCTCATTGAAAGTATCTTTAAATCATAGCCTCCGGTCAAACCCCCAAGGATCATCGCCATACACGAATAACGTACCATCACGATGCTATCTATCTGCGAGATGAATCACAAGGGCACGTTCTACGAACGTGTTGAACATCCCTGGTAGATCCGGTATGAGCCCCTAGCCACCACGGCTAAAAAAACATCATGATCGATCTATCTCGATAATAGATCTTAGAAGAAGCAAACCCAAGAACGAGCAAAATCATAGAGAGAGGCATTTGATCGCTAAGAACAATCGGAAACCCAAATAGACTTCACTATGAATGATTAAATGTACATCATGATCACCACCGGGATCCTACCTTGATCTTGATGAACTAGCTCTAGAACTCCAATGTGGTCTTCCTCGCAGGGTTCCCACGTCGGCTAGGGCAAACCCTAGACAACTAGCACGACCCTCAGCTCTCCGAGAGGTGTCTCTCTAGCTTTTCTGCTCCTTCGGCGTCGAATGAAAATGAATTGATAGCTCCCGAATGAAATGGGAGCTATATATAGCCCTGGGAAACCCTAGGTCAAAGGGGAAGGCGAGGGGCCACGGGAATGGCCTGGGCGGTGCGGCCAGGAGGGCCCTGGGCCGCGCGGCCTGGCCCATTCTTGGGCCGCCACGGCTTCATCTTTTTCCCCAAGCTTCATGGTCGGTTCTGAAATGTTCCTTTCTATGCGTGTGGGCCTTGGACGTCGTTTACTTCGGGATAGAATTATCTCTTGATGACTTTTCATTTGATCATGCCTTCAACTCGAAGTAACTTGATCTTATCTTCATTTGCTTAGTCCTTAAGCAATCTTGGAGTTTGGTGGGTTGGATCTAGGCATTAGTGAGCTTCTAATCCATGTCCTGGGTGCCTGGGCCCAGTAGGCCTTCTTCTCGTGGGCTTCCGGTCTTCGCTTTACGCTTGTCTCGAATTTAGCCCAAATCCGTCTTGATTTTATCATTTATCCTGCATAAACCAAAATACTCCAAAAACACATGCATATACGAATATGTCTCGATTATAGAGTATGATCATTAGTTTAGACATTAATTTCATGCAATTATCGAAGTTAAACAGGGAAAAAAGTGTGTCATTTAACAGCGGCAACAGCACCTCGTGCACCATGGTGGTGGTGGTGACGAGGGGCGGGTGGTTCCTCTTCGAGATGTTGGCGATGACGACGCCCTCATCCTGTTGCACGCTGCCGTAGACGAACAACTGCTTCAGAACGCGGTTGGAGATGAACACTTCCTCCACCGACGGCGATGGCCACAGGCAGTCATGAGGACATGACACACATGAAGAGTGTTAAACATATAAGGAAGGCATGGAGGACCAAAGAGGTTGATTGGGGACCAAGTCCAAGTGTTCCCACGTTTTACACCAGGCTATAACGTCACTTTTGGTCTAAGGAAATAAAGATATTGAATCCAACACGTTTTGGAAACGCTGGATTCGGACTGCAGGAAAGTCCTGACTTTCAACGGCCGCCACGACTTCATCCGGACTCCGTTTGGGGCGTTCAAGTACTTGATGGAAATCTTATGAAGTCTACTTTCATATGGATCCGGCCACGTGTCCATATCTATCCTAAGGCGGCTGCAATCGTCAAATCATTGACCGAAGGTTTTTCTGTCCACGTGCTGCGACACCTTATTTTGGCCCACGGGCCGTGTATCAAGTTGGGTCCATTAGGGACGCGTCCTAGGGTTGGAGCACGACCCCAGCACCCCTTTGGTCGTCCTCCACCTCTCATATACCCCCTAGCCACCGCCAAGAACACTTGAGTTTTGTTTTACATCTAGCTTTAGCTACATCGAACACGCACAAATACGTGTTGTCTTCGTGTGATTCAGAACTCCACCTTTGAGTGATATTAAGATTGCTCGCCCCTTTTTCTTGTTCGTTCTTCGATTGCGTACAGGAATTGATCTTCGTGATCAGGCTGATCTTGCTTCAACAAGGTCGGTAACCACAGGGAGTTGGTTCAGCGATTGCATTGGCGCTTCGGGTTTGCTCGTCGTAGTCAGATCGTGAGGGTCTACTTCCACCAAGTCGAAATTATCTCCACTCACCGAAAGACCGGCACTTCAGCTCTATCAAGTGGTATCAAAAGTCCAGGTTGATCAATGAGTTTATCGAGTGTTTTTAATTACCTACGGTCCACAAAACCAAAAAAAAGATTTATCAGGTTAGATCCTTGTCCCAGCACCCTTTTTAGCCTTGCACTTTCTTTCAATAATTTACATTGTTAAATTTGTGTGCTTCACGCGTCCAATTGTTGCTGGTTACTTGTGTTCTTGCCGCGCCGCCATTTTTCTTTCTCCACCAGAACCACCCTTTCCCACCAGATCGCCACCCTCCCCCATCCTTCCTCACGCACCCCCCCTTCCTGCCACAAACCAGCCCCCTTCCCTTTTTGTTGTTTGGCAAGTCAAAACACAAAAAGGGGAAGCAATAAAAAAAAGGAAAGCAAAAAAAAGGAAAGTTTGGAAAAGAAAGAAAAGGAAAGAATAAAAAAAGGAAACAGCAAAAGTTGCCTAATCTCGCTCGGTTTCGTTTGGAAGTTTTCTGCCGTTCAGACACCTTCACGAAAACGGCCATAACTTTCCGCTCAGATCTCCGATTTCAGTGTTCTTTTTTTCCTAGAAAGCTTACAAAATTTCCTATGTGGTGCACCTTTGGTAACGTTGGTTTTGAGGCTAAAAAACATCGCCTAGACAGCATACCGAAGCTTGGGAGATTTTTCGTTTCTGCGTACCCAATTCCTTGTTACCTTTGCTTGCTCCATATCGCGTTGCACTTGTTTCCAGCAGCATAGTTACGTGTTTAGCACTATAATTCAGCTTTGCATTATTGTTTGATTGTGCTAATCCTTGACTTGAGTGCAGCCTACCCAAAACTACACATATTCCAACGACGAGCAGATTTTGTTTCTCCAGGCAATCGCTGCTTCAATCTCTCGCAGGTGCTATTTGTTGCTTGCAGTTCGCCCCTGTTGCTTGGTAAGAACGGATAAGAATTTGATCGCAGCATCTTTGTGAGCATCTCATACACACACATACACACCTTTGCTATCTTAGGATATTTGTTTTTGTGTTTGTGATAATCATGTTAGGAGACGTCAACGGCATCGTGGCACGATTCGATGCGTGGTCCACGTCGGTCACGGTGTTGCACAAGGACTATGAAAGTGACATGGAGATAGATGATGTAGATCGCCACGGTTGTGCCCGCCGTGTGGTATGTCATCCACACATTGACTCATTTGCTACGATTAAATTTAATATACCCTCTTATAATGGCAAATATGATCCCGCTGCTTATCTTGATTGGGAATTGGAGGTAGACCAGAAATTTTATGCCATGATATTCTAGCAAATTCTCAAGTTAAAGCTGCTATTAGTGGATTTACTCTTTTTGCTTCAATGTGGTGGCATGATTATAAGCTAAAACATCCCACGTCTATTCCAACCACTTGGACTCAATTAAAAGCTGCTATGCGACATCGATTTGTACCTTCATATTATGCCCGAGATTTGCTTAAACAAATGCAGCGGTTTCAGCAAGGTCAACAATCTGTTGAGGAATATTATCAGGAATTACAAAAGGGTTTGATCCATTGTGGTTTATTTGAGACGGATGCCGCTGACATGGCACATTTTCGTGGTGGTTTGAACTGCGACATTAAGGACATACTTGATTCTAATACTTATGCTGATATGACCACATTGTTTGAATATGCTTGCAAAGCTGAACGTGAAGTGCAGGGACGCCGCTCGACGACATATACTAACTCTTTTGCAGGACGAAGCCCGGCATCCAGTGCAGATCCTGCTCTCCCTACGCCATCCACGCCTAGCACTACACCGCGTGAGAGGACGACCACACCTAAAACATCGTCGACCACAGGTGCTCCACTCACGGATGGTGAGACCACTTCTACTGTGCTGAATTTTTCCACACCTCATGCTATCATAGAGCAATTGTTAGTGGAACCATCTCTTGACGTATCTTTGTCACATGATGATATGCTTGTTGCTACCTGTGATAAAGATAATTTGTGTGATAATGCTTTTGTTGTACATGTTTTAAAATCACACCCTTGTGCTGAAATTCAACATGATAACATAGAGCAACTATCGAAAGAACCCTTACTAATTTTGCCTTTGTCAAAAGATCATTTGCTTGATTTTCCTTGTGAAAGAGAAGAGTTGTGTGATAGTGATTCTTCTATTCCTCTGCCACAATTACTTCATAATGATGATACACATGCTTTGGAGCCATATAATTCTGCTGAAAATAAAATGTTTGTTCCAATTACTTGTGCAAATGATGAACAAATTGCTATCTTCTTTAAATACTTTAGGTTATATTGAATTTGATGTTCTATGTAATCTAAATTGTTTGGAGGAGAGATTTCTTGCATATCCCGAATTGCCATCCTTATCTAGCAATACATATCACTTCATTGGCAAATATAATCACAACGAAGAATATATGGTGCATCGAGTTTATATTTGTTCAAATCTGAAATCTTCTTTGGTTGGACAACAATGTGATAACTTAGAGGGCTGCAATAACAATGATCATGTCACATCCAATTTCTCTAGCTTTGTTTTAAAGAAACATGTTCAATCCAAAGAAGGGGAGCCTTGCTGGTTACTATCTATGCCTGCTTTGTCTTTTGTTGGTACTAATCTTGTGCAGGATCGTGTTGAAAAACATCGTGTGTTGGCCGATCAAGAAGCATACATGTTTGCTAAAAGTTCTATACAAGATGACACTTTCGTGAATCGGAAACATAGTGACATCCCTCCTCTTAATATTTTCGGTTTCCTTGTTTTTCGAAACCCCGTTCTCCTTTGTGTTATGCAGGATTGGTTTCACGTACAATTGACGCCGAGGACGGCTTTTCGTCAAGAAGGGGAGGATGATGAGGACATGACACACATGAAGAGTGTTAAACATACAAGGAAGGCATGGAGGATCAAAGAGGTTGATTGGAGACCAAGTCCAAGTGTTCCCATGTTTTACACCAGGCCATCACGTCACTTTTGGTCTAAGGAAATAAAGAGATTGAATCCAACACGTTTTGGAAACGCTGGATTCGGACTGCAGAAAAGTCCTGACTTTCAACGGCCGCCATGACTTCATCCGGACTCCGTTTGGGGCGTTCAAGTACTTGATGGAAAGATTATGAAGTCTACTTTCATATGGATCCAACCTTGTGTCCATATCAGTCCTGAGGCGGCCGCAATCGTCAAATCATTGACCGAAGGTTTTTCTGTCCAGGTGCTGCGACACCTTATTTTGGCCCACGGGCCGTGTATCAAGTTGGGTCCATTAGGGATGCGTCCTAGGGTTGGAGCACGACCCCAGCACCCCTTTGGTCGTCCTCCACCTCTCATATACCCCTTAGCCACCGCCAAGAACACTTGAGTTTTGTTTTACATCTAGCTTTAGCTACACCGAACACGCACAAATACGTGCTGTCCTCGTGTGATTCAGAACTCCACCTTTGAGTGATATTAAGATTGCTCGCCTCTTTTCTTGTTCGTTCTTCGATTGCGTACAGGAATTGATCTTCGTGATCAAGCTGATCTTGCTTCAACAAGGTCGGTAACCATAGGGAGTTGGTTCAGCGATTGCATTGGCGCTTCGGGTTTGCTCGTCATAGTCGGATCGTGAGGGTCTACTTCCACCAAGTCAAAATTATCTCCACTCACCGAAAGATCAGGCACTTCAGCACTATCAGGCAGATCTTGACGAACTGGGGGCGCGGGGTATGCTCGAGAAACGGATCCATGGCGCAGGGGCTTGACGGCGAATCACCTTTCTAGAGAGTGTGTGTGAAAGCAGAGGGGCGAGAGAGAAGAAAGGGATACAGATCGATCGATCGAGAAGATCAGGCGGTGTATATATAGCAACCGAGGCGATCAACTTGTATCGCAAGCCGAACGGCCGCCCATACGCATCGTCGTCGTCAAAGGGCACGCATAACTGCACACGCAGACTTCTGCGCGTGCAACTTTCAATGATGGTTCAAATTCTCAAGCAAAGCGGTTTAATTTCGCACTGCTTGGGAAAAGAAATATTCTAATCGCAATATTCCGCACCGGTTAGAATGGGTTATTATTTTAACTGGTGTTTTTAGAGATGGCTCATTTAATTAAATGAGTCGGCCCAGTAGTAGCACCGGCGCATTTGAGCCCATTATTCGAGCCGGCACCTTTGGAACCGCTTCCAATGACTTAAACGAATCAGGCCATTTTGGGCCGACACGGATGGGCTGATGAGGTTAATGATGGTTTCTGTAATAGTTTAGTGTAGATAATATTCAATTATTACATTCTTTCAGTTTTAATTGTTAGGTTAAAGGAGAGCCAAAAGCAAAACAGTCTATTATTATTCTTCCATCCATGACTCGCAAGCAACTCTAAGGCTACCATGTCCAAATAAGTGCTCGTGCCTTCATGAATAGCTCCTTTGTCTTGTCCTCATGTTGTAGCAGCAACCAAAATAGCAGTCAATAGGTTCCTCTAAAAATAGCCTGCATAAAAGACATGTTTAACATTATCAAAGATAATATCATTAGAGCATCTCCAAGAGTCTCTCTAAATCATCATTTAGAGAGTCATTTGCATAAAAATCGTTTCCTATATCTTCTCATTTTCTAACAGCTCTTCTATATCTTGCATGCATTCTAGAGAGCTATTCTCTTTTCTATATTTTGCTAGCGAAAAATCTAGAATAGAGAGTGACTATGTTTGAATAACCAAATAGAAAGGCTGTTGGAAAGTACCCTTTTAATCAAAATCTTTAAAACCAGCAAATATGAAGGATTTAGAGAGTCTCTTGAGCATTAAAATTTTGAAGACAATTCTCTAACATATGGGATATTGATCTAGGTGGGGTTAAACTAGTACCAACATGTTGGCAACATGGATAGTCCTTCTAATTGCATTTGCATGTTGGCAATCAAAAAGTAAGTGTTTAATTGTTTTATTACAATTGCAATAGCTACACTTTGGTTGTCCTTTCAATTTTTCTTCGAAAGATTGTCCTTGGTTAGAATGACCCCATGTTTTAGGTACCAAAGGAAAATCTTAAATTTTTGAGGAATTTTAAGTTTCCAAATGACTTTATGACATAAGGGAAAATTGTGACTTTATGTCTGGCCTCGCGCTCCACGCTTGTACCGGCGGCACACGGGCTGCTAGCGAGCTCCCTTGCCAGGAGTGCCGGTGTGTTGAACCCCATGGTGAGCCGCGGCTCCAGGCCGGGGGCGAGCTCCCCGTCGGACCTCCGCGCCGAGCTTGCCCTGACGGCCATGCCAATTGTTTTTTTAAAGAAAAAAATCTCTAACTGTTTTCTTCAATCCAGAATTTATTTTCACGAATCTTTTGTGATAAAATTTTGCTTACAAATTTTTAAAAACTTTTGCCCGAGAGATTGCCTTCCAATTTTTTTCCTATTGTTTTCCGATTTTTTAAATGAATTTTTTCTACAAAAGTTCATTCACAAACTTTTGAATAAAATTATTATGTATAATTTTGTACACATATGGAGTATTTGTCAGTGGTTTAAATAGTGAACACGGGTCTATTCATATGGTACGGATGGATCGCCCGCACGGCACCCTCTGTGTGGGGACCCTCAAACTAGCATCCCCCTCCAAGGGACTGAACTGGTGCCTTGTTGTCGATAGCTGTTCCTTTTTAATGAAATAAATCTAAAAAAAGTACAAGCACTCATGCAAACTTGGGCGAATATTGTGGGGACCCTTATTAAGGGTCCCTTGATTACCTAAATCAGGCCCGGAATCGGTCGCTGATACGGATCTTATCACAGATTAATACCAAAAGCAGTGAATAACGCATAAACTAAATAATTATTCACCGTTTTAAACTAGCGGAGAGCGGACGGGCACTCATTCCTCCACCGGAGTGAGCTGCAGCACCTCATCGCCCTGGAGTCCTAAACCTGTACGACAATGAAAGCAAGGGTGAGTATTCTGAAAGGATTGTCCAGCAAATCCCACAAATTTAATAATATAATTATTAAAATGAAATAAATATAAAGGTCGGGCCTGGAGGGGCATTTCCTCCCTGCCAGTCCCGATAGCCAGTCCAGAACCCAGCCAATGGCACTCCTGCCGTCCAGGTTCTCCATGCAAGAAGGGAAATCTAATCAATGTGGACTTTGACTATATGGACTCTATGCCGAGAGTCGCAGCTATCCAGATAGATTCTTCACTCTGCAGAGGTTGTACTTATATACCACGCATTCAGTCAGTTCATACCTTCGTCAAGCTAGGTCCTGTCCTAGACTCGTACCCACTGGCGTCTATCTCTAGACAGCCAATCACTAGCTCTGTTCATCGGTGCTGCTGGGGGGCAAGCAGGGATCACATATTGTGTCCACAAAAAGACCTTCCCGGGGTAATGCATGCAAATAATATTTTAGCAATCCTGCCAACAAGCCCTACCAGCCCAGTCACATGCGACCCGTGCCGACCAGTTCTAGCCCTCTGTCTGGGGCTGTCTCCAGCAGACCCGTTGCCGCCATGGCCCCTTGGGACAGTTTACTAGTGCTAGCTAGTGGGATGTGAGTTAAGGCCTCACATAAATAGGTATTCCCGAAGGCTATACCGTTTTAGCATGCGGGGTTGTACGGGGCATTAGAAAGATTCTTCCATAAACCGGTCCTCAGCTGGATCAGAGTGGCTCTTAGGATAGGGTCTCCTGGCGAGGCTATCCTTCCACTCCCAATCTTAAAGCAAGATAACAACCTATCTCTACAGCGATACTGGGCATATACTCAGTTTATGCCCGAGATAGATTATGCTGCAATTACAATAAATTTAGTGGGTGATATTATTGGTGAGACTTGCCTTCATTGTCGGTCCTTAGACGTTCCTTACGCGGGCGGATATCGTATGCTAACCGGGCTGGGTTTCGGGCCTTCTGGAGCTTCGGCGTCTCATCGGGCCCGGTCATGCTATCGATAAAACACATGAAATAACAATCAGTACAGCAATACACCAATCAATTCGTGAAAAGCAAAACAAGAATGGAAAGGAAGGCGGGGATTGAAGGGTTTTCCTAAGGGTTAAGGAATAACGGCTAGAGATATGATTAATAACCCATTAATTATATAAAATAATTAATGGATTAAAGGATGGGGATTTTGAAGATAATTATTAAATAATTCCCCGGAAGATGGCTAGAACGGTGATTATCCATCTTTCAGGAATTATATAGATTTCTAGGGAATAATTCCCGAATATGGATTTCTAGAAAGTCCTTATACTATTCCGGGCTGCATGACGACTAAGGTTTCTTGGGTATCTAGGGGTTTACGGACGGTCGGTACGACGACTAGGGTTTTGACGGGGCTGGGGTTTATACGGGCGGCATATCGACTGGGTTTCTTAATATTTTGGGCATTATAATGGCTAGGCTAGGCTTAGGATATAAATATTAGGGTAATAAGCACATGAAAATGCTTAGAATAATCTCTAATATTTATGGGAATTTATGAGGCTAAGATACGGAAAGGGCAATTTTTTGGGTACGCTAATGGAGGCTTTCTATTGGTTAGAAACTAGCATTATTGGGTTTAGGCTCTAATGACATGCTAAAAAGGATTGGATGGCACTAATAGGATTAAAAATATTCCTAGTATTTATGGGTATTTTTTGAGAATTTTTGAAAGTGAGGAAGGGCTCTAAATAAACTTGCGTGTGCATTTACCGGGTGTTAACTAGCAATTTGCTAGGGCTCACGCGGCGGGGGTGGGCCCCGGCCGCGGCACCGTTTCGTGGGCCGGGCGCGTGGGCGTGGTGGACCGCGGCCATTGGGCCGCTGGTTCAGTGGACCGTGTCCACCGAGCTGGTGCGGCCGTCGCGCCGTGGACCGGCCGTGGGCCGGGGCGCACACAGGGTCTTCGGTCCATATGGACCAGACGCATGCAGTGGATGGGGCGAGGGTGTGACGAAGGAGGGTGGTGACGCGGTTGCCCCGTGGTGGGTCCCACACGTCAGATTGAGAGAGGGAGGGAAGACGAGGCAGCGCCGGGGCGAACGACGCTCCGGTCTTCTTCCTCCTCTCGCGGGGTCGCCTTGGGAGGAGGCCGGTGGAGCTCGAGGGCTCCCTGGTCCGGCCGCTCAGGCCACCCTGGCTTCGGCCACGGGTGAGGCAAGAGAAATGAGGGCAACTCATTCCCGGTGCCAAATTGGAAGGAGGAAGGGTAGAGGGGATCGATCGGGGCAGGGTGGCATGGAGCTTGGCTTGGGAGCTCGGTTTTCGTTTGTGCAGGGAGAGGGCGTGCTCCTCCTTTTATAGGCGGGAGAAGGCCCGGCAGAGCTCGCCATGTTGTACAGGAGGCGGCGGCCGGCAGTGCGTGCTCGGAGGTGGTCGGCGCCACAGCGTGGATGCGGTGGCGGCCAACGGTAGCGACATGCGGCTCCTCCGAGCCTGGGGCCCAATCTCGGCCATGTAGGGTGCATCGGGCGGCGGCAGTTCGAAAGGAGTCGCTCGCGGCCGGGCTTGAGGGACACGGCGGCATGGGCGCGCCCAGCGCCATTAATGGCGCCTTGCCGTCGTGGCAGCCAGTTGCGGCCGGCCGGGATAGTGTGGCAGTCGCGGTGGCGCGTGACGTGGAGGAGGAAGGGGAGAGGAGCCTCGGCAGCGAGATTTGGTGGCGGTGGTGGTGCCAGAGCAGCGGCAGCGGCGCTGCCCGGCGACGGCGGCGACAGCGAGGCAGGCGGCGGTGGTCTGGAGGCGATGGCGACGCTAGGGTAGAAGGGGGAAGGGAGGTGGCCGCGTGGGCCGGCCTACGCATTGGGCCGCGCGTGGGCCAGGTGGAAAGGGAGGCGCGAGCGGGCCGCGTGGTGGTTTGGGCCGCGAAGTCGAGCTAGGCCGCGGGGCGCCAGTGGGCCGTGCAGAGGAAAGGGGACGAGCGGCCTAAAGGGGAAAATTTGGGGAGTAGCGATGGACTTTTTGGTTGGGCTGTGAAGAACGGTTGGGCCAGAAAACGAGGTTTGGCCCATATATCGTTTAAACTGTTTTTCTATTTATTTGAAAGGGTTTTTAAAGAGAGCTTGATTTCAAATTTGAACCAAACCTTTTCTAGCTTTATTCTAAGGTTTTAGAGACTCATTTTTGTCCTTAGAGAGCAACTCAAGTTGTGAAGCATGCCTTTCATTTTCCTATAGTTATTTATAGTTTATTACCCATAATTATTGCTTTAATCCTATAATTACCATAATAAATCTAATGATTGGCCAAATAAATTCTAAATAAATCCTACTTAATTTTGAGGGTGTTACAAATATATTTTCCCATAATAACCTAACGAACTGAGCTATGATCTTTTTTCTATAAGTGTACAAAATTATTTGAGAAACTGAGTTGATCCATTTGGTTGGTTATAGCTTTCTAAACTGCTCAAACCAAAATAGTCATCTAACCAAACGAACTATATCCTACAACTTTTTTTTTGAGGGGGAACTATATCCTACAACTTGGCAGGCAACATTCAAGCAGCACTTGGCAGACAAGTCATCTAGGCTTCCAACCAAAATAGGCCCATTCGCGGTTCGCCGATCTTATATTTGGCTTTATTTGAGTGGGTCACATTAGCAATAATGTTGAGGGTGCTAGCTCGGGGCGGTTGGCTCCCTTGCTGCTGCGATCTTGGCCCACCAAGAACTTATACGATGCCATGTATCATGTTGCAAACGCACAATATCCTCTAAAATATATAGCACTAAAAATTGGAAACAAAAAAAAAACGGACGGAGCATGCAACAATCAACCGCCATTTATGTAAAATTTAAGCTTTAATTTGTGCAAGCTATGAATTTCTGTCCATCTATATTTTTGTACCATTTTTTTATTATGCTTATATGTGATGGTAGCACGGCATGTGATACCTTAACCACTCTCAGCAACACTTGACTGTGAGTATAGGGTTAGGGGCCGGTGTTTGTGTGAGTGCATGCCTGTGGTGAGTCTGTGCATGAGTTCAGATGTACTTGCATTATTAGAGTTGAAAAAGAAAAGAACTTTAGCTAGTTTTGACTTTTGACACATGCTTCTCTTCTGTAGGCCCGGCTCCCTTTTCAACTTTTCCCAGTTGCGCTTGCTACTGACAGCGTTGCTCCTTTTCAAGCCAAATCATCCATCACATGCATAATAATAGATACTCCTATGGAGCAATCATCTTAGGACCCACTGTGAAAATGATTATTTCACTGAAAAGACTAAGAGGCTATATATATGTTAGAGAGAAAATTGGAATTTTGCCACTCTTAGAACTGGGCTTCGCTGTTTTGTCATCCTGAAAATCGGTTTCGCTCGTTTGTCATTATGAAACGGGACACCGCTAGAATGTCTTTTCCAGTTTCTAATTCCCTTGGTGTTTTTTTCCAACAGTAAGCCACCTGAACGGACGAGACTGCCCCAGCCCTCTCAATTGTATCTCTCTCCGCCGTTCTCAAGCGTCGCTGCCGGCCAGCACGCCCCCCGATCGGCATTCGCTCTCTGGCGTGCGTATCCTTCCATCGAATCAAGTCCTCCATGCCGCTCCCTGGTGCCATCGGGCTAAAGAAGGAAGGGGCCACGGTGACAGGAAGTAAGGGCGGCGGCAGCGGGGTTCGGAAGGCGTCGGGGTCAACGGCGGCAGGGGCTCGGGCGGCGTCGGGGGCTCAGGTGGTGGCGGGGTCGGCGGCGTGTAGGAAGGGGCGGCATTGGGGGTTTTAGCAGGAGGGGGTGATGGCGCTGCCGGTCTTCACCACCGGCGGTAAGCACCGGGAGCCAGAGACGGGTGAGGTTCAAGGATGAGCCTAAGATTCCAACTGATGGATAAGGTTTATGTTCCATATGAGCACAAGGGCAGTTTGGTCCATTCGGGTGGTTTACTGTTGGATAAATTAGCAAATGAATTGAAAATTTGGAAAAGACATTCTAGAGGTTGGGTACCATTTTATAATGGCAAACGGACGAAACCAATTTTTAGGATGGCAAAACAGCGAAGCCCAGTTTTGAGAATGGCAGAATTTCAATTTTTTCTATGGTAGAAAGCAGATGATGCATTACGGTGCTTGAGAGGTACTCACTCTGTCCCTTAAAAAGAGTCATTTTGGGTGTTCGTTTCACAAATTTGACTCAATTTATAGGAAATACGAACAACATTTGTATCTTGAAATAAATTTGTTAAAAACTAGACTAACTGATCTTTCCAATGATACTGATTATATACCATAAATATTAATATTTTTTAATATAAAATTAATCAAAGTCATTTCTCGAGAAGCGAGAAAGACACTCCTATGGAAATTATTTCCAACTGCTCATCACAACAATAATAGGGACATAGTACAATTCAGTATCAGGAACGTTTGCAGTTCAAATTCTAATTTGCGCTCGGCCGCATGGCTCGCGCGGTGCGCTCACGCAACACGACAAAGCGGCGACGGGCATGCTGCATGTGCGCGCGCCTACCCACCCATGCATGCATGCTGCATGCGCACGTGCGTGCCTACTTTTTTTATTGAAAATAAACATGCGTGGCTTGCAAGGCTATAAAGAGGGCAGACAGGCAGGCCCCATTCATCGCCACCGTGCTACAACCTGTAGAAAAAAATTGTACAGCACAAAAAATTTATCATAGAAACATTTCCTGAAAAAATATTTTGCAACAAAAATCTTGAGCGAACAAACTTTTGCTTGCTTGTTTGTGACAAAATTCTTCATAATTTTTTGCAACAAAATTTTGTCAAACAATTTTTTGCTTGCAACAAAATTCTTCAGCGCCAAAATTTTTGCAACAAAATTTTATCAGCAAACTTTTGCTTGCGACAAAAATCTTTAACGCCAAAATTTTTGCAACAAAATTTTGTCGGCAAACTTTTGCTTGCGACAAAAATCTTCAGCGTCAAATTTTTGCAACAAAATTTTGTTCAACTAACTTTCCTTAGTCCCACCAACGGAATCAGCATAAGGTCCCGCGCAGGGGAGCGAGCGCACTGGCGAGCCGGTGAGCTCGTCCCCAGATTTGGGATCGCGCCAAAAAACATGGTGTGTCGTTTTCAACCTCTGGACGGATAAACAGTACTGCGAGTTGCGACTTCATTGAGGCGGCGCCCTGCAAGCACAGCGTAGCCGGCGAGCATGAAGGCCAGCGAGGCTAGCACGACGGAAGATGGCTGGCACCAGGCTCCAGCAGTCCAGTCACAGGCACCACGCCGTCCCATTGAGCTGCCTGCTCGTCCACCTTTCAAGGCAGCGCGCCGGCCGATTCGGCCAGCCGTTGCAACGACGAGAGCATACTGCTCTGAGTGAAGTAGGATTGGTTAGCATCAAATTGCTCTGCTCCATCTGGGCTCTCTGTCGAGTGTGTCAACAAGATCGCCTCCGTTGTCCCCTCGAACTCGACGCGGATCGGAGAAGGAAATCGCAGCCGAGCTATATATGGTAAATCAATAATCCAACCTATGGCAGCCGCGATCGCCCAGCTAAGGACAACTGATGAGTACTGTACTAAATACCCTCCTGTAACTTTGATGATACTAAATATCCTCTCTTTCTATCCTTCCACTTAATCCTATTTTTAAGGCCTTAATGATCCCCTTAATCTTAAAATATTTTGGTCGCCGTTTATTATGTTTACAGTCCAGAACTGATGTACCTCTTATTTTCATCCCATTACAGTTGATGAAATCAGTTGTTTGCGGCAATGAAATCTTCTCTGCTTTCTCTCCTTCATCCTAAACTGAAACGTTTAGAGGAAGTTTTGGAGGCCTCCATGGGTTGCATGGGGTGGGGTAGACCCAATCTATCTATACTAAAAAAAGCGAGCAAATTGATGATGAACGGTTGATGGTCGGACCCATTGATCCGACAGGTGGGCCACAGGTCATGTACGATAGCAGTCAGGACTTTTTCTCACGCTATGCGTCGGCATCGGAACCCTTTCTCACGCTATATTTTTTTTAAAAAAACATATGCCTACGGCACATGCCTCTCCACTAGTCTATGCTATAAAGAGCGAAAGATTTGACAGTCATACAAATCTTGCTCTTACACATCCTACACCGTCGAATTTTATGATGATCGAATACTCTAGATTAATCCAAAGAGTCCATGTTGATTACATCTCTAATTTAAAACTCTTACACCTTTGAGACTACAACGTTGGATTTTATGATGATTGGACGCTCTAGATTAATCTAAAGAGTCCATATTAGCTGCATCTCTAATTTAGTAATTTTAAAAAAACCGTGCCTACAGCACATGCCCTTCTGCTAGTCTTTAAAACGATCGATAAAATATAACCATAAGAGAGTTATTAATCAATCATCATGCGTTCATATCAACATGACGCGTAATGGTTCACATTCATAATTTAAACATTTTAAGACATGACACTATGCTCCAGACACACAGGACCAGAGCATTCTTTTAGTGAAAACGAGTTAAAATTTTGTATCTTGCTTTCCGATCCATGGCACTTGGCAGGCAAATTTGTTTGGCACTACTACTACACTAATTCGTCAGGGCGTGGCGACAAATGATCCCCGGCCTCGAGGGAGGATAAGGATGATCAGAGCGTCGTCATGCACTTGCTTCCCCACCACACACAGAGCATACATATCAATCCTATCAACTGTCGTACTCTTAAAATTAATGCACACATTGGCAGCGACGGATCCACAACATGTTTCAATTCAAACATGTGATACTTCCAGAGATGTCACACAATCATTAATCATAGCATCCCTTTGTGTGGATGAGACTAGGGACGCGAATGCGTGTCCTTGAGGAATGCGATATGAGCTAGATAGATTTTTTTTTATCTTTGTGTTCATGTGAATCGACATTATGGGGGTATTGTTTGGATCCCTAGCTAAAATTTAGATTTTATGTCTGGACCCCAATTATAAGAACTAAATTTAGGCAACTGAAAAACTAATTGCATTATAAGTCAGGTCTATTTGATAAGTAGAATCTATTGGTCATAATCATGAATTAATTAGGACCAATAAATTTCTAGAAAGTTTATCGATTCAATCAGATAAACTTTCTAGCCTCCAGAGATCCAAAAAAAACCCCTAATTCTTCTTGAATCGATAAATATCATGGATTGATGCTTTATATGTACTCGTGGAAATACGGGAAAAAACATAATCACATGTTTTTTCTTGTATAGACCGTTTTCTTCCAAAAACGAGAAACTCGTATGTTCAGGGGCAAAAAAGATGTAATCATACATCACAAAAGTTGATACTGAATGTCTTATACTTCCCATTTCAAGAAACGTGCAAACACATTTTTTTTGTCGCATCTGAAAGTGCGAAATGATGTGCAAGCACCCCTTACGGCAACTTATGGTTCTGTACGTACATGGGCCAGCACTGTGAGCCCACGGCAGCCACCAGAAAAAAATACAACAAATAAAGAAAATCCGCAGCCACCAAGCGCTGAGGCTTCGACAACACATTGAGATAGCGACGTCTCCTAGGGACCAGGGGCCCCCTTCCTGTCAGCAAAGCGACAGGAGAAGCTGACCAAAAGGAAGCTAGCTTTTGTACCACCAATACCAGAGCTATCAAATCTTAACGGGATTGGAGGAGAGGGCATCGGAGATCATGAACAAAGCCTAAAAAAATAAAGAATAGTGCAACAAGCTCGCATAGTAGCACATACTACAAACTGCAAGAAATAAAAATACTACTGCTGCACATTGCTAGGTCAATTGACATGGGCAATTGCACACACAAACCTACCGCTGGATACATATACTAATGATTTTTTTCCCTCATCGATGCTACTTCTCCAATTGGCTCATCAACATGGTATTCAATGGATGTTTTAGCAATTAGCTCATTCTAATGACATAAGATATGACATAGAAGAATCTTTTAATGGATCTATCAATACTAATTCCATGTGGAACCCTACTCATTAATTACCTCCTTTCATGTATATAAGGCATGTCGTATTTATTTTTTGTTTGGCCTTCAAATTTTAAGTTTGAAATATCAGTTAAGGATATGGAACTGAATAGTGAGACAATTTCAAAACATGAAGGATCCAGAGTACAATATACAAATTACACCATTGGATATACTTTCATGCATACAGATGGTCTATGCTTCAAAATTTTGACCGCATCCAGACACAATATACAAATTACGCCATTGGATACGTGCAGGGTATGCTTGTTCCCATTGAAAAATAATGCCCTTTAAAATGTACTCATAAATTATAGACCATGCTCAAATATTGGGAATACAAATCATGAAATGACTAGATGAAAAATTAATGTGTGTGTAGGGTGTCCCCTCTAGCAAACCTTGTGCATGAGCTTTCAGTACACTACCATTGATGGAGACAAGACTTTTGGCCTATGGCTACAAATTAAAACACTATCGCATAGGCCATGTCTGTGAACTTCTGTCGCAGTTTCTCCACAGAGAGAAATGCTGAAGTGCTACCATACAGCAAGAAGCTAAAATTTTATTGAGATTCTCTTTGGGGAAGATAGTTACTGGCAGCTTCGGACCAAAAAAAAAAAAAAAAAAACGCTAACTTTCACTTCTCCTATACAAGCTGAATCCTTCACGAGCAGATGTCAAAGGGTGTTGTAAGTTGTTGAGGTCCAGATAAACAGCCAAAAGTAAAAATAACAGCGGTCTGTGTATAATTTACATTTATAAATGCTGATATTTGGGCGGCCCTGTTCGAATCCACAAAGTTTAATTTCTAAATTTATCTGGTATGAATCCAAAATAATTGAAGAAACCATATATAGGGATCTTCGGACCTCGTAAACTTCTTCAGTCTTCCATAGACAGTCTGTTTAATATGATGTTTATTTTATTTATTCGAGACAATAGGCAAAGCGTTTAGAAAACAATGTTGGCAATAGCGGGCTACAGAATTTGGCGGAGTGTTTCTAAAAAAGCTATAAAAGCTATAGCGCAGCTATAGCGAAAGCTATTGCCTTTAGCGGTATGTAAAAAAGCAGTAAAACTTAAACTAAAACTTTATAGTTTCAAGAATTTCATTTTATATTTCATAAGTATATGTCCAGGCATGAATGTAAATATAAGTAAACATATAAAAAAGTCACGGTATACACAATAAGTCATAACTTATAACTCGGGGTTCATAAATCACAAGTATATAAGTTCATAACTCAGTCATAGCGGAGTTAGCGGCGCTAGGCTATTGAATATAGCGGCACTATTTCACAATATAGCGGAGTTAGCGGCATTAGCGATAATATTTGCAATATCGTCGCGACATCTGTCTCAAAAAGCTATAGCGAAGCTATAGCGTAGCTATAGCGGGCTATTGCCAACATTGTTAGAAAACAATGTTAGTGAGTTTACTCTGATCTGATCATTTTGTTAGGAAAATAATTAAAATATGCATTCACAACCTGGATGGATCGCAGCTTGCACCGTGGTCCAGTGTTGGCCAGACATACATTAGTTGAGAGTAACAACTACTGTGTGTTATTACGAATGTATTATGTAGAGGGAACCTGGTTTTCATTTATTTGTGTCCATATTAAAAACGGAGACCAATAATCATGATTGCTGTGACCATAGACTTTGATCTTTCAAAACGAAAAGAAGTTCAAGACTTTGCTGTAACCTGTATTAGCTCGTTTAGTCTTTGACTAAATTTCTCTTGCTTACCGGCTTATTTTCTTTCTCCGAATTTACTTTGTTGGGAAGTAACCAGCACAGCGAATGGATGAGGGACTTTGATCGGGAAGAACGAGGATCTAACTGTGGCAAGGACAGTGCACGTTTCGTGAACCTTGAGAGAAAAGATGCTATATATAGCTGACCATCTCAGAGATCATGATTTACTTTTTGTTTTTGATGAAATGTACGTGTTTTCTTATCGGTAGGCACTTGTGCTGCCATTGCTTGGAGAGTCATTGCCCTGCTGCTGGTTGCCGGTGGTCTCCCATCACCCCGATCAGGGTCATCTCGATCCACTCCATGCGTCAAATTGGAGCAAAAAATCTCGCCGTGGTCGGGGTCCTATTGGTGGTGGAAAGGTGACCCCTTGAGTCATTCGTAGCTACAGCCCTGCAGGGTTCAACTCGACTTCCACTTTTTTACCTCTTTGCGAAATGATACCATGTACCTGTTGTACATGTAGAGTCCTTTCCATCCACAGTCGTCCGTCCCTGAGCTTGAGCTCCAAAGAACACGCATCCTTAAATCTCTATATGACATTTTACGTAACTTTTAATTTATGTACATGGTCTCGTGTGTACAGTAAGTGACAATCTTTTCTCTGTAACGAGAATAAATGATAGGTCCCACCAAATATTTCTCTAACTATAATAATCTCTCTGTATGTCACACACTCAACGGCCAACGCTCACCATTCAAGATAGCCTCTCCCAAATGATAGAGGTGGGAGGCATATGTGGCCATAAGCAAGTGGGAGGCTCGTAATGAATAGTAAAGGCTCACAAGAAATAGTACGATACAAGTGGACCAACTCAAGACTTGTCCTTTATAAAAATTGGTGGTGATTCTCTTCCTTACACGCAGTTGGTGGTCCTGCGCGGACATCTAGCCCATAGAGTGACAGAACTACTGTAGCTAGATTGAGTGGATCTATGGGGTGGTCCAAATAGGCCCCACGCATTTCATTGCATTGCTGTAATATGTCTCTATAAGGACATATTATGCTCCTCCGGTTTGTCAAGAGTGTTTATCTAATGACGGGTAATTAGAGGGTAATTAATTAAGAATTAGCGGACGGTTACTGTAGCATTACTGTTGCAAATCGTGGATTAAGTAGGCTCGTTAGACTCGTCTCGCGACATACACTCCATCCATGTAATGGATTATTTTTTCGTCTATATTTAGTAATTCATACATGTAAGATTCTCTTTGATGTGATGGGCGGAAAAAATTTCAAGCGCCAACTAAACAAAAGGACATCTATAGCTACTGGCGCTAGGTCAGCCGTGATTCGCGAGCTTCCGACACCGTCCGTCGAATCGATAGTTGGCGCTGGCCGGGGGGGAAGCAAAACTGTTTCACGCGACTTGACACCCGAGACAGGTTTGATTCCGCTTCGGCCAATGGACGGACGTCGTCGTCAGGAATCGAAAACGGACCATCTGTGCGCCCTGCTGCACAGTCAGCATGGAGTACTGTGTGTGCGTTGCCAGCGGAGCAGCCAGCTCAGACCGCGCGCGCGAGAGAGAGAGAGAGGGGCAATGATCACTATTCACGTCAATGCTCATTGCAGATTTGCAGTTCGTATTGCACAGCACATTGACGGCTACACAAGTTTGCCCATTACTGTTGGTAGTACAAAACGTAGCGCGTCAGCGGGTGCACAGAACAGGCAAGCTCTGAGTGACTAAGCCAAATGTTTGTCAACAAATGCTTCAGTTCGTGCAAAAGCACACATGTTTTTCACAGAGGGGACGACCAGACCTATCGATATAACGATCTAGGATTATGAAAACATATTATTAGATTGTTAAGCACTAGTGGAGAAAGAGGCTTTAGTACCGGGACGAAAAGCGTGTTTAGTACCGGTTGTGGAACCGGTACTAAATTTTCGAGACTAAAATGTCTCGTTAACCGGTACTAAACGGTGCACGTTACCAGCCGGTACTAACCGACTTTACGCCCAAAAAAAGGGAAAAAATATTTTAAAGTGTCAGGAGTCACGAGTCACGCGAATTTTTCACGCGTAATTGCGCGAACGCGGCCGTGAGGATTCGAACCCACGACCTCCGGCCTCGCGCGTAGCTTCCTTACCATCCCACCTATGCATCACTTGTGATTGAGTTGGAGATGCATTCCTTTTAAACTAACCCGTGGAGACCCATTTAGTCCCGGTTTGTAACACAAACCGGTACTAAATGGCGTGTTTTAGTACCGGCTAGTGTTACAAACCGGGACTAAACTGGCACGCCATTTTAGTACCGGATTGTAACACTAGCCGGTACTAAAACGCGCCATTTAGTACCGGTTTGTGTTACAAACCGGGACTAAATGGGTCTCCGAGGCTTCCAATGTGACAAACCGGTACTAAATGGGTCGGTGACCATTTTAGTCCCAGGTTTTAGACAACCGGTACTAAATGACAAGGGACCAAAGGTCATTTTTCTTGTAGTGAAGAAATGCGTGTAACCTACTTCCAAGACACACTTGATCATCATTGTAAAAAAAAGAGTAAATTTCATGGCCGGTCCTTAAACTATTGGGCAGTTCTCATCTAGGTCCACGAACTATAAAATTGCATTTTTAGGTTTCTAAACTATCTAACTGGGTCATCTAGGTCCAAATCTGCCATGGGGATATCCAATATCTGACATGGTGTGCTGACTGTGAAGCCTACGTGAAACCTGACACGTGGGGCCCATATGTCAGCCTCCTAGCGACGTGGGCCATCTCCCCGCACTCCCCCGGTGGTCTCCCCCTGGCGACCCCAGCCCCGCTCACCCCGCTATCGCTCGCCTAACCTTCTTCTCCCTGGCGACGCTGGCTGTCTCGCCTTACGTCGCCCGTCCGTCTCCCCCGCGGCAACCCCGGCTTCGCTTGCCCAGCGGCCATCTCCCGATATCGCCTCCCCACAGTACAGATGCTCCTCAAGCCTGTTCCTCACCGGATCCCTCCTCCGCACGCCATTGTGCCACCGTCGTCGCTCGCATTGTTCTCCCCGCCCACGGCGGAGCTCCCCGGCCTGGGTGGAAGCTGAGCTCGCTCGACCAGCGGCAAGGTACGCTCGGCCCCCGAAGCCATGATTCCTCGTGATTCCGGTGGTCCCTATCACCGGAGCTATTCAACAATGGTTCAGGGGCAGAGCTAGGGAGGTGAGAAAGCTTGTGGCATGGGGAATTGGGTGGAGATGGAGCGCCGACGCCGAAGTTGGACGACGGTTGGAGCTCGGTTGGTGGGGAATCGTTGAGAGAGAAGAAGGGAGAGAAATGGGAGGAGGCTGACATATGGGCCCCGCATGTCAGGTTCCACGTAGGCTTCACAATCAGCGTGCCATGTCAGCTTTTGGATGTCCTGTGGCAGATTTGGACCTAGATGACCCAGTTAGATAGTTTCGGGACCCAAAATGCAATTTTAGTTTGTGGACCTAGATGAGAACTGCCCAATAGTTTAAGGACCGGCCATGAAATTTACTCTAAAAAAAAGAACTACTGGTTTTTTAGTACTTCATCCATCTCACATTAAGTGCACTTTTAGCTGTGGCTTATGTTTTTTTTCGAATAAACTATTTTGTGTTTGACCGGATTTAGAGAGAAAAATATCAACATTTATGAGTGTACTATACACTATAGAGATATATTTTACATATTTTTAAAATTAGGTCAAAGTTGGAATGGTTGACTTAGGACAAAGATAGAAACACACTTAGTCTTTCATTTATTGCATTTGATGATGAAAATAATCAAATGCCCAGTAGCTGTTGTTTCTTCTATTACCTAGTTGTTAGGATAGATATCCTTTCTCGTTGCCTCAATTTCTTTTCTTTTTTCTTTTTGAGTTTTTAGTAAAGGGTAAAGTTGATCAAACTTTACCTAACATCAAGTGTGGCTGGTTCTAACGTGCAAGTTTATATTTAATTAATAAAATAAATCAGTAATAGTATTGTCCCATTATTAATTCTACGTAGTCAAACATCATCAATATACGATACATAAAAAAAATCATAATGCATTCTTTACTTAATCTCCTAATTTATTGTGCGATCCATATATGTTCAAGAAGGGTGGATAGAAATTTCTGATAGCTGTCACACAACACAACTTTTCATAGCAAAAAACCATATACAGTTGTGGAAAACGCGAAGACTTTGTGGGTTAGGGCCGGTGACTGGTCTAACATGTTGGTGTGTGGTGATGACTTATTAGCGGGGTAGGCCTAAGCTTACATTTTTTAAAAAATTTCTTTAATGTTTATTTTCATATTTTTAATGCTTCCTCATCCTAAATAAGCTGTATTAGGTTTCTTGAAACTAATCTCCTATAGTTTATTCGACGAACCATGCCTAACGTGACTAATTGCTTTGGCAGAAAATGGACTCGTCTCTGTTAATTTTATTCCCATGGATGTGAATACGTGACAATTGATGAGCTTTGAGTCATCTAAAATTGTGCGTTCTCTATTTGTCTCAAATCATAAACGCACACAACAATATAACGATATTTAGACATATATATACTCAGTGCAATGTCCAAACTGCCTCAGCTCTACTCAAATACGATTGTCGGTGCCAATTGCTCTTCATCACCATGAACCCCAGCACACATCTCAACCTAGTCTTCCTATTTTTTACATCATGTCACTTTCCAGCATGTAAAGTGAGCATAGCTTAACTGGTACTAATTAAGGTTTCTTGTGGTGGTAGGGGTTAAACCTCTTATTCGGCAGTAAAGGGAGTAGCCTATATATGTTCCTATCTATAACAAGGCATCAATCACTGACTAGTCGATATGGCCTCTCATATATGGGCATTCATAGGATATAGGGTGTGTAGCAGTAGCTAGCACTTCCAAAAGAGGAATTGTATAAATCAACACAAGTAGCCGCGCTCACAGCGCACAGGTCGGTATACGTAGTGGCAAGAAAAGGCGCAGGTAGCTCTACCTACAGGGCTATATTGCCGCAGCAATCAAGTAATCGATCGACAGCCACTGCAGCCGTGTGGCAGTGGCAGCAACATAACGGCTACGTACACGGCTGATTACCACCCGACAACCCATCAATAATAATGGCGCGACGGGGGCCGCGCGAGAGATGGCTTGCGCCACCCGGCCGGTCCCCGCCGGCTGGCCCTGGCCGCGCCGGAGGAAAGGCCGTCGATGGGCGGAGGCGAAGAAAGGCGACGGCCGCATGTGCTGTGCTGTTTTGTTTCGTTGCGAGGTCATGGCATACAAGCTGTAGTGAAACGTACTACGCCCTTGCCGTTGCTACTTACTAGCAGCTACCCACCGCGAGGTATGGTGGGGCCGGCCGGCGCGCCTAGCTTAGCTTGCATCTGAGATCCAGTATTCGCTGTGGTCGATCCGTTCCTTTGTTTTGTCTCTGTGTGCTGCATATGTGCAGGTGTGCTTCACGTACAGACGACAGGACCCATGTTGCTTTCTGCACAGTGTGTTCTGGTTAAACGTTGTGCATTTCATCACCGTATATATTGTGAAACTTATTTTACATTGATGTACCGTTCGATCGTCCTTCAAATTATTGTATGACAAGTTTTCTTTTTAAAATGCAATAACGCGCAACAAAATTGAATTACAGAAAAAGAGTAAAAAGTCTGTTGGTTTGGTTGAAACTATACTATCCAAGTATCATCCTTCTTATTATTAAATATATGCAGGACAATAATGTTCTGGCCGGGTCTCATATGAGAGATATGTGTGTTCCATAAAGTTTTTTTGTCTGACTAAAAACTTTTGTGCTCCTTCGGCAAAGCAACTTGCTATCTGATAGATTCCTCCGTTGGTCGTTGCCACAAACAGACCTACCAAACGGAAACGTGCGCACCCCCCCGTCCACGTACTGGCTCGCTGTACTCTCCAGTAACCTGATCTCACGGACCAGTGCAACACAAGTTTGGCGCATATTTATTTAACACTCGCTTGTTAGTACCATCATTGCTGTTGCAAATTAGGCTCTTCCCCCCTCTCGCGCATAGACTTTGTTGCTTGGCTGTGCTATCTGCTTGCTACCGTGTAATGGAGCAGGAGCTCAACCTTGAGCTCACCCTCTCCTACTCCTCGGCCTCGCCGGAGCCGCCGGGCTACTTCGTCTGCATGTACTGCGACCGCAAGTTCTTCAGCTCGCAGGCGCTCGGCGGCCACCAGAACGCGCACAAGTACGAGCGCAGCCTGGCCAAGCGCCGGAGGGAGATCGCCGCCGCCCTGCGCGCGCACGGGGCAACCGCCGCCGCCAGGCCCGGGGGCGCCGGCGCCGGAGTGGCCGCCGCTGAAGATAAGAGGGCGAGGATGGACGAACAGCAGCCTGCTGCTGCTGCTTCGGCCGTGCCGAGCAATAAGAGGAGGTCGTCGTCGGAGCATGGCTACGGCGTCCAGCGCGCCGACGAGCTGGACCTCTCCCTCAGGCTTTAATTTGGTTCCTCCTCCACCTTTAATTTGCCCCGTTTGCTTAGATAATTCGATCCCTGTATGGTGAGTGAGTGAGTGCAAGTGAGTTGTTTCGAGTCAGTGCTGGATTCGATCATCAGTTGAGTTCCACACATGTAGTTGTGTAATTGTGTCTGATGGAATCTATCGGCAAGACCTGTACTGTCGGTCTATCTCCATCCTGCTATCCAAAGGGTGTGGTATTCGGTGTGTTCTTCGGTTGTGTCTGGTGTCCTCCTGATCTTTGTTCTCAGTTAGAGGTTTCAGTTTTAGCAGCCATCTTTAATCGAAGTAGTAATCTGTTGGGAGCTTGATCCTAAATTGTGCATATGCCATGTCAAACTTTGTTCAGTTTCCTGATGCAGTGCTTTTCGGTTGTCTTGCATCTTGTTTCTCAATTGGAGCTTTCAGTTCCAGCAGACATCTTTAATTGAAATTATCTGTGTTGGAGCTATTTCAGGTGACTCTTAAGTTGTGCATATATATGCCATGTCAAACTTTGATCAATTTGTGATGCAATAACAATAATGCTTCAAACCATCTGCCGAGTATATATGATTGCTATCTCGGGTGCTCTATATTATTCTGATTCCTCCCATATCTCTTTGTGCATACTAGAATGATGGCCCGCACACTAGCTAGTAGCACGGGCATCTATTTTGTCATTCTCTCATTTAGATACAACTTTCAAGATCATTGAGTTGCTGGAATCTCATAGGAATTGCACTTCCTAATCAAATTCAATAAGGATGCATTCCCATACTTTCAAGTGAACACACAGAAGCAAATCTTCGCTAATTTACAAGATGTGGTCTTCTCTTTTGAAACCCAAAGGATTCATGGTACACGATAAACACATCGGATCCATACACCTTGCGTTTTCTACCTCGTGCGCTCAAAAGATACATACTCTGAAATTGAACTGGTTCCAGTAATCCTGTGAAAACATTCAGGTCGCATATCTATGCTCCAAATATCCGATTTCGAAATATGATAACTTATGATCCCCCTATAATTCAGATAAATTTAATTTGGGAGTTGCATGTTACTTTGATGATGAGCCCTTTCGTATCATACTCCTTAACTTGTTATTTCCTCTATCTCTATCATCTTCCAAAAGGCAAGTATATATGATAAAGGGTGTCTAAGATATTTCCTCTTTCTACAAAAGATTATTTACGCTACTTGAAGCTTCAAATTAAGATAGGACCTTGCAATGAATTCATCCATGGATATATATTTGGCTAAAAATCCAAGTCCTCTTTGCTAGATAAGCATAGTACTAAGTAGATCAAGATCACAAGAATATAATACACTAAATACACTGATTTCCAAGAAAAAAATACAACATAGAAAAACTAATAGAGGGCATCTACACTATATTACGAAAGTTACAATGAACAAGAGATTTAATTTACAACAAGTCATTTCTACTCAACCATGTGGCTTAGAAGAAATATTATATATGTAGTGCATATATCCACTTATGAAGGATTCATCGTTAGTCGTCAAGATCTAAAAAACCTAGCCTTTCATAGTGTATATATATGATTCACATCATATACCAAAGTTCTACCTCCGCAGAAATGGAGATCGGATAAGAAAGAGTACACATATAGATGATGTGTTATCCACCTCATAAGTGATCAATTTGGACAATATAGTTGTCAAGAAGTAGAAATGGAGGTTTTTCTTTGTCCAAGTGAATATAGATTCTTTTACGAATTCCTAATCTGTGATGTCATTCATATTTTTCCATACCAAACTAAGGGTTGGAAGAATTATTTCAGTCCTTATCTTTCGGATATTTCTCTAACATTTACATATTTCCTCTTTACGGCTATCTAGCTAGACTCTAAGGTCTATTTCCTCCATTTTTAAGTATGTAGTCTAATGTTTAGGACAAGCTAATACTTCATAAATATGATCTATTTTAATATAGAGGCAATACTTATTACATATATAATACATAGATTATAATATAGGTTCCGGAGTCCAAACACTAGATTTTCAATGATGTGGTGGCAAAAAATAAACTACCATGGTCTAGCAAAAAATAAACTACCATGGTCCTGCAAATTTGTCTTGATAGATTCAAATATCACTTCCGCTGGTGAACATTAATAGGCAGCATGCCGCGGTGGCTAATTTTCTAACAGTAGCTAGAAAAATATATAAGAACAATGGTTAATAATCTTGTTTTCCATGATCATTTCCCCTCATCTATACCATACCATGGTCAAAGTAATGCATGCTGGCCGTACAATATCACCATTCTCTAGGTGTGACCATATCCATCTAGTCTATCTAGCTAGCTTTCTACCGGACCTAGGTGAGCGCAACGCGATGATGAAAACATCTGCATATGGATCTGTCTAGGTGCTCCGATCAGTCGAAATTAGGATCTGCATGCTATATATGGTGTGTGTGTGTGTGTGGATAAGGAGAACGTACGGACTCTCTCTCTCTCACACACACACACGAGAAAGGGAAGGACGATGCTTTCTGAGTATTAACTGTTTTAGGATGTCTTCGTGTTCACTTGTAGCTGTTCTCCTTTTGAGGTCGTTGTTTGCTAGTCTGAGCTTCTTCTTTATATATGCTCAGTGGTTCGCTAAAAATACTATTTTAAGAGTTAAGAAGAAATTTATCAATGTTGCAATTTTATCAAAAGAGAAGAAGGATATGATGAAGATATGTTGCCTAGTGGCAATATTTAGCAAGCCGTGCTATATAGAAAAGCATTTCTACTATTTCATGTTTTAGATCGATTCCTTCCTTAATTATCTCATACTAACAAGTAATTACTCAGTAAATTAACTTCGAAGTTTCAATGGCACGGTAAAAAAATTAGTGCTATTCAAAGAAAACCTTCCCTAAAGATTTAAGAAAATTGCCAGAATTTAGAAAGATAGAGAAATGAAAACACTTGCTGAGATTAGTCTAATGACAAATACAAACCGAAAATTTTCTCCAGGAACCTATGCCAGCTTAATCTGAATTTAGCTACATCAAGCTGAGCAAGAACTTATTAGATACATAATTTTATATATTATGTTGAAATGGATGCGGATTTGGGGGTTGCTAGCTTCTTATTAGTAAATTCACAGAAATAGTAACATCGACAATAAACAGAAAATGGTTGCCACATTTGGAATGATGTGTCAAAACTAATCAGACTTTTTGCAGCAGATTTCATCGAGATGAGTCTTCGCAAAAAGTCTGATTAGTTTTGTGGTGCAAGATTGCTGTTGGATGGCACGTACATTTTCTTCCACGTGCTTTTACTGAATAGAGGCACTTTGCGGTTTGAGGAAGATGGAATCTGTGAGCAGTGAGCACAGTGAACACAGTACACATGTCATCCCCAACCTCCAGATAGCTAGGGCGGCAGTGAAGAAAAAAGCGTCACGTGTATACCCGGTAAGCGCAGTTTCTGCTTCCAGTAACTCACAGAATGTGAAAGGCGAGCAACAATCGACATATATGCATGATGCTTCTCAAAGAATGAACACACGTATTCGACACACTTATTCGATCAGTGCTGGATCTTGGTCGATCAAACTAGCTCGCAGAGCTGTGCAGTGCAGGACGATGGTGGTCAGCCAACGAACCGGCCAGTGCACAAGATAATATCGCCTCCTGCAGAGCAAATAAAGCTAGGCAGAGTATGTAGTGTGATGGAAGCCGGCCGCAGGGCTTGTCGTGACACGAGACGCTGCTGCGACGGTCCGTACTAGCTCAGAGACAGCCATCAATGGGGACCTGAATCGAATGGACAACCCATCCAACGATCTCGCCCCTAAAAACGGACATGTTTCGGGTAAAGCGGCGTACATCATCGCTGATGGCCGGCCGGCCGAGAGTAATAAATGAAGAGGATCCGCGCGCCCATCATTCACACCTCACTCTCCGATCTACTACTACTAGCTACCAATAATAATGCAGCTCCAAGTTCAAGTCAAATAATCTTGCTGGATCGGCAGCTATAGCTTTCTCAATGATGTGCACCACGACCTCTCCAACTCCAACATTGAGCTAGTTAGCTCTCTTGCACGTCACTTCACTGATTTGTTGTCATCTAAAACCATAAATGGATGAACTGGTCCAGGCTCATGAAATTGTTGGCACCAATTAGAAATGGCGATAATTGCCGGTTAATTTGGTTGGGGAATGCTACTAGTACATACAGAATGATCCTGTATGTTCATGCTGGGAGCACTTCTCTGCCCTCAATAAGCAAAAAACATGTATCATGTGTATATAATTAATACTCTGAAGAAATGGACAATACAACAATATAATGCCTTCCCTAGCTAGTTGAGCGTCCTAACTGACCAATTATACGGACCACGCATGCCAGGACATCCGGCGACGGCGACGACGTCACACGGCCGTGTCACAGCACTGGCCAGCGGCGCGTGACTGACCCTCCTGCAGGCTGCATCATCCTCAGTGATCCACCACCGCTCGAGATTTGATGCGGAGAGAAATTAAAGACAACAAGCCTAGCGGCGCGAATATATGTGCAGAAGCGACGACCGCCGGCAGCCCGGGGCCGACCAGTGCCCAGCCGCTATATCCACTGACGACGGGCCGGGAGAGGGAGCACCCCACGAGGAGATAATTGCTAAAGGCCGAACGCAAGTTGCAACCGTACCGGCGGCCGGGCAGTGGGCGCTCCGTCCGCGCTCGCCTGACGGCCGGCCAGCGAGGCAGCGATGAAGCCGTGTCCGATCGAGCTGAGCACCGGGCAGCGCAGCAGGGCGAGCGGGCGTACGGACGGGCCTACTTGTGGGCTCCGGCAGCCCGGCGCACGGAGCACAGCGGGCAGCGCCGCGCGCGCATACCATCATGAATGATCCTTGGGACGGTGAGAAATGGCAAACCGTGGCGATCGAGGTGATAGCTGCCTGGCTGAAAGGGTAGTATACTAGCTATATATATATATATAGCTCTGTGGCCGCCTCTTTGCCGAGCGTCCCGATCTGACACTCGGCAAAGATGTTGGTGTTTGCCGATTGCCCGATCCGGCACTCGGCAAACAGCGCCGTCACGGCGACGGCGCGTGCGAGGCCGTTAACTGGCTTTATTTTGCCGAGTGTCAGCTTTGACACTCGGCAAAGGGTTTGCCGGGTTTGCCGAGTGCTCGAAATATGACACTCGGTAAAGAAGCTCTTTATCAAGTCTACAGTTGCTGAGTGCTCTTTGCTGAGTGTTACACTCGATAAAGCCTTTGCCGAGTGTTTTTGGCCCTAAGGCACTCGGCAACTGCGGGGAATCCCGTAGTGTATTACCCTCCTGCAGGCTGCATTATCATCCTCAGTGATCCACCACCGATCAATTTATGCGGAGAAAAGGACAACCAAGAGAGGCGCGAATGCAGAAACGACGACCGGCAGCCAGCAGCCCGACCGGTGCCGCCAGCCGCTAGCCCGCTATCCACCGACGACGACGACGGGCCGGGAGCACCCACGAGGAGACTTACTGCTAAAGGCCGACCGCAAGTTACAACCGGCGGCCGGGAAGTGGGCACACAACTCCCCCGTAGCACCGTTAGCCACTGCTAGACCGTCGGTCTATGCTGCCACAAAGACTAAAGTAATTGAGTGAGAGATGCAAGGTCGATCATCGGTTCCTAAACTTATTATCTTGGGATGTTATTTGGACCCTAAACTATGAAAGTTGTATTTTCATATCTTCAAAGTTGACATGGCGTGTTACCATGTTCCCTAAACTCTCAAAATATATTTTTATAAATGCAAACTCAATCACGGGCATCACCACTGTGGTGACCTTCTTCCGAAAGTCTCGAGATCACCTGTATCATTCTCTGGATTAGTACGTTGATACGGATCTCATCACAGGTTAATATCAAAAGTGATAAATGACGTATAACTAAATATTTTATACCTTTAATCTAGTGGAAGGCGGGACTGGCACCCACTCCTTAACCGGAATGAATTATAGCGCCTTATAAGACCCATACCTGTATATCAACAAAGGCAAGACTGAGTACAACGGTACTCAGCAAGTCCTAACTAGAAGAATTAATGACATGAGGGGTTTTTGCGGAAAGCCAGTTTTATGTTTAAGGCATAAAGTAATGGTTGGGCCCTGGAGGGGAATCCACCCTTTCCTCCCGGTTCCCGGTGATTTTGGCAGCGATCCTACTGATCCTGCAATCACAGCTTCCCAAACAATCACTATAGTTTATAGTTGGCTAATCGAGGAGAGCTTTGACCAGACGGGTTCTTAACCGAGAACCACGGCTATTCGAATAGGTTATACACTCTGCAGAGGTTTATACTCTATGACTATACGGTCAGATAGTCGTACCAAGGCCTTTGGTCGTGCTATTCTACGAGATTCGTACCCACCGGCATCCATTACTGGTCATCATTTTCTAGGTCCATCCACGTGTAATATTGGGTCTGCGCAGGGGTCACCATCATCCACCTCGTGGATCTTGACCCGGGTATGTGCGCATAAATAAATAAATAAAATAACAGGGCCTTCGGCCCTCAGGGTCCTCGACCCTTTGGTCAACCCGTGCCGACCAGACCTAGCCCTCTATCTGGGTCTGTCTCCAGCATACTCGTTTCCCGACTTGGCAACCATGCACGACCAGGCATCAGGCGCTAGCAATTTCCACCTGTCGGCAAACTATACCAATCATACGGCTCCTGTGGGATGGATTACTAGGTTCAGCTAGTGGGATGTGAATCAAGGCCTCACATTACAGGCTAGGTTATTTTTGGCCCATATAGTCATACATGGTGGAGGAAAGACTATCTCTTCGAACCGGTCCTTACGACTGGGATAAGCTTCCTTATAGGAGCTCCTCGTGAGGCTATCCGCCTTATCCCATGTCTTTTATATTCTCCATAGCATCACACCGAGAGTGTTTTGGAGATATATAGGTGGAGGGGTTATAAGCAGGGCTAAGCATTTCGATAGTTACATCCCGGGGTTTTAGGAAAATAACGAGGCTTTATGTGGTGGCTAAAATGCATCCCTTTAGCAAATAAATATTCGTTTTATTCTTATAAAAATATCATCTGAAATCATGACCAAAGGGAATTGGGGGGTTAAGGCTTGCCTTCATTGAAGATCCTTATTGCGTACGCTTATTGATGATGACCAGGCTTGGGCTTCTGGCATCTGAAAGCCCTGACATCTTTGTCAGAGCCCGATCAAGCCATCAATTGCTAGAATATAGAAAATAACAATCAATATAACAGTACATCAAACAATTTGTAAAAGGGGAAAAGAATAGAAGGAGGGCGAATGATTTTCCCAATATTTAGAGGGGATTTCTGGATACCTAGTTAATAATTCATTAATTATATAAGATAATTAATGAGGGCTCTAGGGAGGATTTGCTCCGGGAAATTAGTGAATAATTTCCCGAGAAATGCCAATAATAGATAATCCAGGAATTATTTAGATTTCTAAGGAGTAATTCCCGAATAACCGATATGGATTTCTAGAAGATCCTTACGGGTAGCACGACAGCTAAGATTTTACTGATATCTTAGGGGTTTATGGATGACAACTAGGGTATCGATGGGGTTAGGTTTATGCGGGCGGCGTAGCGACTTGGTTTCCTAATATTCTGGATTTTTGGACGAACATTATAATGGCTAGGCTAGGCTTAGGATAAATATTAGGGTAATAAGCATATGTAAATGCTTATAATACTCCTTAGTATTTATGGGAATTTTATAGGAATTTATTGGGTTAAGACAAGGAAAGGGTAATTTTCTGGGTACACTAATGGAGGTCCACTATTGGTTAGAAACTAGTATAAATGGGTTTAGGCTCTAATGACATGCTAAAATGGATTGGATGGCAGTAATAGGCTTGGGATTACATCTAATATTTTTAGGTATTTTTGGAGAATTTTTGGAATAAAGGAAGGGCTCTAAATAGAAATTGGTGTGCACTTACCGGGTGCACCTAGCAATTTCATAACCGCTAACGCAAAGGGTGGGGGCCGGTTGCGGCTACTGTTCCGTGAGCCGGGGGCGTGGGCATGGTGGACCGGGGCTGCTGCCTCACGGTCCATGTGCATCGGGTGCACCCGAGGCCGGGTTGGCTTGGCGCCATGAACCGGTCATGGACCGGAGGCCTGCTGGGCCATTAGCTCACATGGACCGGGCCTACATGGCCATAGGAGGGTTTAGGGCCGCCTGGCAGTGGGGTGGTGCCGCGGAGGGGGGGGGGGGTAAGGCGACCCAAAGGAGGTCGTCTTTCTCCTCTGGCGTACGCCATGGAAGGAGGGAGGGGTGGAGCTCGGTGGCTCGCCCCAATCTCGGTGCTCAAGCCACCAGAGCTCGGGTGGATGGCGTGGCGAGGAAGAGGAGTCTATGGGCGACTCATTCTTGACCTTAGAGGGGAGAGAGAGGGACGGAAGGAGAGGCGGCCATGGGAGGGTGGAGAAGCTCGCCTCCGCTTGATTCGCGCCGAGGGAAGGGAGGGGCACCTTCCCTTTCATAGGCCGGGAGAAGGTTGCGGAGCTCGCCACGTCGCGGTGGAGGGCAACCGGCGGGGCGGGACGCGCGGCGGCCCGAGGAAGCTCGAGCCCCGACGATGGAGTTAGGCCGGGAGGCGTGAAAATAGGGTGGTCGGCGCCGCAGTCGTGCTGCGGTGGAGGCCTGCGGCGCTTGCCCACGTCGCGCATATCTCCCTAGAGCGAAATCCGGCCGACAGCTGAAGATCAGGCGGTGGTGGCGGATTGCGACGGGGTAGGAGGGATGTACCGAGCGGGAAAATAGGGAAGGTGAGGTCACGTGGGGCCGGTGTTGGCGCTCTTAAATGACACATTTTAAGTGCCATCTAGGTGGTGGTTTTGGACTAATTCTTATACTAACCCGCCACTTGGCACTTGAAATAACCCTGTTTCCACATGTGTGTTGTATTTTGGACTATATTGTGTTTCTGTAGGAAATACGACATCAATGGAGGTTTTTTTGTACAAGTTGGACTTGGGCCCGGACTTTGGATGACGAAAGACACAATCACCAACATTGGACTCAAGGCTAGCAGGAGTTGCTGAACTTGTTCGTACCATATTTCCTTCATCCGGACTCCGATTGGGGCGATTTCTATAAGAAAATTGCATAGCTCGCAAAGATCTACAACTTTCCTATGAAGCCCGAGCACATTTGAGGCCTCTAGGGGGGTGCCGCGCGGCCCAAGGCCCTCTAGGCCGCGCGGCCTGGCCCATTTTCGGCCCGGAACAGCCTCCCCTTCGAGCTAGGGTTTCCTTGGCACATAAATAGCTCGTCTTCCAGAGGAGGGCGACATCCATTCACCAGAAGTCGGCGAAACCTAGAAGTGAGCACCGGAGGGAGACGACGGCCGCTGCAAGTCATCGAAGTTGTCTAGGGAATGGCCTAGGCCATCCCTAGCCGCCATGGCCGTCCTGCATGGTTGCGCTATGGTGGAGTTCAGGAGCGAATCATTCATCGTCCATGGTATGGCCTCGGAGGTGATGATGTAATGAGTACTTCATTTGAGTAATGATCATCTTATCATCCGATTCATTAGCGATCAAGTGTCCCCCTTTATAATCTTGTGCTTGCTTGGGTTTGCTTTGCTTTCAATCTATTAATCTATATAGATTGCTCAGGGTGTTCTTATAGCCATGGGGGCTAGGGGTTCATACCGGATCTACCAAGGAGTACAACACGTTCTTCAAACATGCCCTTGTAATTGCTAGACTGATAAGGAACGTCGTGACAGGGCGTGGCCTGTGTAGGGTGGTAGTTCTCGGGGGTTTGACCGGAGGTGGTGATTTAAAGAGGCTTCGAATGAGATGCTTGATGTGTTTACCGTTCTTGGCTAGAGCTACAACTAGAAGGCGATAGGCTTAGTCAATATCTGGTTTACCTTCAGCTTTGCCTATGTTTGTGGATGTGATCAACATATACTACGTTCATATCTATCATGTTTACCTTTATATGCAATCAACGCTTCATGTTAGGATTAGATCTATTAGATTAGATGGAAAACCCTAGGTAGTTCGTAGTCGATCCACGGATTGATAACCTTGGAAGAATAAGGGAAAGGCTACGATGATCCGTGCGCTTGCGGTGAATCTTGGTGTGCGTTTGCGCCGCCAATAGCCGGCCGCATTTACTGTGACATGCCGCCCATACCGCGGTCGGAGGAGCAGTGCGACGGCGTAAAGCGCCGGCGCGCGACGGAGGAAGAGGGGCGACAGCTTAACGCCGGCGCGGGCGGAGCGGAGAGGGTGGAGGAAGAAGGGGGAAAACGGGCTAGGCCGCGGCAGGCCAAGTCGGGCGTGTGGGCCGCGCCTGGCAGCCGAGCTGGGCTGGAGGAGGAAGCGGTGGGGGTGGACCGTTTGGGCCGCGGGAGAGGGAGGGAGAAGAGGCGGGTGAGGGGAATTTTGGGAGTTGAATCTGGACTTTTATGGTTGGGCCGAAAGGAAAAACCGGCAGGGAAATAGAGTTGCGGCCTGTTAACAAATAGAATGGTTTTCTATTTGTTTGAATAGGTTTTAGGGTTTGAATTTGAATATAGATTCAAATTCGAAGGGGAGTTTGAAGTGAGGCTTGAAGGAAATAGATTTAGAATATTTTTAGAAAGATTTGAGATAGGAAATTTAATATTCAAATTAGATTTGAACCTAAAGGTGGGATCGAGGGATTTGGAGGAAATTATATATCTTGGAATTTAGAGATTAGAGCGGGGTTCTAAATCACCCAAATGCATCACACATGTCCAATTTAGATGCATGGATCAACTTAGAAAATATATTGTAAGGAAAATGGCCCTAGGCCATGTTTATGATTTTGGTGATTAATGCCAACGTAGTCATTGGGACTAACATGTTTGTCAAGATGTATATTTGAAGGTATTTTTAGGTTCCAAGTGACGATATTTAAGCCATCCAAACTATATTGAAAATCCAGAGAGTCTTATTTTGAGACACTCAAGTGATGGTATGTTGTAGTCGACACAAGATCCCGCAAGATGATCAAGAGAATCCTGCTCAGAGGAGCACTGACACAATTGATGGTGAGCATCGGATAAGTCGGTGGTCAGCACAGTCAAGCCAGCAGGGCCAAGAAAGGACAGAGCACCGGATGATTCGATGGTTGAGTCATGGACCAGCGAATGAATCGGTGGTCAGCGCGGGAGATGGCAAAGTCAAGTTTGAATGGAGCATAGGATGGTCCGATGCTATGTCAAGATTACCAGCGGATGAATCGTGGAACGTGGCAGGCCATAGATGCATTACAAAGGACAAGGAGCACCGGACAGTTCGATGGTACAAGACATGGACCAGCTAATGTGTCGGTGGTGTCGGCTCGGCTCGAGATCGGCTCAGATTCGGCTCTGGCAGAAATATGCATAGCATCGATTGATTCGATGCTACCTTGGCACCAGCAGCGAATCAGTCGGTGGTAGGTTCAAAGCCAACGGCCAGTGCAACGGCTAGTTGGGAAAATTGCTCCGGTGCAATGCGTCGGTGCTCAGCGAATGAGTCGGTGGTCACGCAGAAACTTGGCCGTTGAACCAACGGCTAGTTCTTGGACTTAGGGCTATATATACCCCCTTGGCCGGCCATTTGAATGTGCTTGAGACTTGGGGAAGCTATTGTGAGTTGCTCTACTCATTTGCAAGTGCTCATTCCACCAAAGTGCTTAATAGAAGATCTAGGTGATTAGCATAGAGCTTAGTGCTTGATTAAGTGCTAGTTAGACCTTTTAGCGCATTGCTTTAGGTGTTAGCCTAGAGTTTAGGCGAGGTTTGCACACCTCTTTCTATCGGTGCTTGCGCGCACCAAGAGTTGTAAGTATCGGGGCTTGTAAGTCTTGCGAGACCCTCCAACCGAGTTTGTGGAGTGGCCGCCGTTACTTTGTACTAGGGAGGTGAGGCCCTAGGCATTTGCCGAAGCTCAACCAAGTGGAGGCGGCGAGGAGCATCCGGGAGAGGCCAAGCGGAGACCCACTCGCGTGTGGGGAAGTCCCGTAGGCTATCCTACGGAGTGACTCGACCGGGGAGTTCATGCCCTTGCGCGGGCATTCCCTTTGAGAGGGGCTCCAACAACGAGGACTAGTGGAAAGCCGTGGCTTTCCGACACCTCGGGATACATCGCCGTGTCGGGAGTTTGCTTACTCTATCTCTTTACATTCCGCATTACTTATTGCACTACTTTCCGCTTTTACCTTTCCTAGAATTGCCATGTGTAGTTGCTAGGATTGGAACCTAGGGTGCAAAACTTTTAGCGGTAGAGTTAGCAACACATAGAAAAACCTAGTGCACATTTAGATAGAAATTGAAATAGGTTTTTATATGTGCTCCTAGCCGTAGTTTTTAGATTACCCTAATTCACCCCCCCCCTCTTAGGGTGTCACGGTCCCTTCATATATTTTGAATATTATGATAGGAGTAATTATATTTAATTAAGGGAAACTATTTAAAATAGTTATTTTAAATGCTTTAAAAACATGGGGTGTTACAACCACAAGTTCATGAATCTAAGAAATGTGTTTCAAGAGTTCGGGTATCTAGATGACAAGCTGAGGCTCGCTGGCTTAAAAATACATATAGAGAGTTTGGAACCTAGATGACGCTCGAGGACAAGTTTGGTGACCTAATAATGCATTTTAAGAGTTCAGGGACCTATAGATGACACCACGGGTCAGGTGTATTCTATTTTTTCAAGACACACTACTGCAGAGATTGACATTCGTATCAACCCATACATCGCGGCCCAAATGTGCCGCTGTATTTTGAAGCTGGCACGTTTACGTATACGTATACGTGTCAGTGGTCTTAAGAGCCAACACATATAATTTAATATAATAACCAGTTTAGGAATGAGCCGGCTATTTATTTAACGTAGCAGTTGGAATTTGGACCGATTGGTTTAGGAATTTGAACCTATCATACGAGTACGCGTGCATGGAGAGAAATTGAAGTCCTCAGTCTTTCTTCATCAATGATGGGGTGTGAAATTGAGAGAGCAATTTCCACCCGCTTCATCTTGCGTGGCAAGTTGCAACGCTTTATCTTACTCTGCAAGAAGTTGTTAATTGCAATCAATGTATAATTGTACTGCTCGCTCTCTCCTTTTCTCATCTTGCTCTACTTGAAATTGTTAATTCCCTTCTCGTTCATCTTCTCTGCCTTTCATCCTCATTCTTCGCCAGCCAAAGGTAGTTATCCTCATTCTTCTTCTTCTCTCGCTCATTTTCTCTAATTTTATTGTGCTTATGATCTGATTCTTTTTTTTTCTTTCGCTCTGATCTGAGCAAGGGGGCATCATGGCCTCCATCTTTGAGGGACCAACACCAATTGAGGAGATATTTGTCTCCAACTGTGTCATTAATAATTTCGTGTGTGGATCAGGGTGTAGGATTGTGTCATGATCGCCTACGTGACGAAGGAACGCTATGAGCCCTTCATCTATGTTAGTCTCAATGGCTATGTTGGCAGTAATAACCAAAATCCTAGAATTGCTATGAATATCAGCGAGTATATGTCTGTCTGTATGAATATCTCTGAAAGTTATCGATTTTGAAATGAGTATGTCCAAGTGATGTTGAATATGAGTGAGTACATGTATTGTTATAAATGTCTAGCACATATACATTCATATTCAATTGAATGTGCATTTGTTGTATATGCAGTTCGTTCATAACAATGTATATCTAGTACTCGTTGATTCAACCGATTGATGTATGATGATTTTTTTAACCATGAATGAAGTATTCTAACTGACGTTAATCTAAACCGCTAGTTATAGGTTAGCAAACATGAGGGTCTAATTAACCACCGCTGCGACTACGCACTCAATTGCATCGGCGCTAATTAAAACCGGTATATTTAGGCTATCAAATGTATCAGTGATGTTTAAAAGTCGCTTAGAATAATAATGCACTATTCTAAGTGGTCCAAAATTATGCCGCCACGTTTAGTTACTCATTCCTACCAGTTTTAACATCGGCACGAATAAGTCTCCCTCATTCGTGTCAGCCCCGTGGTAGCGGACATGTGACCGACATGAATGAGAGTTTCGCGCCAGCGCGTATCATGGTCTGTGCAGTAATGAGACATAGATAAATATTTATTTTTCTAGCTCGTTGTGATAAACTTTGTAGTTAGAAGGCAATCACTGTATGCATATTTTTCATCCACCGTCATACTTTTTTTCCTACTTAACATCGCACCTCTATACACCCTCCGTCCCAAAAAATAAGTCATTCTACAAATTTTAGGACAGAATAAGAAAAAAGTAAAATGACCTTGATTGCCTTTATCGTTTAGCCATATTTGGTGCTAAGTGACTCTTGCATGCCTGCATGCACGCATCGAAACATACCAAATAAAATATAATAACTTGTTTTGTGAGACAAATTTTGAATGACAAAATAACTTGTTTTTTCTTTTTGAACGGAAGGAGTATGTATTTGACATGCATGTGTTTAATTGAACCTAGTTTGAGCTGAGTTATTTAACATAGAAATTTGTACCTTTTGCGCACCGCCTACATGCATGGAGACCGATATCATACAAGTTACAACGGTAGAAATATTTAATCCAAATCGCTTTGACTTTTATATTACAATGATATAGATGTTTCTAATAGCGGCAGATAATGCTGTAAATTTGGAGGATTACTTCCAGCCACGAAACTATGTAGTTAGAAAGCAATCACTGTCATAGTTTTTCCTACTTAACATCGCACCTCTATACGCCCCCCGTCTCCAAAAAAATAAGCCATTCTAAAAATTCTAGGACAGAATAAGAAAAAGCTAAAATAACCTTGATTGCCATTATCGTTTAGCCATATTTGGTGTGAAGTGATTCTTGCATGCCTACATGCACATCCAGTATCGGACCTAGGCTCACATGGTCGGATAGGCACAGAGTGTTACTACAGTGCTGAACAGTGTGAAACAGTGTTGCTACAGCACTACTTTCCTTTGGTCGTTGGGATTCTAGGGTAGTCCTGGGACTACCAAAAACCCACCTGGGTCCGCCACTGTGCACATCCAAACATACCAAATAAGATATAATAACTTGTTTTGTGGGACAAATTTTGAATGACAGAATGACTTGTTTTTTCTTTTTGAACGGAAGGAGCATGCATGTGTTTAATTGAACCCTTAATTAGTTTGAGCTGAGTTATTTAACATAGAAATTTGTACTTTTTGCGCACCGCCTACATGCATGGAGACCGATATCATACAAGTTACTACGGAAGAAATATTTAATCCAAATCGCTTTGATATTCTTTTATACTACAATGATATAGATGTTTCTAATAGCGGCAGATAATGCTGTAAATTTGGATGATTACTTCCAGCCACGAAACACAGGGACCATCCCTTGATGCAGAGAAAGGCATGCATCGATCCATGCACAGTCGCCCTCCTGTGCACGCACCATGGACCATGTACGGCCGACATGATGATGGCGCCCCGATTGGTGCAGAGGCACGCAGCATGCATGCATGCAGCAACCACCCGGCCGGGCACAGTGGGCAATCCACCGTACCGGGTACGAGAGTGCCGGCCCGGCCAGCGGCCACCGCGCGCGCACACACAAAATGACGCGCGAGCGTGCACGTATGGGATGGGACCTTTGATTTGCCAGGCAACTTTCCTGCGCGCGGGGCACGCACGGGTGAGCGAGCGCCTACGTCGTCGTCCTCCGCGCGGCGGTGCCAGGCATATGGCCGGTCGGGCTAGCGGCCGGCGCGCGCGCACACGTACGGCGCGGGGGGCAGTAAAGTGCAGCGCCGGGCCGGCGGCACGTACGACTGCTGCTGCCTGGGAACCGGTCGGGCGGCTGGCCGCAAGGACGCGCGTACTTGAAGCGGCGATTTCTCACGTGCTGCATGCATGCATATAGGCCCTGTTTAGATGTTTTGCGAAATTTTTTTCGAGTATGTTCTCTCACATGCATGACATATTAAATGTAGTCGAAAAAAATAACCCATTATATGGATAGAGTGTACTTCGCGAGACGAATCTAATGAGCCTAGTTAGGTCATGATTAGACAATAAATTGCTACAGTAAACATGTGCTAATGACGGATTAATTAGACTCATTAGGTTCGTCTTGCGATTTAGTGACAGAATCTGTAATTGGTTTTGTAATTAGTCTATATTTAATACTTCAAATATGCGCCCGACATACTCGAAAAAGATTTCGCGAAACATCAGGGCCCATAGCGTTGCGACGGGCAGGGGCAGCAAACACACAACAACGTACAACACTACATGATTGATATTGTGCAGGAGCAATCAACACACACGAAGCACAATCACTCATTACCATAAAGCTAAGCTGCTGCGGTGGTGTCATGGTGTGGATGGGCCCACAGCCCCACACCTCTGGAGAGACTGAATCACCAGCCGCAGAAGCACGTACAGCTGAGATCTAACAGTCACGGCCCTCTGTGATGCTAGACCAAGAGCTCTCCATAAATCAGTCGGTCCCTTGGAAAGCCTCGAGTCCTGAAGAACCTCTCGTGGACAAGCTAAGTGATGATCCATTGATCCATACTCCTCTTCTTCACATACTATGCATAATTAATGCACGAAAAGCTCTACCTAAAAGAGGTCAGGGGTGACCATCAAGCATCATGCACACAGAATGCTATTAAGGCGCATGCTTTCACATGCAACTTCCTGCAGGAAACGTAAAATGCCATGGCACCGCCAAATCCAAGTGCTCCCGCACAGGGCCACCGGCCGTTCGTCCACACAAGGGATGCTTGGCTATACATCAATTCCTCAGGAATCAGGATACCCCAACAGTCAATATACATCTGCAAGGTCTGATCTTAGCACGTACAAGAATAAATGTATCGTGCTGCGAAACTGATATAAGATGTTGGATGTTAAGCCTCAAGGGCGCGGACAGGAGAAGAGAATCCTATCCTTGACGAAGTCTTTCATCTTCTATCGTTAAGCCATGCATGCATGCATGCGCCGTCCAGTCACGCGTCGCAGCCACTGAGTATAAAAATCCAAACGGGCCGCCCGGCCTTTGCCCGATTTGGTCTAGCCGACGTGGTCTGGCACTACGAGGCACGACGGGCTCTTCCTACCGGGCTGGGTCGGGCTGCCGGCTCAAGCACGGAACGAAGGCCCATTTTTCGGGTCGGACTGGCCCGATGTCGAAAACAGCCCTATGGGCCGTGACACGACCCGACACTATCCTGGCGGCGCTGGCAGTAGCGGCCGGCGTAGCTCCTCGCCACGCCCCCACGACGACGGATAGCGCGGCGGCCGGTGCGCCGCCGCCGCCGCCACCCCTCCCCCCCTCCCCCCCCCCCCCCCCCCCCCCCCCCCCCGGGGGCACAGGACAACGCAGATGCGTCGTCTCGGCGGCGGCCGGCGCGGGAGGAAGGGAGGGGCGAAGGCCGGCGCGGGAGGAAGACAGGGGAGGAGGCAGCCCGCGCTGAAGGGAGGAGAGGAGGCGATCGGAGCCAGGGACGGCGGCATTGCCCGGCGTGGCTTCTAAGGGCTTCGGCAGCCGAAGCCATAAGTAGCGGCGACGGCGGCAGTTAGGTTTTTGTTTTTCTTTATATATATGAAGTTGTATCGGGCTGATCAAAATCGGGTCGGGCTACCATGCTGACATGGCGGCCCAGGCACTAAACCCTCTATCCGGTTGTGTCAGTCCTAGACACTATCGATCGTGTCTAAAGCCGTGCTAGGGTCATGCTCTCTAGGGTCGTGTGTAGGACCGCTTATCGTGCGCGAGTAGGAGCGCTGGTGTCCGCCCGCGAGGGGGTCTGCCCCGGTGACCCCCGGTCACCGCACAAGTACCGGAGTGGCACAAGCAGACGACGCAAAGCTGGAGCCGGCCTGGGCAGTGGGCACGGGAGGGCGAGTGCGCCCCGCGCCGCTTCGCGTAATCCATTCACGTGCAGTGCCCGCCGAACGAATGCTATAGGAATTGAAGGCAGTTTACGAAGAGCAAGCGAGCCTCCTATCTTTCTTTTTTCGGGATCAGTTCACGACTGTAGCATCGTATTTACTACTTGTGTGCGACGTGGGTGGTACCACGTCTGCTACCTTTGCTTACCTAGTTAGCATGCATGCAGTGGAATGGACCCCAAGGCTCTGGCGCGGTGTATGGACCAGACAGGCCTCGTTCCCTTGGGATTATTATCATCCTAGACGGAATTGTTCTACTTATAAAATAGTATTGAACCAGCTCAGCAAATTATTCTTTCTTTCGAAGTAAGCCAGCAAATTATTCTACTATCAGACTTTCAACCAATCTAGCCCAATGAAACGAATAGTGGGTCACGCCTTGGCCCTGCGAATAACTACAGGTCAGGAGCTCTGCCGCCTCAAAACCAGTGTTTTTAAGACCTTCTTAAGGCGTAGCCTAGGCGACAAGGCGGTGGTGGCTCGCCTCGTCTTAAGCGTCACCTTAGCCCGCCTTATCTCGCCTAGACGATAAGGCGGTGGTGGCTCACCTCCGCTCGTTTTAACGCTTTAAAAACCATCCTCAAAACCCAAAATCGGTAACGCGGCTGCCGAACAAGTAACCACAATGCATGCCGTGAAGTGTGCTTCGAGCCGCACAGCACATGCAAGTTCCAGGAAGCATAGAAAAATCTAGGTATGACATGCAGTGTCCCAACGGCCCGATCGAAGCGCTTGTCTGCTCATCGCCACCTGTCCGCTGTCCATATGAAGCCCAGAGCAAATAAACCAAACTGCGCATGAGGAGGAAACCACCAGCCGCACACAGTACCACCACTGATTCCTTACTGAACATGTTTGCAGACCGATGATTACCTTCACCTTTTCTCGATCGGTCCCCCCGGCCGGCCGGCCGGCCGCGACGATCAAAGGCTGGACAATGGCAGATGCAACGGTCCACCTCCGCAGCAGCCTGGTCAGGTGTGGTGAGAGCGGGGAGGCCCGGCCAGGACCATCCCGGGCCCGGCGCGGTGTCTCCTCAACCGAAGGCTGCGGGAGAATCTCGGGTCCGCTGTCACTTTTGCTCTTTGCATCAGAAAATATCATGTAGGAGTACATACACAGGTCAGGAACTCAGGATCTAGCGGCTTCCTTTGCCCAGGCTTTTTCGCTCGAACTGGACACCCACAAAACATTGGACCATTGCACGACTGTTTTGCTAGGATCCAGTGTAGCTGCAACGGAAAAGGGTAAACGGACACACACTTGCTGCAAATCAGCTGCAATTGCAGGCTTCAGCGTTTTGCTTGAGTGTTGTTACTCGGGAGAAGTCCGGGTCTTGGATGTCTGATGAGTAGTCTCCGGTGAAGCTCCACAGGATGGCGAGGGAGAAAACCCCCAGGGGCCTTGAGCTGGATGTGTAGCTGCCTTCGTACATGTTACCGCTTTTCACCACGACCACCATCTCGGACTTCTCTCTTAGGAGGAGATCAATGACGTGCTCCACAGTTGTTGAAGTGGGCACGCACAACGGTGGTCCTCTCGACATCGAAAGAAGAGGCGCATCCAGCTGAAAAAGGAAAACGAAGTTGGTCTTAACAGTCACAGGAACAGGAGCATCAGGAACATCAATTATTATGGTGTTTTATTGTAGCCTGGTATGCTTTTCTACAATGTTGAGAATCACTCGAGTTGAATACTACGAATTTGCGCTCTTTAGCAGCACAAATATCAACATCACCCCATGGATTAACCATAATTACATGAACCCTCACGTTCCCAGTTACTTCTTTTTTGATAATTCCTAGTTATTTCATGTTGTTTTTTCATTCATAGAAATAGGAAACTAGACCAAAATCATTGTAGGTCACTAAGAACCCATGTGACAAAAAAGAATCTCTAAAATCTCTGGTTTGTCAAATCATGGCCCCCATCGCTAAAAACAGTGCCAGCCATTTCATTAGTTTGCGTAGAAGCGTCGACAATATCTTGCTGATGCGGATTGAAAGAGACAGTTGAGCGTACCTTGGTACAATCATCACGGTGAACAATTCCAATGCAACTTCCCCAATCATCCACAAGAGGAACTGCACGATCTTTCAAGAACCGCATCACAACCTTCCGCAAGATTATGTCAGCAGGTAATGGTCGAGATTCTTGAAATGAAACCATATACTTCTCAACTGGATCATCCAAGATAATCTACAATTTCAATGGACAGAACTTCAGATTTTTCAACAGGCAGAGTACAGTGAAGAAAGAGATATAAGATAACAGTATAACAAACAAACCACCTGTGGAAATACATGGGGCCTTAGAAGAGAGTTGGTGAATCCAGATAAGCTTTCAACTTTAACTGCAACCTGTTAGCAACAACAAAGAAATAAGCTTAAATATGACTGTGCTTTCACTTTGATACATTCAAGTTTGTAAAACTGGCAAAATATACATAATGATTGGCATATGCTCCTACATCCTCGTATAAGTCCCGATATCAATTAAATTTCCAGTTTATTGTACCCAGACCAGATACACAACCACATGCAACAATTTAATTTTTATCAGGTTTTCCATACATTTTTAACACGAGAATTGTTATCATTTTGCCTTTTCTAGATACGTAGACGACCTATAATTTGGGATGGAGGGGGTACATGTCAGTCCTGCATTGCATAAGAAAGAAAATAAAAGTGACCAGTCAAGTACAGTTCATGGGTCTCCATCTGATACTTGGTGTATAACAACCTGTTGGACTTTTGTCCTCAGAAATAGACAAAATAGTTCCATTTAAACTAGAATATAACCTGGCAAACTCAATTTTTCCCACATAACAAACTGAGACATGCTGTTTCACACCACAGAATATGAAGTAATGAAATGGAATCCCTAGATAGATGGAGTGGATAAGTCCATAATCGTAATAGAAGTATGGGTGGCAAGCTCATATTCCTTGACTAATATGAACCATTAAGGCTATCTTCAAATTATAAGTTCACAGGAGTGATGTTACGAATCTTCAATGCATATAGATTCCAGGAAAGTGCTGTTTCAATTCAAACCAACTAAGGAAAATAATATATATACAAGTTTTAGAGTGGAGGAAATCTCATAACTGGCCAGTTGACATTCTAAATTATCAATCTAATATTAAAGCAGGGACAACAGCCTCTTCAATTGATGCGGACCAACAACTAAAACTATATACTGTACCTATATACAAACAGAGAACTACAACTGCAGTATAGTTAGTGGCATAAACGAAGCAGTAACAATAAAACAGAATCTGAAATGGCTTTCATATGTTCATTTTTATTTTAAAAAACAACTGTCCTACGCATGCATTTTAAAATCAACTAGCAACAATACACACGCCAATAGCATAAAAGTTATGTCAGAAACTAACACTACGTATAATATAATAACACTAAAGAAATTCTTAATAGCTATTTCATGCATGTGCCATTGTTAGCTGAAGTGTCAGATAAAAAGGGGGTAGATGACTCAGAGATACATTGAAGTGGCAAAACATATCGGAAAGAATCACAAACTACACTGTTAACAGAATCATGCGAAAGAAATCATAATTGTGCACCAGGAACGAAGCATCTACTCCAGTATTTAAGAAACAAAAACCAAGGAGAAGAAACATACCAGACCTACTCTACTTGTCCAAGAGAAATATTCCTTCTCATTCACTATTCTTCTTAGAAGCCCTCTAGCCAAATCTATCTGAAAGGATTTAATCAGGGAGATATAATTACAGGGGGCATGACCTATTGAAAATGTTAACTAAGCAAAGTTAGACATTCAGGAGCACAATAATCTAGATAGATAAGCATAATCAATCAATGTGCATGGTGCAGCTACCTTGAATCTGGTAACATGGCTAAATCTGATAACTGATTAGTGGACCTGTCATTTCTACAACACCTAGTTCCCCCAGGATTGATCTCATATAATACTAAGTTATCATAAGATCATAAAATTTAGAATTACATATTGAATCATATCCATTGATTGCGGTACAAAAAACTGGAAAAGATATGCTTGTAGCAGCACAATGAGATCTCTTTGACTTAGTAAAACACTTCAACAAGAAATTTATACATTCTCATTTCTTCTTACGAGCTAGACATACTGATTGATACCACATGACAATATACTTTGTTGGAAGGGCTTGGCAATAAGATAATCATTGCATAAGAACTCTCCCTATAACAGTAAATACATTTTAATAGCAGATACTTCCGTAAATCCCTAGCAGGCATTTCAATGGCAAGCAGCCAAGCACCCAACACAAAAGCACACTAGTTTTGTACTTTTGTTACTTGGTATGCATAGGACTTATAATGTTTCTTATCCTAGTCAAATTTAGCAAAACTAATACCAAGGGAGCCAAGGTGTTGGACATATGTGAATCCAAAACAAAATGCCAAACAGTATAATTTCATTGTAGGCTTCATTTCCACCTGATTGTTATTTATTGCAGCTTCCATTAACAACTCATGTGCCTCTTCTTTTGCTGCACGACTGATGAATCCAACTGAATCTGGCCACATGCGCTTGCTCAATCTCATGACCATATCAACATCACCTCTGGTAGCAAAAGCTCTCATAATTGAAAGATAAAGATGAGGTTTAGGCCTCAGATCTTTGTTGTTGCCAGCCTGCTTTATTATATCACCAAAAATGCAAAGAGCCCCTACAATAACCATAAAAAAGATCAAAAGCATATTAGTACAGAAATGTGTGCACCTATCATAAAAAACAGAGTTTTATTTCGTAAACAGAATTCCTCTCATGACCCATGATCTAGAAAAACACATGAATGGTATTTTGGCTGCCCCATCGACATGTATATTCACTTAAACAAAGACCAAGAGTTTCTACAATCAATGTAGTACACCAAAAGTAAGTCTGTACATTACACAGTGAAAAAATTCTCAATAAATTTAAACTCATACTTCATGCTATTATTTGTATAGTTATTTATAGTTTTCTTTCTTAAACAGTCCACATATGAACATATTTTTTTCACAAATATCGTAGGCGCACATATATTAAAATAAAGTATCTGTGTGATTTGCTTAAGGCTATCTTGAATAAATGTAGAAAAGAACTATACTCAGGTGTACTTGAGATAACATTGTTATCCAGGGCCAACTAGGAATTAAGAACTATGGATAATGCTCGAACATTATAGAGAAATCAAAGCACGGTAAATATAAGCTAGAGATAAGTTGTCAAAAAGTTAGGATAGACCCAGAGGTGGAGCTTGGGTATAAAAGAGGAGGCCAAGCTAAGAAAAATAATGCTAGTCTTGATATTTTTGTTACTATGCAAGTGAAAAATGAAGAACTTGCTTAAAAAATATATGGAGAATATTATGCCTGCATGAACCTCTGCCACGGAGGAGCTTCATGGACCAGAACATTTAAGGCACGGGCATCAAAAACCAGGTCTGATCCTAATCCAATAGATTGACAATACTAGCATCTAATAGGAAATGCATTAAGAGTAATTTGCTTCTGATAATGTAGAAATCAACCATACTAACAGCAAGTTATCCATAATTCACAAAATGATTTTGGTGTAAATTTTAATCCCTGTATATGATAATTTAAAATGCAGAGCTCAGTTAGACACATTGGTGAAGTTATTATGAAAGTTTACGCAAACACCACTGACCAAGAAAAGCTACACGTTAGGCATTTTAGATTGGTTGCGCCACTTGGGCAACTGGGATATAAAAGGGCAAAAAGAATAAGGTTAGTTTGTAACAACTGCAGAGATGTGCCAATTGGAAAAATCAAATGTGAGGATGAAAGGTGGGTGCTAGATCACTTATTAGTTCTTAGTGAAACATTGATGTTATTTTACACCATGCAAAAATAATGCAGTGTTAGCATGAAATTGTGCCAATAAAAGGATGCAACAGAGCTTACCATCAATGGATCCACAAGCTAGCAAGGCATCTATCATAGCAGTGTATGCAGTCCTATCGATTGAAAGCAGTGAAGATTTCATTTCCACAACAATCTTCAAAACCGAATAAGGGTCCCGGCTATTTCCAAAACCCTGCAGCATGCTTCAATCACTTGTAAAATTAAGAACTAAGAAAAATGACAGCGAAAACAAAGAGTAATCAAACTACTTATTCATGAGGTTAACAGTGTTCTTCAGAAACTCAATCATATTTCTCGATTTAAAGTCTGCAACACATTTTCTACAATGTCTTCTTTTTCAATAGTAACAGTGAAGCATTCTCAAGAGTAAAAAATGAAGTAATGAAACAAGCACTTCAACATCATTGGCTAACAATGTCAAGTTGGCAACAAAACAAGTATGAGTGTAGATGCTATTGTTTTCGTCATGAAAGCAAAATAAATGATGCAGTGTGAGAGCAACTATTATAGCATTGTCCAATAATGTGAAAAGGAAATCGAGTGTAACCATGAGTCTGACATTGTTATCATCAAGACATGACACTATCTGCTGTGCACTAGGCCACTAGCAGGAAACACACCTTAAGTAATGTTGTGTAGGTAACAGCATCCGGAAGGAGTTCAGGATTACTTTCCCTATTAGCTTCTTCCTGCATTGTAATATAATCAACTCATTTTCATTACACGATACAGTTACTTGTATACCAAAACAATTTTGTGGCTAAAACTGGCCTTTCCAACACTTGTGTGACACCTTCATATCTTCAAGAAATTGGATAGCTTTATCAATCTCTGCCGATTTTACACAGGCAGAAATGATGGTGTTGTAGGTCAATCTATCAGGCTTCAACCCTTGACGCAGTATCTCATCTTTAACAGTCAAAGCTCCAAGAGGGAAGTTACTCTTAATGTATCCCTGGAATATGTTCAGTTGAGAATTCTTAATTACAGTGGTATTGCTGAAAACAAAAAAAATAGCCTATTAACAGTAAAAGGAAACTCAGTCACATTATACCTTCATCAGTAAATTGTATAGTAAGACAGAGTGACCTTCGTAAAGGACTTTGCGGAAACGGGCAACAAGAGCATTGGCACGCCTCATATCTCCTGGATAGGTTGAAAATCAATTCCATCAGTAAATGCCCAACTACGGCAGGGTAAATGAGCAAAGAGTATTTGAGGAATATTGTAGCTACAGCATAGTAATTTGTACCCAAAATGTACACATGAGAATAATTGACCAGTTAATGTCCAAACTTAATCTCAGATACACTTTGGGTATTGAATGGATAAAAACAGATATATCCAGGTCATAAGTACAGAGAGTTAATACTTTATTGTTTACTCGTCTTGTATACTTATTTCAAGTTTTCAACTATATTAGTTAGTATCAACGCATTACACTAATACACTAAGTAGAATCTAACCAACCCACTGTATTTCATGGGCACCACTGTGTGCATTTATCAATTTAGACCCAAGGACTTGTGTTTTTACATAAATAAGGCGAGTACTAGAGTTTGAATTATGGACTAATGTTCTGATTCTAAGTTGGATTTTGAGGTAATGAAGAATAAAGGTATTCAAGATAGAGGTGAATTATTTTGATGCCAGGAATGTAAAGCAACTCTAGTACCATCTGTAGTATTACAGGAAGATTAAAAGATAAATTGAACCAACCTACTTCAATAAGCGCATTTAGTAAACCACAAATAAGATGAGAGTACTGTCCTCAAACATCTGTACCATTACATAAAGGTTAAAAGATCAATCTTGTACCAACCTGCTTCGATAAGGGCATTTAGAAAACCACAAATAAGATGGGGGGAGAGCCTGGGGCTCCCTATCGAAGAATCTTTCTCAATTGATTCCAGTATTTCGAATGCTTCATCAATCCTTCTCGCTATACCCAAGCCCTTCAATGTTTAGAAATGTAAAACATAAACACTTGCGATTTTGCACCATAAAGATTCCCTCAACTCCTAAATCGATGCGCATACTTGAGGAACTTTCATCATATATCATGCAAACAGACACATTAAAAAATATACCCTAAAACATCAGTCCATTTATTGAAGGATGCAATAATGTATTATAAAAGATGAAATCATGAATGGAATAGTAAGAAGGCAGTTGATGATTAAGAGTTGATAGGTAACATGTTGAGCGTTCAGATAATATGGGATCTAAATCTAATAAAAGGTGGGGGCATAGAAAGAGTGGAAAACTCTATATTAGTAGGGATGTTACCACCTTACTTTCAAGAATACAAAAGGGAAACATAGCAACCCTAACTGGAAGTCTGGAACATCAGAGTTGAAAGGTGCTGAATTGTTTCTTTTTGCTCACAAATGCATTGTTTAAGACTTAATGTTGGTGTATATAGTGTAAAGGCCCAGTTAGAGGCCCATGTACCTCATGTATATAGCCCACCCTAGAGGTTGGAGGAATAGACAGCAATTATTTCCATTCTACATTGTATCAAGCTAGGGTTTGCTTCCTCCTCTTTTCCCTAGCCGTCCCCACCCTTCCCGCCGCCGCCGCCTCCTGGCTTCCCACCCCTCTCCTCTTTCCCTCCCCTTCCCGTTTCTCCTGCCGCCGGCGCCACCCAGCTGCGCGCCGCCCCGACCGACGCCGCCCCTGCTCTGGCGGGCGCGGGCACAGGCGTGCCCGTCGCGGCCTGGGCCGACGTGGCCTCTGCGCCGCCGTCGCCGGATCCGCGCGCCTGCTCCGCGCGCGCCCCCGACCCGCAGGAGCCCGTGCGGCCGCCGCTCGCGTCGCCCTCGGCCGTGGCAGTAGGCCGCCGCCATCGCCGCCGGCCTAGGCATGACGGCGGCCGCCGTGGCCGCCCCTCCTCCGCCGCCCCAGGTTCCCCCGACCCCCTCCCCGACCCCCTCCCCTGCTGGTCCGCTCTTCCCTGGCAGCAGGGGCGGCGACTCTGGTCTTGGGGGATCTGGGCCCGATCTGGGTCCGATTGGGCCGGGCCAGGGCCCAACCGGGTAAGTCTAGGACCCGACCCAGCTCGCCCAGCAGACCTGGCCCGCCCAGCCCACGACTCAGCACGGCGTTGCTGCAGGGCCCACGTCGGTCCAAGCTGCCCTCGCGTCTGCCCTCCTCACGGCGAAGACCGAGGCCGCTGCTGCTGAGGAGCGTGTCCGCGCGGCTGCCCTCGCCTGGGAGCGCGAGCGCACCGCAGCGGACGTCCTCGCACGCCAGGTCGCGAAGGCGGAGCAGTACCTCCGCCATCTCCGCCGGGAAGCAGCCCGTCGTCACCGACACCGGCGTCACTTCCTCCCACCAGGCGCCGCCCACTGCTTCTACACCGCCCACGGGTTCTGCTTCCCGCCCCGACCCGACCGATCCGATCGTCGCCCACCTCCACCTTCAGGCTGCCTGCGTCCAGAACATCCGCGCTCTGGTCTCCGTCAGTCCTGGACCGAGCGTCCACCGCCTACGGGCGCTGGCGGGACCAGGTCCTCCTTGCCCTCAGCCTGCTACGCCCTGGACGACCACGTTCTCCTCGACACGCCAGCTGAGGAGCGAGACGTGTCCTGGAGGCGTCTCGACAGCGTCGTCGTGTCCTGGATCAGTTGGGACCATCTCCCTGGATCTCCAGGACCTCGTCCGGACTACCAGCGGCACCTCCGCTCGCCAGGCCCGGCTGACCCTCGAGAGTCAGTTTCTGGGCAACGCCGAGCACCGCATCCTCCGCCTCGACGCTTCGCTCCGCAACTCCGTCCAGGGCGACCTCTCCGTCGACGAGTACTGCCGCAGGCTGAAGGGCATGGCCGACGACCTTCACGCCCTGGGGTCCCCGGTGCCCGACCGGACCCTGGTGCTCCAGGCCCTGCGCAGTCTCAACGACAGCTACGACCTCATGCGGACTTTACTTCCCCGTCAGCGGCCCTTCCCCACGTTCCAGCAGGTCTGGGAGGACCTCTCGCTGACGAGATCGTCCGCGGTCTCTCGCCTGGCTCGTCCTCCTCGTCCACCTCCACCGCGCTCGTCGCTGCTCCACCAGCCTCTTCGACGCCACCTGCCACCTCCCTCCTGGGCGCTCCTCCGCCTGCTCCCCCCGGTCCGAGCGGGGGTGGCGGGGGCCGTGGTGGTGGTGGCCGCCGTCGCCGCGGAGGCCGTGGTGGCGGCTCCGGTAGCGGTGGTGGACGCGGGGGCCGTGGTGGTGGCTCCGGTGGAGCACCGCGTCTTCGGCCTCGTCGTCCGCTCCTGGTGGTGCTCCCTGCCCATCCTAACACCAACCCATGGACAGGGCGCATCTCCATGTGCCCACTCCAGGGGGGAGGGGGGGGGGGGGGAAAGGCCGGCGAACATGGCCGCAGGCTGGCCTGAAGAGCGAGCCCCCCCCCCCCCCCCCCCCCACTCCTGGACTCCACCAGCTACACCGAGCCAGCCTGGGCTTCCGTGGGCACCACCAGCTCAGTCCTACCCACCCCCGACCTACCCGGGTGGTGGCTGGGACGCCGCTGCTCTTGCTCGGTCTTTCAGCACCATGGGCCTGACGCCGCCGACTAGCACGGAGTGGATCGCCGACTCGGGTGCCTCGTTCCACACCACCCCGGATGCTGGTATACTTTCTTCTATGCACCCACCACACCCCTCCTGCCCCTCTTCTATCATGGTCGGGAATGGGTCTTGCCTTCCGGTCACATCTGTGGGCACTGCACCTGGTTCTTTTCGTCTTCCTCATGTTCTTATTGCTCCACAGATGGTCCACAATCTCCTTTCTATTCGCCAGTTTACAGTTGATAACTCTTGTTCTGTTCATATGGACTCGTCTGGTCTCGCTGTGAAAGATCTGGCTTCCCGGCGTCCACTACTCCGATGTGATAGCACGGACCGCTTTACACCCTTCGCCTTCCTACTTCCGCTGCTTCACCGGCGAGTTCCACTACTTCCACTTCGTCAGCTGCTCTCGCCACGACTCCTTCGTCTACCACATGGCACCGTCGGCTCGGTCATCCCGGCCGCGACGTTTTGGCTCAGCTTAGTCGTAGTGCAGCTGTTCCTTGTACTATGACTACTGATGAGCACCTCTGGCATGCTTGCCATTGTGGTCGTCATGTTAGGCTTCCTTTTTCTTCTTCTTCTTCGCATGCGAGCCATGCTTTTGATCTTATCCACTGTGATCTGTGGACTTCACTTGTACTCAGCATTTGTACTATCTTGTGGTAGTGGATGATTTCTCCCATTACTCTTGGACTTTTCCTTTGCGAGCTAAGTCTGACACTTTCCCTACCCTCCTACACTTCTTTGCCTGGGTGTCCACACAGTTCGGCCTCACTGTCAAGGCCGTCCAGTGTGACAACGGCCGTGAGTTCGACAACCGCACTTCTCGTGACTTCTTTCTCTCTCGGGGTGTTCAGCTCACCATGTCTTGTCCGTACACTTCGGCTCAGAACGGCAAGGCTGAGCGGATGATTCGCACCACGAACGATGTCATTCGCACGCTTCTCCTCCAGGCCTCTCTCCCTCCCCGTTTCTGGGCTGAGGGACTTCAGACTGCCACCTGTCTCCTTAACCGTCTTCCGTCCACAGCCTCTCCTGCTCCCACCCCTCACCACGCCCTCTTTGGTACCCCTCCCTGTTATGACCATCTTCGAGTGTGCGTGCTATCCTAACATCTCTGCCACCACTCCACATAAGCTAGCTCCTCGGTCGACTCGTTGTGTGTTTCTTGGGTACTCCCCTGACCATAAGGGGTACCGCTGCTTCGACCTCACTTCTCGTCGAGTTCTCATCTCCCGACACGTTGTGTTTGACGAGTCGGATTTCCCCTATTCCACTTCCCCTACCCCGACTCCTGACCCGGAGTTGGACTCCATGTTTCTGACTGACCCGGTGGTTCAGCCACCTGTTTCTGTGGTTCCTTTTTCGACAGGTTCTCCCGCGCCATGCGCGGCCCCGGTGCCCTCCGTTGCGCCCCGCTTGGCGCCATTGCCCGTGCCAGCGCCACGCGCGGCCCCGGTGCCCTCCGCTGAGCCCCGCCTGGCACCGCTGCCTGTGCCCGCGCCACGCACGGCCCTGGCGCCCTCTCCAGAGCGACGCGCCCCCCGGTGCCCTCCGCTGCGCCCCGCCTGGCGCCGCTGCCCGTGCTCATGCCACGCGCGGCCCCGGAGCCCTCTCCCGCGCCACGCGCGACCCCGACGCCCCTCCCTGCGCGCTTCGCGCAGCCCGTTCAGGTCTACCACCGTCGGTCAGTGCCGGCACAGCAGCTGCCGCCCCGGCCTCCGTCCCCACCCCTACCTCCGCCGGTGCCGTCTTCCCCGCCTCCTCCGTCGGCCCCTGCACGGGCCCTCGCTCCTCTGGATCCGGTGGCCTATCATCCGCATGTCCTCCATCGGGATCCTAGTCACACTCATCCCATGGTGACACGGCGGGCGGCGGGCGTTCTTCGACCTGCGGCTCTCTCCGCATCCGGGAGAGAGCCGGGGATCTCTTCGGTACCCTCCTCTGTCCGTGAGGCTCTCGCGGACCCTCACTGGCGACAGGCGATGGAGAATGAGTACGCGGCTCTTCTTGCCAACCAGACGTGGGACCTCGTGCCGCGTCCGTCTGGCTGCAATGTGGTCACCGGGAAGTGGATTTGGACGCATAAGCGTCGGGCTGATGGTTCCTTGGATCGATACAAGGCTCGCTGGGTTCTTCGGGGTTTCACACTGCGACCTGGTGTCGACTATGATGAGACCTTCAGTCCGGTGGTGAAGCCTGCGACAGATCGCACAGTTCTCTCCATTTCTCTATCTCAGTCTTGGCATGTGCATCAGCTGGATGTGAAGAATGCATTTCTACATGGCACCTTGACAGAGACAGTATATTGCAGCCAGCCAGCAAGTTTTGTGGACTCCAGTCGTCCGGATCTTGTCTGTCGCCTCAACAAGTCAATGTATGGTCTGAAGCAGGCGCCACGGGCTTGGTACTCTCGCTTCACCACGTTTGTTGTCTCGTTGGGGTTCACCGAGTGCAAGTCCGACACCTCTCTGTTTGTCTACCGCCGTGGCTCTGAGACTGCTTATCTGCTCCTCTACGTTGATGACATCATGTTGGTTGCTTCTAATCAGACTCTGCTTCAGCGCATCATTCAGTCTTTACAGCAGGAGTTTGCGATGAAGGATCTTGGTGAGCTTCATCACTTTCTGGGTGTCACTGTTGAGCCTCGCCCCTCTGGCCTCTTCCTTCACCAGCGTCAGTATGCCCTTGAGATTCTGGAGCGAGCTGGGATGACTGACTGCAAGCCTTGTTCCACTCCGGTCGACACACAGGCCAAGCTTCCAGCTGCTGAGGGCGCTCCTGTTGCCGACCCGACTGCTTACCAGCGCATTGCTGGTGCGTTGCTCTACCTCACCTTCACCAGACCGGACATCACATATGCAGTTCAGCAGGTTTGCCTTCACATGCATGATCTTCGGGAGCTACACCTTGCCGCGCTGAAGCGGCTTCTTCGCTACCTTCGTGGGACAGTTGACTACGGCCTGGCACTTCACCGCTCTCCTACCTGTGAGCTCGTCGTTTACACAGATGCTGACTGGGCTGGCTGTCCTGACACTCATCGCTCTACTTTCGGGTACGCCGTCTTTCTCGGCGGCAACCTTGTCTCCTGGTCGTCCAAGCGACAGCCGGTTCTCCCGCTCCAGTGCAGAGGCGGAGTACCGGGCTGTTGCTAACGGCGTTGCGGAGGCGTCCTGGTTGCGTCAGCTCTTGGCGGAGCTTCACAGCCCGCTCGCCAAGAGCACGCTCGTCTACTGCGACAATGTCAGCGCCGTGTACCTCTCCTCCAACCCAGTTCAGCATCAGCGGACGAAGCATGTGGAGATTGACTTGCACTTCGTCCGAGATCGAGTTGCCATCGGCCAGGTTCGGGTTCTTCATGCCCCGACCACCTCCCAGTTCACGGACATCTTCACCAAGGGACTCCCCTCCACGACATTCTCCGAGTTCCGCTCCAGTCTCAACGTAGTCAGTGGCTAGTTCTGACTGCGGGAGAGTGTTGTATGTATGTTGTTTCTAGTCTAGTCCAGTCTTGTACACCGCTGCGCCGGTTGTACAGACTGCGGGGGAGTGTTGGTGTTGTTTCTTGTCCAGTCTTGTACTCCGCTGCGCCAGTTGTACAGACTGCGGGGGAGTGTTGGTGTATATAGTGTAAAGGCCCAGTTAGAGGCCCATGTACCTCATGTATATAGCCCACCCTAGAGGTTGGAGGAATAGACAGCAATTATTTCCATTCTACACTTAAGTTGATAGGATATTGATGAATTTAGATTATCGTCATGCACAAGCTCAAAAAAGCTCTAGAGCTTAATGTCTCAGCAATAAACATAACTAATGTACTAGAACTGATCCTAGATAGCTCAAGTAGGCCTTAGTAAGTTATTAGTATAAAGGTCCTTGATGTTATCATGCCCAAACTGCTTCTGGTCAGAGAGTGGACTTCGTCATTGATTTTAGGGATGCTTATAGGGGGACTGTGAAAGCAAGTATGGAGGATCAAATTGGGAGTGTTCATGATTACTGAATTTTCCATTATCAATGTAGTAACACTGGAAACAAACACAAGTTTCCTTCAGCTGACTACTGACTATAATATATGGTCTCAGCTCGCATTAAGGCAAGCAATGGCCAAATAATCTTTCCTGAGTCAGGAGGGAGGGAGGGGGAGCAATATGGCCCCAACGTAGCTCCGCCACTAACATATGTGCGTCCTTCAAGTATCGTTTACTAACAAATCACGGGGGTTCCGCCAAATTGACGTAGTTCCCAACTTACTTGTTGAAACCAAACCACTGGTAAACGATTAGTAAACAAATTTAAGCATGTAGACAATTTTCCTTCTATCAATGCCAAACAGAATTCACTGCAAACATATTCTTATTATAGATTTCCGGGATAGGTTATGCTGTTGGAACTCTCACCGTTCTTATTCAGTTCGTCTCCCCAATTCCAGTATTCCACTGCTACTCACAACCAGATAGAACAAAAAGTCGAACTCGTGATTTTTTGTGCAAAGCGTTAAGGCTGTGCACCTTGAGCAGGATGCCATAGGAGACGCCGTCGACGCCGCACCCCCTGGGCCCGCGCATCTCCTCGAAGTGCCGGAGCGCACGGTCGACGTCGCCGCAGCGCACGCAGGCATCCAGAACCGCATTCATGACGATGGTGTTGAGCACCTCACCCCCACGCGCACGTCGCCGCGCCGCCTCCACCTCCTCCATGATCTGCGCCACCACAATAGCACTGTCTAGAAAATAGAACAACCCAACGGCCAGAGGAACAGCGTATGGGGAAGGCACGAGAGGCGAACCTGGGCGAGCTGCCTGCGGCGGGTGAGGTCGACGATGCGGGCGGTGAGGCGGCGGAGGTCGGTGGCCGGGGACGCTGCCCGGGGCCGGCGGCCTGGGGGCCGAGGGGAAGAGAAGATTCTGGAAGCGTCGAGAGGCCGGCGGAGGCGTGGCTCCCGCGGCCCGGGCGCGGGCGACGGCGAGAGGAACCGCGGCGGCCTTATCAGCATCATCCCTTCGACCCTTCCCTTCTCTAGCCGCGACCGCTGCCGTTGCCGCCGACCACTGCTTCTTACGAGCACGAGTGCGCGCTGCGAGTGGATAAAGCTAAGACTATCTCCAACAGGTGACCCAAAAGGAGACCTAAACTCAAAATGAGTTTTCATGGCACTGTTTCAGCCTCCAACAGAGTACTCATACCCAAACCCAAAATGGGTTTTTAGGAGAGAGGGAACCTAAAACTGGGTATCCTCTCTCTTGGTAACCCATTCGCAGAAAGGATTCTCTTTTGGGTCTTCTGTTGGAGAAGAAAGTTTATGGGTCACAGACTTTTTTACTGTAGAGAACCTAAAGTAGTAAATGAGTCTCCGATTCAGGTCTGCATTGTCGGAGATAGTCTACGGGGACGGGGGCCGCTGCCCCGTGGGTTGGTTGGGCTGCGATCGCAAAACATGGGCCTCCGAAAAAGTAGGCTCGGCTGCATTTTGGCCCAGATATGGCCCGTCGTGCTCCCAGTTTCACCCCTCTCTCTCTCTCTTACAAGTGGGTCCAATTGGGGCCCGCATCCCAGGCGGCCCCATCTTGACCTCTCCCCTGTCGAAGCTGCTGCCGTCGTTTCCTCGTCGCTGACACCTATCGCCGCTTCCAGACTCGCCGGGCGGCGGGCGTTCTCCCGCGGTGAGGCGCTGCCCGTCGCCTTTGCCCCTTTCTTCTCATCTCCGCGCGGTTCTTACCCGTCGGATCTTGCCAGCTGCTCGTGCGGAGAGGTCAGCGAGGCGGCGGGACGTGAGGTCGTCAGGATGATGGGCAGCAACAGCGGCGGCGGAGGCCCTTCCGGGGGCATGGGCGGGCCCGTGGGTGGAGGCGGGGACGGGCGGCACGACGACGAGGCCGCGCTCACCGAGTTCCTCTCCTCCCTCATGGACTACACCCCCACGGTACGGTGCCGCCTCCCCCCTCTCGCCTTGTCTGCTTTGAGATCTCGTCTGCTTTTTCTGTCTCGCGGCTTTTTCTGTCTCGCGGCTTAGCACTGATGCTTGGTTCGGTGGTGCTGCAGATTCCGGACGAGCTGGTGGAGCACTACCTCGGACGCAGCGGATTCCACTGCCCCGACCTCCGCTTGTACGTGACCAATTGCTTTCCAATCTCTCCTAGGAAGGCTTATTTTTCCCCCTAGTAGACTTGATTGATAGTAAGCTATCAGTGCCTGGATTCATTAAAGTTAGAAATAGAAATTGCTTGATTTCCTGCTTGCATTATCTGATTTCGTGTTTTACAGAACGAGATTGGTTGCTGTAGCCACCCAGAAGTTCCTTTCAGACATTGCAAGCGATTCTCTTCAGTGAGTTAATCTACAATCTCACTATTATTCCGCAATTCTCTTCTGAATGTCAAATGATACACGGTGCTTATGCATATTCAAGAATAAAACAGTATTGTTCCTTTCTTCCACGTCAATGCAAATCTTATGTCTAATTGCATGTTTTGGTTGGTTCCTGTAAATTTATTAGTCTTCAATTTAAAACCCTATCCTTTTACTGTTCTTCTTGAACTATTCATTCTCAATTAGTGCATATAGGAATGATAGGCAAAAGTTTCTCAGTCCTCGTTATTGTTCAATTCGTGTTTATAATAATTGTAATAACTCTATAACCTTCCCAGTTGCTGAAACATTATTCACTGTGTGCTGCTCCTGCAAACTTAACATGCCACCATAGTGATGGAGTAACTATCTCCATTTTATATTCTATGTAGACAAAGAAGGTACCTTAGTCTAGTAAGTGATAACATCTTCCATTAAAATATATATATATATGTATGTATGTATATCTCTCTCTCCTGACTCCCCATGGAATTTTGTAAATTATCGAAGGTAAATTATCGAAGTGTTCCATGGATCTGTCTCTACTGACTCCCCATGTGGGTTCTTGTTCATTAAAGGAGTTCTTTTTTTTAAAGGACGAGATTCTGATACATAATGGGTGTGCTTATACTAAATACTCCATCCGTCCTCAAATAATATATGACATTTAGGACAAGCAAATTAGTTCATTTTTGAACTAACAAGCTTGTCCTAAACGTCATATATTTACGATGGAGGTAGTACTTGATTTGTGACTGGTGAGATCTATCTTCATTCCATAGTTATGCTGTCTTAATGTGCTTCCTTGGTAATGTCTTTTGGTATTCTCCCAACATTAGTATTTATTTGCACATGTAGGTTTGAGACTTAAATGTTCTGCCATTTGGGGGTTGTGTCATGTAATTTATCAGGGTCTTATTTTGTTGTTGTTTCTTCGGACACTGTATGGCATTCTCTAGTCTCCACTGGTTCACTATATAACTAACTAGTATAAGGATATCATTAGCAGTATGCATTATACACTGTTGCTATTCATAATTCATGCGCTAATTTGATTATTATATTATTCATTCCCTTCAACTAGGCACTGCAAGGCCAGGGTAGCAGCACCAATCAAAGACAATAAGAGCAAACAGCCTAAGGTGAATTTACTCTCTATAGTTGAACTGTTCGTGTTTCTAGCATTTTGCTTAGTGTATCCTTGGTGCTTACTTATCACATTTTCTAAAACAATATATATAATTTTCAGGATAGACGTCTTGTACTAACTATGGATGATCTTTCTAAAGCCTTGCGTGAGGTAACAAATTTCCATTTACTTCTGCAATTTTGCTTTTTTTTATAGGCAGCAGCTTACCGTTTACTACCTTTTTCCCCGTGTTTGAATCCAATTGAGACAAAAATGAGTCAGGAGCACATTATTTTGTTTAGACGCTATAGCAATTAGTTTTGTCAGGACTGGAATCTCCTGACTGTTTCCTCAAACTTAAACAGATTTTGTATATTCACTTTGATATGCTCCATGATGCTCACAAAATTCATAAGGAAGAAACAGTTGTTAGCAGCAGTTACAAAGACTTAAGCAATACATGAAATCCGTGCGAGGACGTACCTTGGGCTGCACACTTGGACATCTTAATGATGATTTATTTCCTTTCTTTTTTCATACATGAAAACAGAGTTCAAGAATGTTAGACTAGGTATGATCAATTCCCGCAACTCGGCGGCAGTGAAATCAAGTCCCAGATGACATGTATTTTTTGCAAGAGTGAGCTCCACAACATCTTATGTTAGTTACTAAAAATTTTGAAATCACAGTCTTTCTCCTATGTAAATGTGTCATCTGTGCATGGTGCAATCAGTAAAACAATGGGGCTGCCAATCCAACCTTGCATTTCTGACCTTAGTGACAATACCCTTATGGGTTTAGTGTTTTATATGCAAAACCATTGACAAGAAGACCACTATATTCATGGAAGTAAGCACTTCCAGAATCTTTTTTTTTTTTTTTTTTTTTTTTTGGGAACAAGCACTTCCAGAATCTAAAATGTATGAGTTTCACTGAAAACAGTAATAATTTCAACACAAATGTAGTAATTGAGTTTCCACTTTCCCTGCGTGGCATTTCTCAGTCTGACTAGGACTACTTTGTAAGGCTATGTCGAAGCCATGGTGTGTCTTCGCCACTCAAATGAATCTTTTCTGGTTGACCTTTAGTTGATCAATGAAGGTGTACTTACATGCCACACCAGTGCTATTAAGCATGACAATGTAGTTTCCATTTTTTTCATATTCCATCCAAATCTGCAGCTGACACCTCATGGCATCATTGTTCGAAGGATAAAGTAACTGCTAACCGTAATCTTAATTCTTAAAATATCTACCATGTTTAGGCTTAGGTACTTAAGAGGAACCCCTAGTCTACAGCACTATATCCTACTAATTATGATATCATTCAGTTTGAAGATGGTTATAGCATTTCATACTCGCATGACAAATGTTAATATCAGCAATGAGCATCTAATAATGCAGAGAATATGGTCATTTTACGTTGAAGTCATATTAGTTTCATAGTAACTTACAATGATAGGCTGCTGGACCACTTTCTGCCACATTAGCCTTTGATCAATTTGTTATCTTATATTCACAAAAAAAAAAACCTTTGCAGCATGGTGTGAACTTGAAACACCCCGAGTACTTCGCAGACAGCCCTTCAGCAGGAATGGCTCCTTCGACAAGGGAGGAGTAGATTGGATCGAGCCAACCTGTACTATGTCAAGTAGAACTCGGAATTATACAGGATCATGTCAATGAATGGCCTGTAACGGTGTACTAGCATGTCCTCCAAAGTGTGTACTCCATTGCTATTCGTGATGTATTATTATTGACCATTAGAGTGTGATTACATACTTGTTAAGATGGTATTGTCAGTGTTGATTAGTCTCCCTCGATTAGATAATCTGGAGACCATGTAGGTCTAGTTTTTCTTTTCCAGTGTCTGAATCACTGGGACAAATCAATTTGTTGATGTGCTTCACACAAACTGAGTTAAGTGAGAGTAAACTTCACAAAATACATCAACCGAAAGGAACCAAGGCATTGGCATCATTGCATATCTTGTCGTTGACTTGTTCATCTGATATGATTGATTGTAGATAAAATCAGCCATTTGTAAACCTACAGGACCAAAGTTATGAACGACCAAACATCATGAATATTTGAAGGAAAAATAAACGTAATTTTCTGCTAATAAATTCAAGCAATATTTTGCTAGCAAGAACAATTGTAGTAGGAAACGCGGAGGTGACCCTTAGCAGGTGGCAAATTCTTAAATTATCCCTGTCCCTAGGAGGATTATAGGTCCATTATTCCTCCATCATTGATCGAGTGATTAGTGTGTACTTTCACATGACCACTCTGATTGATTGTGTCCTTGCTTTTGTCTATAGCACAACAGTAGAAAATCTACAGAAGCACGAAAAGGTCGCCTCTTGCTACCATCGACCGTACCAATGTACCTTGCACGCTTGACTTTGTTTTGTTAATTCGTCAACACGAATCAAATTTCTAACCACATATTCTTTATAAAATGAATTAAAAAAATTGCACATTTCATCTTTTCAATGCAGTTTGGATCTCTGAAAGGGACCAGTCCTAATATCATATTTAGGCCACCAACCCACCATCTATCAGGGGTTTAAACTTTGCATAGTCTGGTCACTCTCCAATTTCTGTATGCATGACCATCGACGTGGACATTAATAATCACAAGTTTCTCAGGTCTATCTCAGTGTTTTCACTTGCATAACAAATCAAAGTGACAAAAGAAAAGAAGAGAGAGTTTTGACTTCATCACAACCATTTTATGGTGACGATCTGGGAGAGATTAACAAATCATGGCCGGTGCAATGATATGGTTTAACAATTCAGACACAGTAACTGATCTATAGTATAAAGGTGAAAAACATTGAATGGGTGCCGCAGTAGAAAAGTTTCACGCTTCGAATATCCTTCTAGGATTTACCGGTATCATTGGTTAACTACTTAACTGTTTTTTCAGTACTACGTACGTCAAGCTGATTTTGCGCAAAGGACAGAAGGAACTTCGTCAGGTTCAGTTCGTTTAACTCGTCTGTCACATCCAAATGAGTGAAACTGCATAGTTAACTTCATAAGTGACTGTCATGATGATACAAGTTACTTCTACCGATTGATAAACTAGAACATCGTAGCTCAAGTGGGTAACTAGCCAGGATATCGAACTCTCAAGTGCAGAAAAAAAAATCATGTTATTGAATTGTCGCAAAAGGAGGTCTCAAATATAATTGTTCACTTGGTCGCTTTCAGTTTATTTGTTATTTGTATAAGTTCACCATTTGATGGTTAAAAGAAGGTAAAAATAAGAGCTTTTGACTTTACCGTGCTACCAATATTAGCTAATCTTTCGAATTCCCATTCGCCATCTACTACTCGGGCCGGTAAGAGTCTAAGAGGTCATGACATGACAATGTATGAAATGAAGTCATACATGAGGCTAGGTCAGCAGGTGCAGTCTCTACATGGTTCAGGCAGGCAGCAGCCAGTACCTAATAGTTCACAACGACAAGAAAAAATATAGATTAATCCGAGCTTATCCTAACAGCACAATGACAATACTTTTCTGCTGCCATTATTGACAAGATTATGCATGACACCATGCTGATGACTGATCACTGTTTTGGAAGAAGTCACAAAGCAGCATGGGATTCCTGAATCCAAACGCTAGGTCAGGAGAAGACAAGGAGAAAAGGCTCAGAAAAACACAGCATCCCATAACCAAGTCCTCCACCACTTTGATCACTTTTCAGTGAAAAACACGAGGGATCGATGGATCATTTCCGGTGTCACATTCTTTTTGGAAAAAGATGGCAACGATACTGCCTTTTCGATCGGTGTTGTCTATCTGCCTGTCTTTTCCTCTCGTTTCGAGCACAAACCAGGTCAATGCGAGCCTCCTTTTATGCCGGCTGGTATATATATGGTATGGTATCCTGGAAAGTGTCCGGAGCTGCAGAGTGTTTTCATTTGGGGAGTTCCTGAGCTGGTTGGCTAAATTGGTGTGAAGCCCCCATCCACTTGTGATGTTTAGGCAGGCAAGGCTCCAATCATTCCTCAAAATTATCTTGGTACTTGCATTTTTTTTTTACCTTCTGCAAATTTTGGGTCGAGCCATAGTCAAAGAACAGAAAATTAGTGACTAGTTCAATCTCATTCGGGATCGGGGGCATAGGAACTTAGAATATTTTTTTTATGGGGACATTACTTTCATGCAAATCCATTACTAACATTTGTGAATAAAACCCTCCAATTCAAACGGTCCCCACTCCCCCAATTCAAAACTGTTTTTGCATATTACCAAGTGAAAATTCGAACTTTATTCCTCAAATTTAATGCTCTTTTTATGCTTATGTATGTACGTATGTACGTATGTACGTACGTACGTACGTATGTATGTACTTCCTACTTAGCCTAAAATTTAACAATCTCAACCAAACGCAAGTTGACACAAATTTGACATATAAGCAAAAAAAAAAAAGAGTAAAAAAATAACCATGATTTGTGCATTATTAGTGTTTGACTGTTTACCCAAACACATATATGTAAGTATGTAACAGCTGATCAGGGGATTGTATGTGACCATAAAGCGGAGAGAGTTACTATACATTCCTTCATGTTGACTTGAATCTAATGGTTATAAATTGAAAGCTAAGTTGTCGACCGGTGACAGCGATTACAAATTCACGGCACTCTGGTGACAGGTTAATTTGTCACGGTATACGGATCAGCATCCCCAGCTAGGTTCATCACCTCGTTTGCAGAAAGTGATAGTGATCTTGTCCGATCTTCTCATTCTAAAGGCGGAACAGCTTGAAAGAATTGTCACGCTCAATGGCCGGAGTGTGTACGTCGGCTGCACTGTACATGTAGAGCCTTGGGTTTCTTTTTTTCTTCTTCTCCTCCAAAAGCAGCTTTTCTTGGAAGCAGAATGGTCTTGCCGGTTGGCTTCTGACTGTTGAGTGGTTTTGGCTTCACTGGAAGGTGGATTTAGAAACAATACGTTTCACATAGCTTTTGCACCACCATTATTGGAAAAGCAAGGGTAGAAATTAAGCTCCTCCAAATAAATAGGACCTGGAATTGATCATATGATGTGTTTTCAAACCTTTTCTTAAGAGTCAGATCAACTTATAGTAGAGTGAGAATGCAAGCGTAAAGTCCGCAAAAATGACCTATTTGTAAGTTTGCAAACAAAACCGCTTGCATATACCTTTGTTGTCACTAAGCCCAACAGCGTGCAACAAGGAATTAAGAAGTGGATCAACAATAAGTTTTCCAGAATTTGATTATGTTGTATCCAAGAAATGAACTAAAGCCATGCCTTTTACAAAAATACGTATCGCTACGCTGATATATATTGAAGCAAGAGCACACTAGCAATGGTACCGAATCCCCGAAGCAGCAATTAAAAAAAAAAACGTGCCAGCAAGGAAGTACGGTAAGGGTGTGTGAACCCACGATTCAGAGAGGAATATGCATCGATCTCTGCGATATGTGAAGAACCATCAGAGGAAAGGATCAAAGCTACTGGTGCATAGCGTGCAGGCAAAGTCTCTAATGGCCGGCTCCACTATGAACAAGCTTTGCGACATTTCCGTGCCATGTTGTCCAAAACGGTCAAAACACGACAGAATGGGCGCCGCAGCAACTTTATGCCGCGCTGGACCTTATTTTCTCACTGCAATTCTCGTGGAAAGAGTCTTGAGCATTCTGCAGCGACTAATGGTGAAGGCTCTACTTAATCTCTGGTCTGAAAAGCTTTGGCAGATCTTTCTTTTTCACAACTGGCTATACGGTGAAGAACGTTTCCGCTTTCACAAATGACGGGCACTTGTGTGTTGAAAGAAACTTCGAATGGACCAACTGCAATTATGCAGGTTTTCAACTGTGTGATTGCGACCAAGTAAGTATTTGAATATCATGAAGTAATAGTGGACCAATATATTGTTTCTTGATATGCTTCCGGTTGGGTTTATTACAACAATTAATTTGAGGGGGTTTTTATTCTAAGTTACCAGTGGTAATATTTGTGGAAGAAGAGATCCACCAATGTGGATAGTTGGGAAACTGACTGGATCCGTAGTTATTTACCACTCTTTTTTAAAAAAAAATATTTGCCACTCTTTGACCTGATGCAAAGTCATCAGTGGTGCGGGAGCTTCGAAAAGTTCCTCTAAAAGAATATACATATGTCACTAAAGAGTGACTTATCCTTCATCACTTTGCAACCAAAATTGAACATTTTTATTTTCTCTTCCACTCTTCTATGGGTCCTAATGTTTATTGTATCCTAATAAGAGTCCAAATTAAAGGTACATGGGACATAGTTGAAACCCGTCCGCGTCGCTCTCCTCTCAGGGGCGACACGGACGGCCCCCCAGTCGCCGCCGCCGCCACCCCTCCCCACCTTCGCCCGCGTCTCGCCGCCGCCTGAGCAGGGCTTCGGAAGCCCGCGTCCCCGCTAGGACGGCGGCGGCGGGGCCCTTTCGTTGCGGGAGGGTGCGGTTCGTGCGGATCTGGGAGGAACGTGCGGGCTCCACTAGCGTCGGGCGCCGGCGGACAGGACGACGGCGCGAGGGGCGGCGAGGCCGAGGGGTCACGGATCCGGCACGGCGTCCGCCGGATCCGGTGGCCACGGGGCCGCAGCGAGCGCGAGGCGGCGGGCCGCCGGTCGGGGCGAGGCGGCGTTGGCGTGCGACGGCGGCTCGTTGCGGCCCCCGATGGCTGGTCTCGCGCGTTGGCGGGGCGGCCATGGGGCAAGGTCGGCGGCCTTGGCGGCGTGGGGGTCGTGGGCTTCAGCAGCAGGAAGGCTCGGGCGCCGATGGCGGCAGCTCTGCTACGGGCTCGGGCCGCCCGCCGGCGCCCCTACGAGCGTGGCTGTGCATGGAGTTGCTGTGGCGGCGGATGACGCCCGCGGTGTGGGCTCCTGCGCCGTGGTGTCACGGTGGAGGAGGTCCAGCACGTCTGAGTGCTGGCGCTGGAGGAAGTCGAGCGCAGCTCAAGTGGTGGCGGTGGTGCTTGGTGACTGTGGTGACACTCTGGTTGCGGGAGTAGTGTTGAGAAAGGTGGAGACCTAGCCGAGATCTCGGGTTGCAGGATGTCCCCGGCGGCGGAAGGCGGCCTAGAAGAGAGCGATGGCGCAGGGATTGGAGGCCATGGTTTCTACTTGGCAATTGAGGGCGACGGTTTGGTGGAGCCATGCGCCAGTTGTGCCCATGAAATTGGCGAGGAGGCCAGCGTGGGTGGTGGTGGCCAATAGAAGCTAGTTGCTGAAGTGACCTGCATGGAGGCTTTCTATCGGCGGCTGGAAGAGGCGTGTGACAATGCTTCAACCTTGAGAAGGAGGTTAGATTGACGGAAGCTACGGTGTATGCAACCGGTTCCTGTGGGCAAAGGTTAGCATGGAGATGGCCAGAGGCAGCTATTTACGTATTGGATTGGCGGCTTGCAGCGGACTATGGCGGCTAGCCATGCTTGGCATGAGTTAGTCCGGTGTGGGACAACGTCGCGAGATGGCGCAAGTGGATCCAATGGCGGGATGGTTACATGGCTCGCAGCGGACTGCAGCGAGTAGCCCTGCATAGCAGTGGCTAGCTCGGTGTGGGACATCATCGGCAACGATGGCGCAAGCGGTGACGATGGCGATCGACCTAAAGGCTTTGCCATTGGGGGACGGATGTGTAGCTTGCTTTCGTTGGCAGTGGAATGGAGAGCTTGTGGTGTGGCAGAGGGTCAGTATGGAGTCAAGCAGCTAGTGGTGTGCAGTAGTAGAGGTGTTGTGGTGCGGCAAGAGTTGAGAGTCTTTCCAACCGGCCATAGTGGATAGTTGCTTCTAGGTGTTTCAGTTGTGGTTGCTATGTTGTCGTGGTTGTTGTCGTTGTTTTGCCCAGTCTGGGTACTTTCTTCTTTTTAATATAATCGGCAGCTCACCTGCTTGATTCGTTTCAAAAAAAAAAATAAAGGTACATGCATTGTATATCAAAAAAATTTCTTGCCAAGATTCCTAGAGCCTGATGGACAAGGGAAGCATCATGGTTACACCCGAGTTCTTTGATATAGTAGCTTCTTCATGTGGAGGCTTACTTGTTGGACAGATCAGACTATCAGAGACAACATGGTTGGTGAGATGGGACTAAAATGGATAAAATAGCCACCTGGGTTCAAGCATCAATTAACATAACTGATTGCAATGGAGGAAGAAAGAAATATGCATTGCATGCAACAGATAAGTGGGGAAACAAATTGTGTGAGAAATGGAAATGGAAAAATGACCATGTATAGAACATTACATTATTGCCTACTGCCAAAAAGAAATCTTTACCGTCAACAATATATTTGTAAGTGGCCTGCAGTTCTTTTTAGCTCGCCGAGTCGCAGTCATTGCCTAAGTGGAACTCTTAATCCCTACATACAACCTGCATGGTAAATATCCAGCCTACGTATATACGGACAAAAAATGATTAGCGTATGTACTCTGCGGTACGGTTGCCGAATATACATGTTAATCACGGTGATAAACAAATATACATGGCAGTATGTGTTTCTGTATGAGGTGAGCTTGTTTCCAAATGATAAGGATCTGGTTTTATACATGTGGAGTTGACAAATATAATTAACACGTAATACTGTTGTCGATGTGTTATTGGTGAAGAAACACACAGCTGACTTTTGCTTGCTTGGTACCTATACGTAGGCCGTCATCAACATAATGTTTGACAACTGGGCCTGATTCTTATACTTAGATTCTGTGTTTGTATATGTCTCGGAATAAAATAAATAAATAATTTGTGTAGATAAGATTTGCTTCTTTGCTAGCCTATATGTTAGTTGTCATCCGACAAAATGTTTTGATAATTGTTCTGATTTTGATGTTGAGATGCCGCTGTCTACTTTACTCTCGGGTCAAATGAAATGTAATTGTGTGAATAATAATCCTAACACTAAATTTAGATTCTTAATATTTTGCCAATTTATTGCCTTATTGGTTGTCATCATGATCCTAACAAGTTCATGATCAGAACAATTATCATCATGACAGCGAATCGATGTGGATGCTAAGAATCTAAATTTAGTGAATTGTGTGAAACATTATGCTAGCAACCGTTGACTATTCACAATGATCCACTAGTAGAGTGGGAATTAAACCCAACTAAGGCTTATTGCTAGAATGCTAGTGCTAAATGTAAATACTAACATAATGTTTTTAAGAAGCAATGTGTGTGTTAACGGTTCTTGTTAGTTGTTACCGTCATTTGCTACTAGTCGTATCGATGTGGACCCTCCAAATTCTACTAGACTGGTTTTTTAATCTTTGCTTGGGACAGAGTGTGATGAGATAGAATGATACCAAGATGTGAAGTTTGTTGAAACCCTAAACCACTACTCGGTCGCTGTCACAGTCGGTTTGGATCTTTTATCACAGTTGGCTCAGATCTTTCATCATAGTCGGTTTTTTGTGCTAACTCTAAACATTTGGCTAATCCATGTAGAAATTGATGGTAAATAGTCTAGAGGCAAGAAAGAGACTCTCCATCACATTCTTCTCAATTTTGCAAAAATTAAACTAAAGATACATGAAAGAGTGCCTAGATTAATCGATGATCAACCTTCAAACTTAGAGTTGCTTCATTAAAATTTGATGAGAAATGAGCTCTAAAATGGAGGAAGAGTCCCTCCTTCAAATTTATGTCAAATTTCGAAATCTAGTGGTTGAAACAAGCTAAAAATTAGAAGAGTTGCTAGTTACCAACCTTAGAATAAATTGATGGAGAGCTTCTTTCAAAAAATGACCTTTCTTGAGCAATTTAGTGAAAAATGACCGGAACAATGGTGAGAAGAGTGATGGTCATCGGGTTGGAGAAGAATGGGTGAGGGGGGAAAGAGAATTTTGTACTGTACAGGGGCATGACCACAAACGGTTTGTAACAAGAACCACGTGATGAACATTATTACAGTCGGTTCGTGTTACAAACCGTTTGTGATGGGGTAGCTGCTCATCACAGCCGGTTTGTGACACAAACCTTATCACAGCCGGTCCCAACGGCTAGCTGGCTCACCTACTTATGAACTGGCTGTGATGAGGCATCACAGCTGGCCCACGCAAAACCGGCTGTGATGTCCGATATTGGAGTAGCCAAGTAAAGTTTCTACTCTGTTTATATATATATATATATATATATATATATATATATATATATATTTCTCACACACGCATATACAATTGGCTTGCTGCTTGAATCCCCGTAACAGCAAATGGTTGATATGTCGTTTGGTTAAGGTAGTTGACGTCCTTATTAGCACATTAACATAAGAAACTGAAAAGAAGAATAACATTATTCATAATGCATATATATTAATGGAAAAGGTTAATTTTACTCTCTTCACCTATTCGCTTTCTCTGCTTAACCCCCCAACAAAAATGAGGATCATTTTACTACCTCAAGCTATTTTAATTAGTTCAATTTCCCTTTAATTAGATTTATTTTTTTTTCGTGTACAAGTTGAGTTTTAATTTCAGATTTTATTATTTTACTTATAACATGATGCCCTATGTTTAAAAAATGTATTAGAAACTTTTTATGATTACTTTTCATACAAATACTCAATGAATATACCACTTCCTATATATATTGGACGCGCCATCCCGTGTAATTGCTTCTTTGACTAGTTATGTAAATGTACGATTGAATTTGCTTTTTTTTTGCCTAAACAAAAGACTGCTGCAATTTTTGAACCGTAATTAACACTGGCAGTGGTTGACTAGTGAATAGTCGCTTTAGTTAGGCCTATCGATGGTTTAAAAATAATCCTCCCTGTTGACGAAGTATACAATTTTCAGGAACTAAAAAGTCTATAATCACGTAATGATCGACCTGCACATTAGATCATAGGCCATGATTCTTTTGATATTCTTTATATATACTAGTAGGTTGTGTGGCACGTGTTATAAAAATAACATAAATTTTAAAAAAATCTTAATTTTTTAAAAAATAAGTATGTAAAATAATGCATACTTTTGTTAGATCGTATATTAAAATTATTCAATAGCATCTCATATTAAAAAATATATATTCATACATCGAAAGCTTGGGCCTCAGGCGGAAACAGAAGAAAATTTTTGTATAATTAAATCTTAAACAATCAGCAACATATATAAAAGAAAATATTCACGATACATGTATCCATGAGCAACTCGGCACCGCAGCCAGCTTTTTGATGATGGGGAGGCCGAGAAGGTTGATCTCCTCGTCGCCGGTGTCGTGGAGCAACGACGCCACGCACTCGACGGCAACGGATACCGTCACAACGCGGAGCACGTTCCGCTTCTACCTGGCGAGCTTGGACACGACGAGCATCGTGGCCACCCTTGCGCCGCGCTCGACGCCGACGCCCTTGCAAAGAAATATGAACTCTGAATAGATGATGAGAATGAAGAGAGAGATTGTGTGCTTTGAGAATAAGGAGGGGCACCTTATATAGGGGGCAGGAGGGCTAAGGAGATGAACCTGGACGCCCACGACTATGATAAGTAATCGATTCCCTGATTGACTCCCACAACTATGGTAAGTAATCAAGTTTTAAAAGGAAGGAGACAACCGATTGCGTAGATGTCATTCCTTTTTTGAAAGGAAACCTTGACTGGTACACAACACATATATGGACGCTAGCCATCTACAAAAGGAAAGAAGGAAATTTAAATTCCTTGATGCACACGGCCATATAAAGAAAGGAAAGCGGGCGAATTTCAAAAGGAAGGTGTAGGCGCCTTGATTGCATAGGAAGGTGGAGTAAAGGAAAGGGGTGTTTTTGGGAGGAAACCAGCGTATCTTTTTGCATACGAATACAACGAATAGAAAGGAAAGTAAAGCGGCGCCTTGATTGCATTACCATACAAAGAACGCGATCAAAAGGAAAGGAAGGCAGGCGAATTTACAAAGGAAGGTGGAGGAAAGGAAATGGGTGTTTTTTTGGAAGGAAACCTGCGTATCTTTTGCATACGAATACAACGAATAGAAAGGAAAGGAAAGCGATGCCTTGATTGCATTACCATACAAAGAACGCGATCAAAAGGAAAGGAAGGCAGGCGAATTTCCAAAGGAAGGTGGAGGAAAGGAAAGGGGCGTTTTTTGGAAGGAAACCAGCGTATCTTTTTGCATACGAATACAACGAACAGAAAGGAAAGAAAAGCGGCGCCTTAATTGCATTACCATACAAAGAACGCGATCAAAAAGAAAGTAAGGTAGCGGGTATACAAAAATGCCAAGGTGAGAAAGAATAGGGGGCGGGATGGCGCCGAGGCGCAAAAGAACGGGGGGTGACGACCAAACGCGTCTACCCCCTGGTCGTCCGGGGCCACATTTTGGCTCTGAATTGTGGGTCCTCTGTGAGGTTTAGGAGGTTAATTTTTTGGGTAAGAAACCGTTTCAATTGTGACCCTCTTTATAGTATAGATTTTTTTCTGGAGATATTTGAGTGCAATTTGGAATACTTTTAGAGAAGCACAACCAAATGCGTGTCAAAGGTCTTGCAAGTTGCAAGTGTCAGTCATATAGTAGACCTGGCTATTAACTGGCTACAAAGGTTTTCTTTAAGGGTACCCTAAAAAATGGTTTTTCTTTAAGGGAATAAATAGTTTTGTATTCGAGAGAGTGATCGAGCGTTCAATTTATCCGGCACTCCTGGTAACTTCCAGGAGACGACTCGAGTACGTGATTATGATTATACACTGAGAATATGCACATGAAAAACACAAGTTGTGATAATTCAGATAGTACCTTGTACTCTTGTACCAGCGCACTGCATAATGCATGTTTATAACATTATTTGTTAATTATTTTGTTTCATTATTAGTGGGCGATCCATATATGTATTTTGACGACCAAAACGCCATTGATAACTTCATCAATCTTAAGGTATGCCAGTTTGGCCTTTTAAATTGTGGTCTCTCATAGATGTGTGTGCATATAGGTGCTTTTCATAGATGTATATATGGGTGTATGCGTGCATGTGAATTCGTAGCATCTGTCTTTCTGAAGAAAGAACAACTAAGAATTGGGCAACTTTGGAACGGTGTGTGATGTCAGGATTTTAGTTATAAGCTACCTCAATGATTAAAATAAAAAATATCTGATCGATTTATAACAAGCCAGATACTTATGCAACTAGTACAGTATTAAGTAGGAAAATGCTGCAACTAACTATCCCCTGATAGTCTAATGACTTACAACAACAAAAATGAGTAGAAATATATGTCGTGTCGACTGACTGTTGTCTTGCGAAAAAAAATAATGTTGCACACACATCAAGGTCCCTTCCTATAAATGAAACATCCAGCCAGACCTCTGGCCTCAAGGCATCATCAGCCACGCCACCTAGAGCGCAAAGCTAGCAGCAGCACTGCGCGGCTGCACTCGCCATCTCCGAGAGCCACTCCAGAGATCGATCGAGCTCGGCCTCCTGACCGCGCCGCCGCGAGGCAGGGAGCAGCAAGGGAGAGCGGGGAGGAGATGGGCAGGGCGCCGTGCTGCGACAAGGCGACGGTGAAGAAAGGGCCGTGGGCGCCGGAGGAGGACGCCGTGCTCAAGGCCTACATCGACGAGCACGGCGCCGGCGGCAACTGGATACAGCTCCCACACAAGATCGGTAAGTGAAGGCACCTGTGTCGTGTCATCTCCTGACGACTAACCTTAATTATTAGATAGCTGCAGCCTGCAGCAACTCGCGATCGGGCATGAACGCTGAACGTTTTGCTCAATCATTTTGTAGGGTTGAACAGGTGCGGCAAGAGCTGCCGGCTCCGGTGGCTCAACTACCTCCGGCCAAACATCCGGCACGGCGGCTTCACGGAGGACGAGGACAGGCTCATCTGCAGCCTCTACATCAGCATCGGGAGCAGGTGAGTGAGTACGCGTACAATTCAGCCATTCCCAAGCACCTTTCCAACCACTGCAACTCAGAGTTAGTAGTAGATCGTCATTCGTCAACTCAACAATCAGCTGCCTACCCAGTTAGCTAAAGGATTCTTCGATCAATTGATCACCATGTGTCTTGGGATCGCTCTCGGCAGGTGGGCAACCATCGCCGCGCAGCTTCCAGGGAGGACGGACAACGACGTCAAGAACCACTGGAACACCAAGCTCAGGCGCCGCCTCCTCGGCGGCGGCCGGCGGCCGAGGGCGGAGACGCGCCTCCAGATGCTCACGAGCCCAATCATCCCAGCCTGGCAGCAGTACAATAACTCCTTCCTCGCCGCCTCGTCGGCGTCGGCGCTCGAGAGGATGCAGGCGAGCATGCTCCTGCACCGGCGCCACCACACAGCGGCCTTCACCTTGTACAACTACGGCGGCAGCAGCAGCCTCGGCGGCGCGCCGTCGCTGTGGCCGAGCCTTTCGCCGTCCCCGTCTTCATCGTCTCCTTCGCCGGCGGCGAGCGAGACCTCGGAGATGCGGCCGCGGCAGCTGCCACCCGCCGGTGTGACCTCCACTGCTGGTTACTCCGGCCTCTGGGCTCACATGCCAAGCAGAAGCTTCAGTTACTATGCAGGCGCCGGAGTGCAAGAGAGCAGCATGGACGGCACCTGCACGCCGACGATGTCGACGAGCACCACCGGCGGAGAGGCGGTGACGGCGGCGGGCGTGGAGAGCTCGAGCTCGACGCCTACGGCGAGCTCCGCATCCGCGACGTTTGGTGGCAACATGGAGGACGAGATCGACATGCTGCTCCGGCAGATTCAGGCGGTGGGCGGCACGGACGATTACGGCTGCTTATTCAGAGCAATGGATCATGAGGAGGCGGTGGACGTCAGCAGCGTTGTTGGTTCTTGGAGCTCCTGCTCGACTCCTGGAGTGGATTCGGTGTTCCATGACTACGTGCAAGGGTACAACCAGTAGCACATGCAGGAGCTTTGCAGACATGCGCTAGCTGCTAGTGCACATTAGATTGCCAAGATTAATGGAATGCATTATGCATAGTTGTGAACGTGTGATGTGATACTGAGAGTAGTAGGCTTCAACCTTAGTATATTTGGTGAATTGTTTCGGTATGTGTGAATATGTATCATAGTTCAGCAGTTTTCTTTTCTGAAGATTTCAATAGTGTTATATATGTATATGTTGTCAATGCCGGTGCGATACATATGAATCTGGCTAGGATATATATACACTGATTTCCTCGAAAAAATCAGGATCAGAACAAACCTGGTTGTCTACTTTGTATATGGAACCTACGTTTGGTTAGGTGTTTATCAGATGCATCTTATGAACCATCAATTAACAAAGTTTAATTCAGGTACCATATTCGACGAATTGTTAAGAGAGACGACGAGGTAGACTGGAAAGTTAGTTGACGGGTACTGAATTTGATGTTCAGGTAATTTCATGATTGATGATTTGTAATAGCACTTGGAAATAGAAACAGTAAGTGACATTTTGCAATTGGAAGCGTTTATGAATTTTGGTAATTCGGGATATAAGACCCAAAAAAGAGAGAGACGATTTTACTGTTTGTTTTCAGAATCACTCATCAATAGGTTCCTCTTAGATGCCTTTCAACAATGATTTTACTATGTATTCATGAAAACAATCAGAAGTACAGGTTAACACACCTATATTAGTGATAAAACTAAAATCAGACTATACATCTATGCATCAAATGAATCAATTACACTGAACAGCAGGCGATGACCATTGAGTTCTTTGGTGGCTGGTGCTTTGAGGTGGCAAAAGATAAAAGAATGCTACTCCATTACCCCTCAGAATGCATGTACGCAAATGATGGTGGACCAGGATCCTGATTTGAAACTTCCCTGCCTGGGGTTCCTTCTCCTTCTTCTGGGCTTCCCGTATCAGTATATGAGTCAAAGTTCTCGATTATGTGATTCGACATGCTCCATGGGCTCTCAACTATAGGATCACCATTAGCAATTCCGGTCTCATCTGTATCTGGAGTATTGGACATATTGTCAGGCTCATGAAAAATCTTGGAGAGAATGGCAAGCGATCCATGCCATGAACCCTGACTGCAGGCAATGACCAAATGACCCCGACTATCATAAAGGGTTATTCCAACATGCAGAACTAGAGCCAGCAATGAAGATGCCCCTGTGATCATGAACAGCCCAAGGAAGCTGCGCAATGTAAGGCTGCTTGAAGTTTGAGAGTCAACTTTGTCCGGGCACATTGTACCACTACCACCATACAACTCGTTTTCCAGTTCAGCCATTGTGCCGTTTGACGCCAATTCCAGTATTCCCCTTGAAATTTCAGGTGTGAGTGGAGAACCTCGAGGGAATGCCTGCAGAAATAGAAATGAGAAACGTAAAACAAATAACACACTGCTACAAAATGACTGGATAATTTATTAATCATTTCCAGAAGCCTTGTGTGACAGTGAGCCAGTTATATGAACATTTGCACAAACCCTGCAGGATGATGGGGGAAAATTATATTGATCATAATTTCACATTACAATGGACAATATAACTACAAACATACTGAGTAAACATTGCACAAAATTCCGAGCAAAACTGCATGACAGTATTCATATCAATGGTTGAGGTTTTTGTTTTTTTGTTTTTACTTTGGTTCGCCAAGCCTATCACAAGTTTACAACCCTCATGGTTCAGGGGATGGGGGCCATCCTCCTTTATCTGGGCTTGGGACAGGCTATGTCGAAACAACAAAGGCGGTGTTATTTAATTTGGCAAAGTAAATTTATTAGTGTTATTGAATACTTCTAGAAGCATGTAGACCTTTTTATGCCCATACTATAAACCAATAATATAATCATGATCTTGAGTTTTTCAATCCCAGAAGACAAATCTGATCTTGCATCTCATCCTTAGCTAGGCATTTTTACATCTAAAAGAACCAGGAATACAAACACCAGAATAATTGATTTCATGGAACCAAAATTTATAAAATCATGATCTAGTAATAGCAGGGTTCTGGAACAAAGTTGATGTGAAAGTCGATTCATCATCTAGCTGTACTGAAAAAATATATATATAGAGGTCACTTACATAGCCAAATCCATCGAATTTGTAAGTTGGCCCAACCATAGTGTAGTTGTGGCAATACTTGGAGAGAAACAATTTGAGGTATGGTATTTCATCAACAATAACGGCAACTCTTCCAGTTGATAAGGCATCATTGTACTCCTCAGGAGAGTTGAATGGGATCAGTTTTGATTCATTAATTTTCAACCGTTTCAAAAGCCCAGGCATGAAAGAATCGTTGAGGTAACCAACATAATCCCCTCGCCTGATAACTTCGTCTAAATTAGTGACTGTTGGCTGAAGCTGTTCTACTGTGAGAATTGAGCTTAAGCTTGCAGTGTAACTCTGCTGCAATATAAGCACCACAAAAAGCCAAACTATTACTGCAATCCTTGTTAAGTTGTTCACAATCCTCTCCCTATGAGCAAATACAAGTGTTGAGAAGGAGAAGTAGAAAACAGATCCAATTTGACTGGCTGGTGGCCCTCTGAATTCATGATTTGTTCTGTGCTCAATAAACCAAACTATTAAACCTGTGAAGACAAAGAAGGCCCCAGCTCCTAACCATAGATCAGCTGACAAAGGCTCTAGGAATGTCCATGCAGTCTTCTTTCTCTGATCCCTAACTGGAACCAGCATGCGTACCCCTGACTCAGTATAAGGAAGAGTGAAGTCCACATATAAAGAACGGTTGGCTAGAATTGTTATATCACCAACTACCGCATCAAATTCCTGCAAGGAATTCACATAAAACTGGTTAAGAAACTTTAGGGTAGAGGCTATGAATGTCTACCACTTTGTACATATTTCTACGAGTAGAGCAATCTAATAGTTTTAATATTTACACAAAAGCATATGACTATGACTTACGAGGGGGTAACAATTCTTTATTCGGAATTGAATGAAGGAGGAATTCTGTTCTTTTGATGACAGGAGTCCGTAACTAAATTACTAAAGTTGATTTAATTAATAACAGAATATTGCCTTCTATTTGGAGTATTTAGACAAATCACCACTTACAGTGTTGCAGTTGGATGATAATAAACAACCCTAAAAGAGAAATGCATATGTACAAAACTTACCAACCAGAAAACTGTACAAAAGCAGGAATATGGCCCAGTGCAAAACAAAAATTGTAAGTGACAATGTATAATGATCTTTTGTGTGGATAGATTAGTTTATAGTCCTTGCATATTTGCATCACTGATGATCAACAAAAAGTAATCACATACTACCATAAAGGACAGCATTCTGCAGGTAATCCAGATAATTTCTAATCAACTAATAAATTTGTGTCATTGGCAAGTTTCAACACCAAGTTTAACTCTTCTGGCTTGATCATGTCAAAGAGCAAAATGGAACAAAGGAAAGTCCAAACATACATTAAGATAAACTTTGTAGACAAGTGAGTCGTAGGTTCCGTTGCTTTCTCCTTTCCCATCTCCAAACTCCTCGTAGTGAATGGGTACTTTGTAAGGTAATGCATGAATAACTTCCTCAAATACACGGGCACAGAACCCCGTGGCTTTACCATTTTCAAATTGAATAAATTTGCCAAAGCCAGGTTTAAAAGGCACACCTATTTTGAGTGTTTTATTTGCTGGCAACAGCCATCCTCTAGGCACCTTGTCAGTGCCACCTGGCCATATAATGGTGTAAAGATCAGCATTCGTTTTCAGATTTCCAGATGTGTTGAGTCCTGGAGTCCAAAAACCAACTACTTTTCTATTCTGACCAACTACATTTATTATCTTGTAATTTGTTGATAACAATTTCCAGTCCTGAATGTGGAATGTCCCAGTCATGCCAGGGAAAGTAGTCTTCAAGAATGCATCGTGCAGTTTCTCAGAAGCCTTCGAAGTGCTAATTCTTTCAAAGTCAGTGGATCCATTGTTTGTTTCAGACGGCATAAAGTCTGAATCCAAAAGTCTGGCCTTCTCTGCAGCTAAAGCTAATGCCCATGCAGTATCATATGCATACAGACCAGAAAGTATAGGCCCATTCAGTTCTGTGCCTGGTTTTTCCTTTTTGTATTTCTCATGCCATCTTTGCTTAAAATCTTGAAGTCTATCAGTGTCTTCAACATAAGGTTCAACCCCAACAACACCATTCATCACATCAAGTGCAGGAGAACCAACTACGTCAAAAATATCCGTCAAACCATATGCTGTAATCCATACAAAGCCCTGGCCCATCATCCCCTCATCCTTAGCAATCCGGAAAAACTTAAGGGCTAACTGGTATGACATGCGCACAACAAATACACTGGTCCAATTGCCTTTTAAACTTGAGATAGCTCCCCTTATCTCATCGTCTCCAGCTGAAGAATGGATCTTGCACCTGTAGGAAACACGAGTACCAACATGTCTCAGGGCACCAACAAGATCAGGGATGAATCTAGTGTTGGAATCATCATCCTCAACAACAGGAACGACCTCCCGCCAATTGAATTTCTGGATGAGCGAGGCAATAGCTTCCGCTTGAGAAGAATCATTCCATGCCGTCCGGATGAAGTATGGGGTCTGACTGGACGACTGGGATGGGCTATCTGCAGAAAATGAAATGATTGGAACCGATGTCTTGTTCCCAAGCTCTGCAAGAAATTTGGCCTGAGTTGATGTCTGTGGCCCCACGATTGCTTGCACGCGAACATTTTTTAGTAGATCAACACCTGCAGTGTTTCCAAAACATATGTAAGTAACTGTACTGAAAAATTCAGTGGCGCTCATTCACCCTCCCTTAAACACAGACAAATTCGGTTCCAAACCTAAAGCAGTCCAGGGATTATGAGACTAGGTAGCATTGTTCGAAAAAATGAGACTAGGTATCAATAGCGAACTTCAGATAAAACAAAATAACATGTGGATTCTTGTTTTGGGGGGAGAAAAACAAAGGTTCAATTTCAAAGTTGAAAGTACACAACTTCAGTCTTATCCTAGACGAACAGCTTTCGGAACCTATTATGGGCCATCCATGGGAAACCAGCAATTTGCATACTACAGTCGCGACATGGATAGATATGGGCCATATGGCAATTCAAGGTTTCGGTGATTCACTTATCACTATAAATCCAATGGGGGAACAGGGTACCTTCTTGCCGTGGAACGGAACTCGGTGACGCGGCAACCCCGACCCCCGACGGAGGGGGGGGGGGGGGGGGGGGGGGGGGGGGGGCCAGAGAGAGAGAGAGAGGAGCCGACGGGGAGGGCAGGGGTCAGCAGGATCCCGGCAGCGCCGGAGACTGCGGTGACGCGGCAACCCCGACCCCCGACGGAGGTGGGGGGGGGGGGGGGCCAGAGAGAGAGAGAGAGGAGCCGACGGGGAGGGCAGGGGTCAGCAGGATCCCGGCAGCGCCGGAGACTGCGAAAGTACCGCCACCGGACCGGAGAACGCCGTTCGCAGGTGCGTCCGCAGGGTTCAGGAATCCGGCAGGGAGGAGTGGGAACTGTGATTGTGAAGCCGTTGTTGCTGCGATATGGGCTCAAGTTCGCTGGGCTGACACGTGGGCCGAGTCTCACTCTCTCCTCGGTCCTCACCCATCCACGTATTTTTATCTACTTCCTTGCGTGCGTGTGACTCGATTTTGTAAAAAATATTTGTATCTTTAAATAAATTTGTTAAAAATGTAGACTAAAAGATCTTTCTAATGATACTAATTATGTACCATAAATATTAATATGTTTTAGTATAAAATTAATCAAAGTCATTTCTCTATAAGCGAGAAAGACACTCCTTTAGGTACGGAGGGAATAGATGAGTTCATCTTATTTCGAAAAAAAATATCTAGATAAATTCATACTATCAAGATTGTCTCGATAGGAATCCTAGTATATTTTTATTTGTTTAGGCTATATATAGGATCATGATTATACCATATTTTTAAAAAGATGATATTAAATTTGAAAGGTTTAATGTTGATTTTGTTAAATTTGATTAGTTTTGTAAACTTGAGTGTACATATTCTGTCCAACTTAATATGAAAAAACGTTCCATCATAGGCATCGCTACATCACTCGAAGGCCCATTGTGTTAATTGTTGCAATTACCTACTCCCTCCGTTCCAAAATAGATGACGTTATGGGATGCGTGCCGGTCAAACTTTCTCAACTTTGACTAGATTTGTAGAAAAAACGTGCAACATTTTCATCTCCAAATAAATTTGTTAAAAAACTAGACTTAAAGATCTTTCCAATGATACTAATTACTTAGCATAAATATTTATATATTTTAATATATAATTGCCGGTATTTTGAAAATGTTGACTTCTCGGGAAGCGAGAATGACATCTATTTTGGAACGGAGGGAGTAATGTAACACAACATGTAAAAGACTTTTAAAAATCATATTAACATAGTAGAACTTAGTTTCTCATAGATATGACTTAGTTACATAATAGATAGAAGTGCCCACAGTTATTTTTAGTTATTTCTCAGTGCCTAAGCTACAATGAAGTAAAAAAAAACTGTCATTTTCCGACTCTACGCTACAGTGAAGAAGTCGAAACCTGAGCCATGGCAAAAAGGCCCTCCACGAATCGCTCGCATTCAGGGTTCATTCAGAGGATTGGAAGGAGAGAAAAAAAAAACCCTCCACGAATAGCTCGCATTGCCAACGAAGGCAGCAAGTTGGCTACGCACCCGCCTAAATTGCCGATCCTGCCGAAGGTCCATACTTGGTGAGAGGGGCTGAGGCATGGTCGCACCATGAGACCCAGGTTCGATTCTTCATTGGAGCGAATTTATGTGGAATATAATTTTTCTAGACCCGAAAGAAGTTTCTTCTGCTTAATGAAAAACCGTGAGGCTCTTCACCCCATCGGGTCTTTTTTTTTAAAAAAAAATACCAATCCTAGAGGTCGACACGACGGATGATATGAGCAGTAGTAATAAAAACCAAGAAGGTATGATCTTGAGCTAGCTCGCCGGGCTTAATTACGCACCTGCCGACGCGGCGTCGACGGCGCTGGGGCCGGTGTCCCTGAGGTGGAGCCTGACCCTGGTTCTGTAGCTGGCGTGCCGCGCGTCGGCGTAGAAGTCCTCGAGCGCCATCTCCATGCACGCCCAGCTGACGTTCCCGAGCCATGTCGCCCGGTCCAGGATCACCCCGACGTCCACCGCCCGCCGCCTCGTCCCTCCCGCCGCCGCCTGCCCCTCGCCTCGCTCGGCGACGGCGAGGCAGAGGAGGACGACGGCCAGGACGCGAAACCATGAGTAGGGGGCACCCGCTACCGGCTCACGATCAGCAGCCGCCGCTCCATCTTTCATGGGCATGGGGACGAAAGCCTATAAAGTTCCCTTTTGCTCGGTCCAGCCAGTGACGATGACGACGGCTAAAAGGAGGAAGCGCCGCCGTACCAGCAGACGACTACTACTAGTAGTAGTAGCAGCTGCTGCCCGGACCGGCACGGTCGTTCCCTCTGCCTCGCTTTCTACGTGCAGCAGCGTGTTCGTTTTCCGTTTCCTGGCAACAAGCAAGTACACGCGCTATAGCTAATCAGACCCGGTGACTTCCGGTGCCGCGCCATACCGTACCGAGAGGTCGCCGTCACGGCGCGCGCGCTCATCCGCCTGCCACATTGCCGCGAAATTCTACAGATACACACCATCCTGCCGCGAAATCGTCCACGCATCATGCAGAGACTACAGGGCGTCCCGTCCTTTCGCACCGCGACACAGTGCAGTGCAAGCTAAGCCCCCCCGGGTAATTTCGTGTTGGTTCGATCGGCGTGTACCCGCCGCGGCCGGGCGAGAAAACTTCAACCCGGCCTGCTGGCCGTGGCCCGTGGGTGTGGCGACGGGGGAGCCGCGTGTGTAGCTCGACACGGGCAGATGCCGTGCAGCAGCAGGGCTGGGGGATGAATCAGACGACGACGTGGTTGAGTTGAGGTCAAAGTCGTCGAGCGAATAGCGATCGAGCTTGGTCTGGCCGGCAGCTGAATTATTTGAAAGCCCGCCCCGGTGGTCCTCGCGAAGGAACTGGGAGAGATCACCGGCAGTCGTACTCGTAACCTCGTTGCTTCACGCATCTGCACGTACTGACGCGGTCAAGCTGGAACTGAATCTTCTGCAGCGGCTACAGACCCAACTCCCGCGAATTTAAAACGGCAGGTAACTGATGTATATGAGATTCGTTACAGCTTACAAGCCAGCAGAGCGGACCCGACAGCGACGTCGATCGTGGTTACCCGGGATTAAACATGGGAATTTTCTAGTGGACGATTAGTTCTCGCAATTCTGAATTAGCATACAGGTGCAGCTATCTGTTCTCCTGGTGATTATTCTATCTGAAAAGGACAGAGGAATTTGTGGACGTACGTACGCAACGCGTCGACGGCCCCGGACAGCCTGAGCGCGACGCCATTGGATATTGGTTGATTCTTCTTTCTTCCTCGCGGCCGGCCGTCTGGAGTCGGACGAGGCAGCGACTTCACCTTTGACTTTTAAGGCGTGGCCAAAAAAAACCATTGTCCTGCTAGCATCTTATATGAGATCGTTATAAATCTCACTCATCTACAGGACTGATTTGTTCTGTGCTGTTGGATCAGGTTGATGTTGGTTTCCTGGGGAGTTCAGATCTTCTCTTGCCTGTCGTTGATGTTGGTTTCCTGGGGAGTTTAGAGCTTTGTTTGCCTGCCGTTGCTAGTCAGGTCTGCACTGCAGATCTGTGTGCTTTGGGGGTGACTAGCTGGGGTGCAGAGTGCTGCAAACTCTACCCTTTTTTGAGGTGTGGTGAGAAAATAAAGTTACGGCCTCTGCAAATTTTCAGTGTTATGGTGACTTGAGAGTATAGATTGATAAATAATCTGACTTTTCTACTGAACCTTAAGCAGATTTCACTATTGGACTTTCTGCAATCTACAATCTTCACTTTTCTTAGAGAGGCTTTAGGATCCCCACCGCTAAACCTCGGTGATGGGCCTAATAGGTTAGCAAGCGTTATGGTGACTTGATAGTAGATCGATAAAAAAAAAAACTGCAAACTGACTTCACTACTGAACCTTTAGCAGATTTCACTATTGCACTTTCTGCGATTTACAATGTTCACTTTTCTTAGACGAGAAATTTATAATGCACAATTAGTTAATTAACTACCCCCAGCTAGTTACATGCATATAAACAGAGAAAGTATGCATAAATTTTTACAATTAATCTGCCAATGACATCTTGGCATCACCATCAGTAATCCCGTCGTTAACACACGTCATCGATCAGTTACTAGCCTGTCAGATGCTCTGCGACGATCCGATAACTGATGCCGTCAGGATCCGGAGCTACTGCCGGCACGGGCACCTCCTCCTCCGCGTGGCCGCCGGCAGCCAGCTCGACCTCCCCTGCCGCTGCAGGCGCCGGGCTCGGCGCACTCACCGACCAATCACTCATATCGTAGGTGTGGTTCGAGTTCGACACGCTGAGCGGGCTGCCGGCCGCGACGTGCACGACGGCCGGGGAGGCGCCCGCGTCGTTAGCGCTCCGGCCGCGGCCCTTGGCCCTGAACGTGTGCGACGAGAGGTCCTTGTCGTCGAAGAGCTTCAGGAACATATGGAACCTGTCCTTCCAGGACACGCCGGGCGCCGACGCGGCCTCCCGGATCCGCCGCCGGCTTGCCACGAGGAAGGTGGCGAGGTGGAGGGCGCAGCAGAGGAGCGAGGTGGCGCCGGTGACGAGGAAGAGGCCCCAGAAGCTGCCGAAGCTGAGGCTGTCCGACGTGAACTGGCTGCCCTGCGGCGACGCGCACCCCTCGACGTCCCCGAACCACTTGCGCTCGATCGCGCTCATCTCCTCGCTCTCCGTCAGGTTCAGGATCGCCCGCGACAGGTCCGCCACGTACGGCGACCCCTTCTGGAACGCCTGCCGAAGAATCACTGGATCAGTTGAACAAATTCTGACAAGATCGACCGTGCAGTGGCATCACTTCATCAGGGTGCTTAATTAGTTAGTGCTTACGAAGCCGAAGCCGCCGGTCTTGTTGGTCTGCGCGGTCTGGGTGAAGTTGTCGCAGTAGGCCTTGAGGAAGAGCCTGAGGTAGGGGGTCTCGTCGACGATGGCGCCGATGGTGCCATTGAGCAGGGCCTCGTGGAAGCTCTGCGTGGCGCGGTACGGCACGAGCCTGGCCTGCGGGAAGCCCGACCTGGTCATGGAAGCCTTCATGAAGGAGTTGTTCATGATGCCCACCCTGCCGGCCCCGTGCCACAGCGACGCGTAGTCCCCGATCGCCGGCTCTAGCTGCGGCACCGTCAGCATCGACGTCAGGCTCGCCGTGTAGCTCGACTGCAGGATCAGCACCACGAACACCCACACCACCACCGCGAACCGCGACAGGTTGCTCTTCAGGTCCTCCCCTGCATCCAGCGATCCCAATTTCACCATTGGCCATGGCCGCTCATTCCAAGAAATTAAACAGGGGAAGGACGGTATTATGAATTACTGTGTGCGAAGTAGAGGGTGGAGAAGCCGAAGTAGAGAAGGGTGCCGATCTGGTAGGAAGGTGGGCCGCGGAACTCGCTGTTGACGCGGTGCTCGACGGCCCAGACGACGAAGCCGGTGAAGATGAGGAAGACGAAGCTGACGAGCCAGAGGTCGTAGCGGAGGGGCTTGAGGAAGACCCAGGCGCGGTTGCTGCGCTGGTCGCGCATCGGCACCACCATGGCGATCCCGGACGTCATGTACGGCAGCGTGAAGTCCACGTGCTGCGACCGGTTCGCCGTGATGGTGATGTCCGCCACCGCCGCGTCGAACTCCTGCGACACACCGCAACACAGACAGGCGGCAAGTAAGTTTCACCTGAAGGCTGAAGTCGTTTCAAATCATGGGCCTAGAGTTTTTTTGGGCCTCATTTTGTAGGCTCAAGAGTAAAGCCCAACTCAGTAGGCCTTGGTCGTTTTTTGAACCACAATTTCCTTCCAACTAGTCGAGTGAAAATTGATGTTCCAAATTAACGGATGCAAGAACAGAAGAACTAAAATTTGGGCTAACATCCTGCGTGTGACCTTTTCTAGTGCAAATTACGCTGCAAAAGCTTTAGTCGATCGCGTTCGATCTATTAATGACATCATGACCCAAATTTGGGTTGACTAGATAAAATGGGACTGCAATTGAACTAAATGCCTGCACAAGGACCTACTATTTCTTAAAGTGTTCTCAGAGAAGGCTTTTTTTCTTGACCTGGTGGGGGAAGAGCCCAGCAGTTTTTCAAATTGTGAAAAAAAAAACTGCAAGTGCGAACTGAAATAACCCTACCAGAAGCAAACCAAAGTCATAAAATAAATAAAATGTATAAATGATCCTAAAATACTACCTCTGTTCGCAAATGATTGTCGTTTCAGACAGACTACTATACTGAAAAGATTTTTGGTCGGAACGTCATTTATAAAAGAACAGAGGGAGTAATTAAGAGGCGCTTGTATGTCAGGGTGGTCATTTTTTTTCCGAAAACCGGCCACCGAACCGAGCCAAACCGAACCGATTTGTCGGTTTTTCGGTTATTCGGTTCGGTGTCGGTTTTCAATTTTGCTTAGTTCGGTCATCAGTGTCGGCTTCGGTTTTGGCCTGGCGCCGAACCGAATCACCGAAGTTATCTGTTTCCTCAACCCATAGCGTTTTCAGCCCATGTTGGCCATAGTGTGATGATGTGGCCATGGGTTGCTGATTATGAAAAACCGAAATTATTCTACACCGAAAATACCGAACCGATCGGTCGGTTTAAACCGAATGCCCAGGCCTACTTGTATAGTACAGTACATATATAGAAGAACTACTAGTAGTACATATTATAAATAAACTGAAGTAAGTATATTGCTCGAAAAAAAAAGGCTGAAGTAAGTAGACCTATGGCTTATTGCGAGACTGAAGTTGCTAACTGAACCATTACACTAGCTAGGTGCCACCAAAAACAACCAGTACAATACACATCTCATCTCGCCTCGGCCGGACAGGATCGGTAACGATTTGATTCCGACCATTATTCTACGACAGTTCGGCAAGTTGCACCTGCGCGTGGGTTCACACTTTCAGCAGCCGGCGTCACACAAACTACGTACGCTGCTGGTGCGTCAGGCATGTGCACTCCTGAATGTAACCTCCTTGCTTAAATTATTACAATCTACATCACTTCCGAAAAAAAATATTTTTCAAGTTACCAATCATGATTAGTTAATTTTATACACAGTCTGCAATGGAGAAAGACGTACTCCTACATGTGTTGGTCATGGCAGTTTTTTCGTATAGCTAATTTAATTTCGTTCACCTGTCTATCCGCGCGCCCTGCTGGTAAGGTGCGGGGCACCATGTGTCGTGTGTTGGGTCATACCAGAAGTTTTTCATGGTAAGAATGAAGGAGTACCGCTAACCCTTTGGAAGAATCGGAGTGTCTTTTCGGTGCTGAGGAGGAAGAATACATTTTAGGGGTCATCATATATAGACCAACAACCATAAGTGATCCGCAGGTCAATATAATTCGCAGACTAGCCCATACGGTGCTCCCATAAGGCCATTAGAACAAAAAGAAGACTTTGACCATGTGTTCTATTGGTACTTACCAGAATCGCGAGCGGTAGCAAACTCAGAACAGCAACAGAATAATTCAAGTTGTTGTGCAACTTCTGGTCCGGTTGGGTTACTACAGCCAAAGGACTACTTTGTGCGATATATAAGGATCAAGTTAAATGTGTCTTGGAATGGTCAACCGGCGGCCGATATGCTAACTTTCCAAGTCAACATATATGATGGACAGAAAAGTTTTGAGTACTGAATGCTTCGCACAAAAATTGTCCAAAAATATGCGACCCGCCTGCTGTCCAATTGGTGAATATACAGAGTCTCTTTGTTATTACCAGCAGAGTTAATTTGCACGCTATGGCGCTATCCTCGACTTTGGTAACTGCAAGTCAATTGATTAGCATGGGGAACACTAATTAATATAATTTGTCCACTGAAAACGACTTAGACATTGCAAGGAAACTTGTCTGTTGACTTGCATCATATTCTTCTCGATCACGTTAGCCAGTCTAGTACGTGTTAAACTTACTTACTCCATCCGGTTCGGTAAAGGAAGTCGTTTTGGACAAGATTTGAGTCAAACATTGGGAATATAAATCGTGAATAACTTTTAAGTCGTTGAGTTTGGAAATGTAAAAACTACATGAATAGATTTGTCTTGCAAAATACTTTCATAAAAGTATACATATGTTAGTTTTTAATAAATATCTTAATAAAAATAAGAAGTCAAAGTTGTACTTTGGAGACCGTGTCGCTGTCCTAAACGACTTCTTTTACTAAACCGGAGGGAGTAACCATATATGTGACAAAACTTGGCTAAAAGGCCAAGAGACATCGAAAATCGAATGTGGTCGGACCGCTTCAAGAATCTGAAGTCAACGTACGTTATGCCCTCGTGCTTTTTCAAAGTCAAACGGAGACTAGTCTATCGATGTAGATTGCAGGTACAGTTCCTTTCAAATAATGTCACCAATCATTTTGTAAGCTTACTAGCTATATGTCCCAGATAGCTAATAATAACAACTGCGCTATATTTTCCCAAAAAAGTTAATTGGTGGATGCTAATAACATCAGTGTACATATGCTGGCATATAAAAGGCACCGCTTTTGGTGCTTGCTATGGCCAAAAGTTGCCCTAGGAAGTGTTTGGTATTTTTACTGTTTAATTGATTACATCAGATATGTTTTTTTATTGTTGATCTCAATTTACAATTACTAGTTAGATTTTGTGTTTATTTATATAATGCATGATTAATTTATTCATTCTTAGTAAAGGAAAAGTTCAATTACGCGATTGAAATAACTTAACGGGATTTTGAATTACTATGTATGACGTTCCATTATTTCTCAGATCGACACGTTCCAGTTTTTTGGACAATATAATTTGAGTATTTAACCCACAAAAAAGATAATAAGAGTACCATCGTACCTAAACACTTTCATCAAGGCAATGATAAATAGAGATAAAAGCTACACACACTATAGCTAGCATATTGCAGAGTAGCGCACAATTAAAAAAGTTCCAAATGGTGCCCACCAGAGCATATATATGTTTATGAGTTAAATAATGATGTGTGCATTCGTCTTAGCTTGTAAGTAGATGGAACTCCTATATATGCCATTTTATGTAAATTTCAGTGGATGTTCGGTTGAAGATACATAGTCTGTGTTTAAATTTGCAGGCTATATAGCTATATGCTATAGCAGCCTACAACTGAGTTAAAAGAGCTGCATAAATGGCTGCCGCTAAATTTAAAAACATGTCTAGAAACCATGAAATGTAATTTTGAGAAAACAAAAAGAAACAACAGTCTAACTAAATCCATTCAAATATGTAAAAATAGAAAAAACACATGGATTCAACAACTTCTCCATCTTCCTCTCTGTTCTATCTCGCTAGCTATCCCCTCCCTCCGATAGGCATTTTTGCCTAGGCGCTCCCACTACCTATCTCTATATTCTCAAGATTTAGCTAGTTTGTTGGTTTCCCCACCATTTAGGAGGCTCTCTATTTTTTTACAGGCCAAGGTTGAAAAACTTCAAATTTAGCTAGAAGAATAGCTAGGCTCTAACATGTCGTTCTTAATTCGCAATGCATGCAAAACATGTAATAATAACAGAATAAAAGAGTAGAAATGACTTAGATTTGATGCTGCACTTACCCCGTCTCCGACCTTCTCGACTAGAAGATCGTAGTGCATCGAGCCCACGAGCACGTACTCGAACGGCAGCGCATACGGCAGCAGCCTTACCGCCGCCTCGAACACCTCGATGACGAACCCGCCGGCCACCGTCCGGTTGGTCGCCGGGTCCACGTCCATGTGCATGATCGGTCGGTAGCCAGGGTCGACGTTGCCCGGCATCGCAATCCGCAGCTTCCGGCCACTCGTCGGCTGGACCCAGCCAGCCGGCACGACGGTGGACTCCGCCGGCCAGATCACCAGCGCGAGCCCGCTGTTATTGTTGGGCTCGCCCAGCTTGCGATGGAGCCCGTGGTTGGGCGTCCAGAACCCGAGGCTCCGCTCATTGGCGTCGTCCATGATGTTCACGATCCTGAACGCCGGCACCGCCAGCTCGCCGTCGACGAGCTCGAACCTCCCGGCGAGCCCTTCGAACGTCGTGTTGGCTATCGCCGCGAGGAACTTCTCGCCGGACGCCGACTTGCCGAGCCCGGAGAAGTCGGTGGGCCCGCCGCTCTCGCCGCCGACGAGCCCCGGCGGCGACTTTGAGAACTCGCCGGGGCCGAGGCGCTCGGCGGCGGACGCCACGGCCCACGCGGCGTCGTAGGCCCAGAGCGCGTAGCACCCCATCTCGGCCTGGTCCGGGTCGGCGTCGGGGTGGTCGCGCAGGAACGCGCGCGCCCACCGCCTCCGCACGGCCCGCATCCGCGGCGTGTTGTTGTCCGGCACGTGCGGCGCGAGCCCGATGACCCCCTGCGGCGGGCGGATGGAGCCCAGGAGCCCCGTGAGCCCGTCGGTGATGACCCACGCGTACCCCTCCGCCATCATCCCGGCCTCGGCCGCCGCGGCGAAGACGAGCTCGGCGAGCGCCGGGCGCGCGTGCACCACGAAGGCGCGCGTCTGCTGGGACTCGAGGCGGTACATGGCGGCGGCGACGGCGTCCGCGGAGGCGCCCGCGGGGAGCGCGCAGCGGTAGGGGACCTCGGCACGCGCCGCCGCCGACGCTGCCGTGGCGAGCGCGTCGGCGAGGAATGGCACGAAGGCGGCGCCGTAGTCGTCGTCCTGGTAGATGGGCACCACACGGCGCCACCCGAAGTAGGCGGCGAGCGCGGCCACGGCGCCCGCCTGCGCGCCGTCGCTCAGCGCGGCGCGGGAGAAGAAGCGGGCGCCGGTGGCGGACACCGACGGGCTCGTGGCGGAGAAGGACACCACGGGGACCTGCGCGCGCGTGGCGAGGTCCGCCACGAACGCTGATTCCACGGAGGATTGTGGGCCCAGGATGGCCCGCGCGCCCTGCGTCGTCATCAGCTGCAGCGCTGCACGTAGGGGCACGCAGGGGTCAGGGGCGGGGTGGCGGCGAAGGAGAGGCGGTGGCGGGGCATACCGGCGGAGGCGGCGGCGACGACGTCCCCGCCGGAGTCGTGCTGGAGGAGGCGGACCCGGGTGGAGGCGTTGGGGAAGGCGGTGTAGAAGTCGTCGAGCGCCATCGGGATGGTTGTTCTCGCGATCCTTCCCACGGGCGAGTCGGCGTCGATGACGAGACCCACCGGGACCGTCGCCGGCGCCGGCGGCGGCTGCGCCCGCGACGTGGGCGGGATGATAAGCGAGGCGAGGCCGAGGAGGAGGGCGACGGTGAGGCGGAAGGGAGGGTGCCGGGCGCGGCCGGCCATGGCCGGAGAGGGAAGAGACAACTCAGGCGGAAGAGGTGTTGTAGCACCGAACCGAAGCAGTCGTGGCGATGACCGATGGGAATGCTGAATTTTCAAGTAAGTACTGTTCCGTCCACGCGGAGATGAACGCTGAATTTGGTGGTAGCAGGCTGAGGCTGGCGTGCGGGAAGGGGGCTGTCGCATGTCTCGCATCGGGATGGGCCGGCTCCGTAAGGCCTCCTACTGCCGCCTAAGCAAAGTTTTGTGCAAAGTTGATTGGGCCAACCGGGCTTATCCGTCGCTGTTGGCCCATTGACACCGGCCGCATTGGCACCTCTCTCTTCGACTCTGTCAACTGTCAACCAATCGGCTGCCGCAGCTGCAGGCAGTAGCGCCGCGACCGCCGGTCATCTACGACGGTCGGCCTGACCATATGCACGCGGAACTCATGCTAATTGCCTAGCTCAATCAACACCACACGACGTCGCTCAACCAATAATTGCAATGATGGCGGATCCTCTCCTTCCGCCATCCTCTCCCCTCGTCCGAAAGGACAACGATCATACGCCGGCATTGCAAAGTCGCACGTACATGCCTAACGAAGTAATGGCGCCCCAGTTTTTAGCGACCGAAGACTTCTGACTTTCAGTTCATCATCAGGGCCTCCTCCCATCCACGGCTGTTCAGAGAATCAAAGTGTGTCAGTCGTCACCAACAAGTCAACCACCACCATGGATCGAGACTTAATTAGCTGCTGCTTGCGACGCTATGGTATACTTATATATAGGGCCACGGCCAACAAATTAAGGTCGTCCATCCAAGGAATGAAGGAAGATCATGGGTGGAAACACTATCGTCTCCGTCGTCCTCGTGCTGCTCTGCTCTTGGCTCCTCCTCTTCGTCGGCCACGACCATCAGCCTAGACTACTACTGCTGGGGCGGGCTCAGCGGGCGGACACGGCGGCGGCGTCGAACGTCGTTCGCGTCGGGGCGCTGCTGGACCTCGGGTCGGCCGGCGGGAGGGCGTCGCGGGCGGCCATCTCGCTCGCGCTCGACGATTTCTACGCCTCGCAGCCGGCCGGATCCGGCACGACCGTGGACCTGCACGTCGCCGACTGCAAGGACGACGACATCACCGCTGCTTCGGCAGGTACTGCTGCATTTTTCTCAACCATTTTTGCTAAGCCCTTGTTTAGTTCCAAAATGAAATCTTTTCACCATCACATCAACGGAGAATCTTAGATGCATGAAGTATTAAATGTAGACGAAAAAGATGGAAAGTTATATGGATAGGTTGTAAATCGCGAGACGAATCTAATGAGCCTACTTAATCCATGATTTGCAATGATAATGCTACAGTAACCATATGTTAATTATGGATTAATTACCCTCTAATTACCCTCGTTAGATTCGTCTCGAGATTTCCAACCTATCCATATAACTTTCCACCTTTTTCGTCTACATTTACTACTCCTAAATTGGTAAAATCAATACCCGAAATCTTTTCACCAAAAAGTTTTCATCAACTAAACACGGCCTAAGTCGTATCAACACTTCAACAGCTAGCTAGCGGGGCCTATAGCGCGCGGGGCGCTGAAGCCTGAAACCGGTTCACTGACACCGCTAGAAAAATGACCTTTAGTACTAGTCACAACACGGTTTAGTACCGGTCGCTATGGCCGGTACTAAATTGTCCAGGAAAAATTAATACCGGTTGAGAAAAATGGTCGGTACTAATTTGACTTTTGACCGCTGCGATGTAGGGTTAGAAGTGCACGTAACTTGTTTTTATGGCTATTGTTGGCATTTAGTACCGGCTCCGGCCAGCCGACATTAAAGGAGAGGGATGAAAGGTCATTTCTCCCGTAGTGCGAGTTCAACTTAGCTACTGAATTTCTCAAGACAAGGACTGGACGCCTTAAGTAACTCTCTTAAGAAGTAGTACCATATATCACAAATATAAATGAACACAAGTTATATACTCCTACATTACCATAAGCATTTCATTCATATTTTTAAATTAAATTTGATATTTGGATACAAATCCTATACCCAAGTATGAAAACTGTTCTTTTAAAATATAAACCATTTGTCCTTGCCATCTTTCTTGGCCATCGTTCCACTTGGTTAAGTTATTTGTGGTAGGACTTGCATACTTAGGTATTGGTCTTCAACTTAGCATATTTAATTGTTTTTAGTGAAAAGATATACATATTCCAACAGATGATAGCTTATATACAGCTGTAGCAACTTCCTCGGTGTAGGATTTGCATTGGACATTAATTTTATGGCAGTTGGCTGGGCTGTTATTTGTGAAAAAGAAAACCCCATTTTTTTTTATTTAACGGTGGCGGCCAGCAAATGTTCAATAGGCTCAAATTGCTACGGGCCTTATTTGATCCAGTTGAAGCCCATTGGGTTCAGTCCATTTCAGAGTCACGTCCAAGCCAGTAAGCCACGGTAGTCTGTACGGGCAGCGGGGATTGTCCCGGCGGGGCGGAGAGGGTGGGGCGCCGCCGGTGGATGCAGCGTTCAGCGGATTGGAGTAACTCAGTAGCGATGCCGCCGTGCGTGCGTCCAATCCTGGGTGGCTGGGTAGTGGGTACCCGAGCTCCGGCGCATTTGGGGCTTGGGGAGGGACCGAGGGAGTGAAGAGCGGCGGTTTTCGGCGGGGGCGGTGTGTCTCCTGAGTGTCCTGACGCCAGTGCCCAGTGCGGCTAAACTCTGCCGCTGGTCGAGCGCAAAATGCGCGGGGGCGCGCGCCCGCCGGATGGAGGCTTGGGGAGTAGGCTCGCCCGGAAGTCCTGGCTTGGAAGGCCGTTGCTGTACCGGCGGATCCGCGGCTCCTATCAGAATTCAAGTATCTGCGAGGTGAGTGTGCGGGGGAACATTTTTGTCACAATAGTAACTCACAGGTTCTTGCAGAACTGTTGATTATGCAATTTGGGTCTTGCTAGACACGAACCCCCACCCCTCCAAACCCACATGAAAAATGGTACCTGTACTTGTCATAAACCATCTTAAATTTGAGGGGTGAATTGCTATACAGTAGACAGTGCAACAGCTGTGGCTCTAGCTATAGTTTTATTGGCATCATGGAATGCCTAGCATCATTCAGCATGTGTGCTAACAACAACTGGGAGGAAACTAGCTAAGGCTTCCTTTGGGGAAAATTGAAAAATGAAAACAGACACACAATTACTTGATCCACTGGAAAGACTTTCAGTGTGTCACTATGGCTAATGCTTCAGGTTTTAAGCAGAGGAGGCCATTGCCGCATTCAAGGAATAAGCTTGGCTCAGCTCAACTGTTGTTGGGGCGTCAAATGACAATGCCTCCAATTTATTGTTAAATCGATAATGGTGAATAATTGTACACGCCATGTTCGATGTGGTTACTTACTACCCTAGTGTTGACCAATCGATGAGTGCATGATTAAATAACCCTCCCCCATGCTTCTTTCATGTTGCAGCAATAGACCTCCTGAAGGACGTCAAAGTGCAAGCCATCATTGGGCCAAAGACTTCAATGCAGGCGAGGTTCATAATTGGCATCGGCAACAAGACGAATGTACCCATCTTGTCTTATACAGCCACTAGTCCCTACTTGTCAGCTAACCAGTCCAAGTACTTTGTTCGCACTGCCCTTGATGATGCCTCCCAAGTCCCTCCAATAGCTTCTCTGATCCAATACTTCAACTGGCGCCAAGTTGTGCTTATCTATGAGGACTCTGACTTTGGTAGAGGCATTATACCCTATCTTGTGGATGCTCTCCAAGACGCTGATGCACACATCCCATACCGAAGCATCATCTCTTCTGTTCCTACTGATGACCAGATAAAGGTGGAGCTCAACAAGCTGAAGACTATGCAAACACGAGTCTTTGTCGTCCATATGTCATCAGACATTGCAGCACGCCTTTTTGTCCTTGCCCATGATGCTGAGATGATTGCTGATGGTTATGCCTGGATTGTGACTGACAGTGTAGGCAACATGTTTAGCACCTTTGATCAGAACACGGTCAATTCAATGCAAGGTGTTCTTGGTGTGAGGCCATACGTTCCACAATCGGACAAGCTCCTCAACTTCCCTGTTCGATTTCTTTCACGGTACAGACAACAGAACCCAGGTGCACCTGACCCAGCAAATCCAAATGTTTTCCATCTCTGGGCATATGACACAGCATGGGCAGTCGCGACGGGCCTAAGGAAGGTTGGACCCCTTACACAGGGCTTCAAATTGCCATCATCACAGAACAGCAACAACTCGAATGATCTGAGTATGCTTGCTGTGTCACAAGATGGGCCAGGACTCATTGATGCCATCCGGGCCACCAGGTTCCAAGGCATATCAGGTGAATTTGTTCTAGTTCATGGCCAGAGGCAGGCATCGGCGTTCGAGATATTTAATGTGATTGGTAATTCATATCAAGGTGCTGGGTTCTGGATACCCAAGTTTGGTCTAAGCAAGAAATTCATCGCCTCCTTTGGTTCAAGTGACACTGTTGGATTGAGCACAGTCATTTGGCCTGGTGGTTCAGCGCAACCTCCTAGAGGTTGGGAATGGCCAGTGGCTGGAAAGAAGTTGAAGATTGCTGTGCCAGTAAAGCCTGCTCCTAACCCCTTTGTGGATGTTAAGAAAAATTTGGTTACTGGAAAATTCGACGTGACTGGATATTGTATAGATATCTTTGAAGCTGTAATGCAAGAGATGCCATATGCTGCCCCCTATGAGTATGTTCCTGTTGTGGACCCTAACATAGTCGCCAACTTGACCATATCGTACAGTGAGATATGTTACCAGGTTTCCTTGAAGGTAAGCAGAGAAATATTCATATAACAAATGTTGAACTTGTGGTTTTGACATGATGTGATCTGTAAGATTCAATATGAATCAGAGAAATAACAGGATTAAAGATAAACCCATAAGCAAACAGATGAGAAATAACAGGTCTAACATATTAACTCAGTGCGTGATTTAATTACTCATTTGTGTTGAACAGAAATATGACGCTATGGTTGGGGACACCACAATACTCATTAATCGCTCCTCATATGTGGACTTTACATTACCTTACACTGAATCCGGAGTGCAGATGGTTGTTCCCATGAAGAAGAACTGGAGCTCGAGCTTGTGGGTTTTTCTGAAGCCTATCGAACCAATCCTTTGGGCAGCCTTCTTGGCTGTTTTTGTGTTCACTGGTTTTATCATATGGCTTGTTGAGCACAAGGAAAGCAGAGATTTTGGTGGGGGTGTTGGGAAGCAGTTTGTCAACATTGCTTATTTCTGCTTTCAGGCACTTCTTGCTGTTCCAAAGGGTGAGCTAAACAGTATTATAACAAAAACTTCTTCCTATTGATTGTATGGGTAACTTACGAATATTTCATATATTTTTTTGCTTCTTATACTAAACAACATTTTCTATGGATGTAGAAATTCAATTAATGAACCGTGGAACTATATATAAATGTAATTGAAAACATACAACACTGACTAGTTTAAAAAACACAAATGTTAATATTATGGCCTGTAGAATATACGGTGAGAACTATACAATTGTTGTTTTTGCAACATCAGACATTGATGCCAAAATTCTAGTGATTCTTTTATTCTCCTTTCATTGGCTTTGAAGTTTATTTTGTTGCCAAGCCATACCAAATTCTCATCGAACCAATTTGGTGGCCAAAACCTTTTTTTGGTGATACTAAATTTAGTAAAATATATATTGTAGGCTGTTTTGCTTTCTAACCAGACATACCATAAGTCATTGGCCTGATAAGTTTGTGCTATATATCCTTGCAGACCCGAAACTGAAGAAATGGTTATCAAAATTTGCACTAATAAACTTGGTATTGCTGGTTTGGTTGTTGGAGAAACTCTATAGTGCAAGCTTGACCTCCATGATGACTGCACATCAACTTCAGCCAACAGTTTTTGACTTGAATCAACTTATTAGTAATGGAGATTATATCGGTTACCAAGGTGGGTCTTTTGTCAAGGATTTCCTGAAAAGCCATAAAGTGGAGGAGCACAAAATTAGAAATTACAGTAGTCCAGATCAGTATGCTGAGGCTCTGATGAAAGGGAGTTGGAATGGTGGTGTTGCAGCAGTATTTGACGAGATACCGTACCTCAAGCTGTTTATGTCCAAACACTGCAGGAATCACAGTGTTGTTGGTCGTGTTTACAAGACCGGTGGATTTGGCTTTGTAAGTATTTTTTTCGGTCACCAGCTTCTACCCTGACTTCTTACTCTCCTCACAAATCATGTCGTTTTGGAAGTTTAAAGACAGGTGAACTTAATCCCAACACACTTGTAAAAAAAAAGGGCGTACCCAGTGCCATAGGCTCCCGCACTATGCGGGGTCTTGGGGCAGGTTGTTTAGCACACAGCCTTTCCTGCACATAAATGTGCAGAGGCTGGGGCTTGAACCCTAGACCTTCCGGTCACAGGCGGTGAAGCTCTACCACCGCACCAAAGGCCGCCCTTTTAATCCTAACACACTTGTAGCTGATACATTCAAAACTGACAATGTTCATAACAGCATGCCTTTTGTATTCCCCCACCCCCACACACACACACAAAACATGTTTTTTTGTGACCGGTGAGATAAATGAATTAGTGGCGGTAGGGATTGGGCAGGATTTGATGAGATGTTCAACAAGCAGTTCAAGTTTCCTGCGTGTAATGTTTGCATGTTTAACGTTTCAAACTTAATCTTATTCTGGTAGCTTTGGCAACTGACAGGTCTTCCCTAAGGGCTCTCCGCTCGTTGCAGATGTGTCAAGGGCCATACTGACGGTGACTGAAGGAGACAAGATTACAGACATTGAGCAAAAGTGGTTCGGAAGGGACGTGGTCTGCAACAGCAAGGCAGATGCCATAGAGCCAGCCTCTGTTGTTACTTGGAGCAGTTTAAGAGGAGTGTTCTTCATAACCATTGGTCTGTGGGCCGTTGCGGGGATCATCTATGCATTACTTTGGTTCTGTCCGAGACAAGAGGAAGAGCGAGTAGCTGAACTTGCTATTGAGCATGTACATGGCAACAGAGATGAGAGTATCATTTGGCGCATCGACAGAGATAGCCATCTGGTTATTCGGTTGCGTGGTAATCCACCGCCACCTGCAGATGATGCAGGACCTCAATGTGCAGTGGCACGGCCGGAATCAGGACATGACGGCGTAGAGCCGACGCCTGATGTCCGAAATGTTGAAGCACCAGAGGAGCAGGTGCAGACCGTGGAGCTCCCATTGCTCCCCGCTTCATCAGGAAATAATGAAGCAGTCAACGAAGCTGAAGCTGCAGAAAACAGTCAAAACACTGGACGGCTTTTACGGCGGAAATGAAAAAAACGAGCATTCTTTATTTGTACTCTCGTTGCCAAATGATAAGCTCATCGCTTGGTCGACTTTGCCTACATTTGCTGAGGCCTTTTGAAATAATTTGCTAAAAAGAAAGTGCCCCTATTACTTCCACCAGGAAGGCTCCAACCTAGTAAAAGATCAAAGATAAACAGTTTGCTCATAATTAACTCAAAAAGTTCTATCCCCACCCAAAAAAAAGTTCTAAAAGGGAGCTTCTGATTCCTTCTTTTTTTGTTTTAATAGAAAAACCTCACATGTGGGAATCAAAAAGTTTCTCGAGTAAATCAAAGTCGCAAACTAGTTTTGTTGCAAGGGCGGAAAGGGAGTAGCTAGGGATCGCCCTCATTGACTGCGGAACGGCCAATCCTCGGCAGATCAGAGTCAATCACACATTAAACTCGTGAAAGGGTCATCGATGGCCACGCAAATCGAAGAGACAAATGCAAAAGAAATTGATTTTCCAAGGCCCTAAAGCGTCGCCGGTCGGAAGCAATTCCTCTGCAGTTGGGCCTCTACCATTGAGTCACTGTCATGTGGGGCCCACAGAGCCTGGGCCCACATGTCAGCGACCCAACAGCAGAGGGACCAACTGCAGAGGATCTCGTTCGCGCCGGTCGGCACCGGTGGAGGAGAAACACTATCAGATTCTGATCGAGACGTCTGTAACCGGGGGGCATGCATGTTGCTCGGCAACAGGGACGGTTTCGGCTTTGGTCGGCTGGGCAGCTAGTGCACGCGGCCGACGACCCAGGGTCAACGGAGGAGAAACACTATCACACTGTTCAAATTTGCTTTAATTTATCGCCGCCAACTAGCTATATGTTCAATTGCTGGTTGAGCGAAACAAATAGAAAACTAAGTCTTAGATTTTAGCAGGTGCTAGTGCAATGTGTTGGACAATTTGAATATCTAGAAATGAGGTGGTATTTGACAAGAGATTAGTGCCTTCTTACTTGCAGGTACTCAGAGGAACACATTAAACCTGTTTTTTTGTCATTGCTAGGTGGACAATCGTCAATTCGTCATGCAGCAAGTATGTGTTGCATGATGCTTGAGTCCGCGGCTATGGAGGTCTTTACCGCTCATGGTTTGCGTTTCAAAAATAAAATTACCTTTTGATCCTTTCTTACGATGAAGATTGCGTGTTTTATTTATAGTTGAAACTTTCGACATTTTATTTTCTTAATTCTATGGCTTATTGTTCATATAAATATGTAATAATGAACGGCTATGTAATAATAAATGGCTATATATGCATTGATTGATGCAACTGTTATACGTTAATATGTATTTTCTTTTCAAAACAGGGGTTATCGGAGGATCGATGTGGAGTGGAGGCGAGGAAGCAGTCGTGACCAGGGATGCTTGCTTTTTAACGGTTCCGGAGGTTCCCGGCGAGGGCGACGATGGCCGGGGGTCTCGCCTGAGGCCACACGTAGGGCCACTGTAACTCTGAAAGCAGACATGAACATGGACATATATATATATATATATATGAAAATAGAGTTTTTTTTCGGTGCTCCAGACTATTCAAAAAGGACCAGTATAAAAGGATCTGACAGTCCAAATTAGTTGTATACTACTAGACCTTTACCTGTAGTATAAGGTAGTATAGGTCGAGTAGTATAGTAGTATAGGGGTATTATGAGAAAAAAATATTTTTAACATGTGATATAATGTGGTATAGATCGAGTAATATAATGGTATAGGGGTATTATGAGAGAAATTATTTTTATTTTTATACTCATTTGGTCCGATATATTTATTTCTTTTTACACATATGTTCATTTAGGTTAGGAGCTCCAATAAAAAAATTATATTACAGTCTAATTACAAAATTGCCCATCCTTCCATACTCCATACTACCATAGGGTAGTATGGAGCACCGAAGAAGACCTCATGAAGATAACGCACGCATGGAAATAATCCACGTCTGTAATAATATAAGGTGATGTAGCTCTTTATTATTACTCTATTTTAGAGGTGACAGAAAATACAAGCGGCTGACGGCAGTTTGCTCAAACATCGTAACAGTCGAGCAAAACTTCAATTTACTCAAAAGTAGGGATACGTATAGAGCACCACTCTTGCATTCTTGAATGGGCGAAGTGCATAAATTAGTCCTTGACAAAGAGGAGAAGGAAAATATATACGCGTTCTTAGTCTGAAAGTTTTCTTTTTCAACACTTCCGTTTTTCAGTCTGTGATTGCGAGGTCTTTGAATGCCCACCTTACACAGGCAGAAGGGCATTGACCCTCTCTTCGAACGTCTTTGTAATAAACAACCTTTTCCACATATAAGATGTGTTTTAGGCTCGCATTAAAGAAGGGTTCTGATCGATCAAGAGTCAAGACTAGCCTAGCCCCATCTATGGTAACTGGGCCGCGTTTAGATGTTTCGCGAAAAAAATTTACAGTATGTCGGGCACACGTTTGAAGTATTAAATATAGACTAATTACAAAACTAATTACAGATTATGTCATTTCATCGCAAGACGAACCTAATGAGTCCAATTAATCCATCATTAGCACATGTTTACTGTAGCAATTTATTGTCTAATCACGACCTAACTAGGCTCATTAGATTCGTCTCGCGAAGTACACTCCATCCATATAATGGGTTATTTTTTCGACTACATTTAATATGCCATGCATGTGAGGGAACATACTCGAAAAAAATTTCGCGAAACATCTAAACAAGGCCCTGGTCGTACACGTTCTAAAAAAATCCCATGTCGTCGTGTGCGGACTGCGAAGTCCACAGTCCACATGCACAGTGAGCTGGCAGCTAGCTGCACAGTGAGTAGCAAGCTACATACGGTGCAGAGTATATAGACGAAGAAGGTACCAGAGAGGCAGAGATCGTCGAATCTCTCGCACCCACAGTGCAAGAGGAAGAGATCGAAGAGAAATGAAGGGCGTCGCCTCGGCCCTGCTCGTGCTACTGTCTCCTTTCCTCCTAGTCCTCGTCGTGGGCCACGAGCACCGGCTGGGGCGGCCGCCGGGGGCGACTGTACGCCGCGTGTGCAGGGTGCCGTGCATCCCCGCACGGACCTCACAAGAACAAATACAAAAAACAATTTATATCTGATGTACCGATTGTCCAAATCAAATTCTGATTGCACCGTTGTATTTGTTTCGATAAAATCTTCAAAACTAGACCACACTTGCCTATCTTTAAATTTAAAAAAATATGGAACATTTTTTTTAAAAAAAGAAACAATTCATTCGATTTTAACAATGAGAACAAATCACGTGACGGTGCGGAGCAACAGAATCAGGAACATAAATTTTAACATGTGGAACAAATCATCTAACATACAAAATATTATACTATAAATGTAAGTTAAGGTGGAACATATTGTATAAATTTGTGGAACAAAATATCATACGGAAGGAACATAGAATCTCAACGTGTGCAACAAAAATCATGTAAACCACTGGAACAAAAATATGTATGAAAGGAACAAAATCATCAAAGCGCGTGAGACTGCAGGGAGCAGGCTATACACATGGGCGTGGAACTGTAGGGAATATACCGCATGCATGCGTGTTGAAGCCAGCAAAACATGTGGATTGAAAGTGACACATGCATGTGTCAGACTGTGCCTGCCTGCGGTGGACGCGCTGGCGCCGCATACGCGGCTCATAGCAAATCCGCGGCCGCCGAGCGTCGTGCGTATCGGGGCGCTGCTCGACCTCGGCTCGCCCGGCTGGAAGGCGTCGTGGGCGTCTGTGTCGCTCGCGCTCGACGACTTCAACGCGTCGCACCCGGGCGGGTCGACGGTGGAGCTGCACATCGCCGACTGCAAGGACGACGAGATCACCGCTGCCTCGGCTGGTACACTCTATTGTCTCCAACAGTTTAATAAACACATGAAACATGACCAGCCGAAGGGTACAAAACAAGTGGTCATATCATATAGCTTACCCTTTCTTTTCGGGGGGAAAAATGGGACCTTCCTCTATGTCTTTAAGCGTGCAGCACTGCGTGAGATGAGACAGCCAATGAAATTGCTATTATCATTGTCCATTATAAGCCTTGCGGTTGAATCCGGCCTTCTTGAAAAAATTAACCTCGCATAAATATTTGGAGACCTTTTGGGACTATGATGTTTTCATATCTAGCTAGATCATTTCCCGTGATAACTCCTTATGTGTTGATTTGTTGGTCTACCTCATCTTCAATTTTTTCCAAAATATTTATGTTTCTTTTTGTGTTATTGCCTCTATTTCGAAGTGTACTTGTGATTTTGCACTCGTTTTTTAACTTTGTAATTTTGTCTTTGGATATTTACAAGTCTTTGTGATTTTACCCTTGGTCTTTGCGAATTTGCCCTTGTTTTGACCATTGACTAAGGGCAAAATCGCATTGACTTGTGAATAGTGAAGAAAAAATCACAAGTTAAAAAAATGAGGACAAAATTACAATCACACTGAAAATGGGGATAAGAACACAAATGCAACATTATTTTTTCGTGTTTGACTTTACCTCGGGCAACACCTTATTAGGCTTCGGGGGTTCAAGTTCAAATATCATGGTTTATGACTTTATTCTTAACCCTATCTGCGGAAGCAACCTGATTCGTCTTTAACATAATCTTTTGCCCTTCGAAAAACTTAAATAAATCAGTAGGAAATGTTAAAAGTTAAACCAAATTAGGTCAACGGAAATCAGATAAAATGTTTTCGGGGCCCAAATTGTTCTGGGCCCAATTTGATCCGAGACGGAGCCCACCATGTGCAGCACAAGGTTCGGTCTCTCTCGGTCCGGCGGCCGGCGCCTGGCGGGATGCCGGAGGCGGCGCACGGGCCACGCCCGCGTGATTAACGACCTCCAGCAAGCCGCGGAGCGGAGTTGGCTGCCCATGGGTGTCGCGGGGGCGTAAGTCCAACCTGCGCGCGGCACGGTCTCCTGTGCATCTCGGAGCTTGGGGTTGAGGGATCAAAGGGGAGAAGCGGATGGCGGCCGGGGCAAATGCGTCGTGTGGCTAAGCCTCCGCCGCGGATCGGTGCCGGACGTCAGATCGAAAGTAGGCACACCGCACACCCATCACTCGTGGCTCGGAAGGGCCGCTTGTGGAGTTGGGGTACCAATGGGCAATGGCTCCTACGGCCTATCCGTAGCGCTGTAGCAGTGACAGAAGCTAGAAGGTGAGTGTGGGGATATTTTCTGCACAAGCAAATTTACTGCAGAATACTACTGAGGGTCGCTCGTTTTGTGAATATGTTTTTGCTGTAATACGTCTACCTATCTTGTGTCTGGATTGTGACTAGAGTTCTCATCTCCCCTCAGAAAATCCCATAGTAGAGCATGGCGAGGTGGTGCCAGGGTGTGCCGGAGATGGAGTATGGTTGAAAGGGGGTCAACCATGGGAGGAAGAATAATGAAATCAGCACAGGGATAAAGAGAGAAGAGGCAGGTGGTGGGAGGTAGCCATTAGATGCCCGTTCAGTGCACTTTGTCCAAAAATATCAATGGACCAATAGCATCTCCTTTATTTGTAAACAGGTCAAGGCTGAATCATAGCTGATTACTCTGTTAAGAGCGAATGACAGAAAGGATAATTAGAAATAGTATCATAGTAGTACTGCATACATGCTTGAGTTGATGTTGTTACCTACTTCCCTGATGCTGGCTGATCAATGGATGCATTCCTATCCCCTTCATGCCATGTTTCTTTTCTACTGCAGCAATACACCTGCTGAAGGACATCAAAGTGCAAGCAATAATTGGGCCGGAGACATCAACTCAGGCAAGGTTCATAATAGATCTTGGCAACCGGACAAATGTACCCATCTTATCTTATTCGGCTACCAGCCCCTACTTGTCCGCTAAGCAGTACTTCGTCCGCACTGCCCTGAATGATGTCTCCCAGGTCCCTGCAATAGCTTCTCTGATTCAATACTTCAGTTGGCGCCAAGTCGTACCTATCCATGAGGACTCTGACTTTGGCAGAGGCATTATACCATACCTTGAGGATGCTCTCCTAAATGTCGAAGCACACATCCCATACCAAAGTATCATCCCTTCTGTTCCCACTGATGATCAGATAGAGGCGGAGCTTAACAAGCTAATGACTATGCAGACACGGGTCTTTGTTGTGCATATGTCGCCAAAGATTGCAGCACGCCTCTTTATGCTTGCCCGTGATGCTGGGATGCTTGCCGAGGGCTATGCCTGGATTGTGACTGACAGTGTAGGCAATGTTTTTAGCACCCTCGATCAGAACACAATCAGTTCAATGCAAGGTGTTCTTGGTGTGAGGCCTTATGTTGTACAATCAGACAAGCTCCTCAACTTCGATGCTCCATTTCATTCACGGTACAGACAACAGAACCCAGGTGCACCTGACCCAGCAAAACCAATTATTTTCCAATATTGGGCATATGACACTGCATGGGCAATTGCGATGGCCCTAAAGAAGGCTGGACCACTTACACTGGGCTTCCAAATATCATCACTGAAGAACAGCAATAGCTCGAATGATCTTAGTATGCTTGGTGTGTCTCTAGATGGGGCAAGGCTTATTGATGCCATCCGAGGCACAAAGTTTCAAGGCATATCAGGTGAATTTGTTCTAGTCGACGGTCAGCGGCAGGCATCAGTATTTGAGATATTTAATGTGATTGGCAATTCATATCAAAGTGCTGGGTTCTGGACACCAAAGTTTGGTATAAGAAAGAATCCCATTATCTCTTCTGGTCCACATGCTAAAGTTGGATTGAATACTGTGATTTGGCCTGGTGGTTCAGGACAACCCAGAGGTTGGGAGTGGCCGGTGGCTGGAAAGAAGCTGAAGATCGCTGTGCCCGTAAAGCCCTATAACCGATTTGTGAATGCTGGGAAGAATACAGCCACTGGAAATTTTGACGTGACTGGATATTGCATAGATATCTTTGATGCTGTCATGCAAGAGATGCCATATGCTGTCCCCTATGATTATGTACCTGTTACGGACCCTAACATGGTCACCAGCATGACCATGTCATACAGTGAGATGTGTCGCCAGGTTTCCTTGAAGGTAAATACATTCTATCACAATTGGTTTTTTTTTCCCTTTAGTTTTTACCTATTTTCACAACTTTTCTGGAATGATGATACTCCCTCTGTTTTTATATATATGACATGCCATTTGTTTAAAAATGGAGTGAGTACTTACATATGTGGCAATAAGACTTTATAACTGCATTATATTGTAGCTTTTTTTCCAAGAAGAATAGCACCATCTGTTTTCCCCATTTACCTGTAGATATTTGTGTGGGGGTTGGAAATGGAGGTGAATGCACAACTTATCAATCTCTCTTGTTTTGGAGTGGTTTTGTGTCAATTTGGGTGGGGGGGTTTTGTGTCAATTTTGGTGGGAGCAGACGGACAAGTGAATGATAGAATATGCTTGCTAATAATAGAGATGTATTTATGGTTTACACCTTCTGGAAGATGCAACCAAGTATCACCAATGTTTCAATCATGAATACACTATCGAGTCTTGGGAGATAGCAAGGGCAAAAAATATTATATTTTCCTGAAATAAAGAATTTCCACCTGTTGTCTATAGTCTATACTTTTATTTAAAATATTTAAAAGGGCCATATGTTTTAGAAGCATGGCGTTTGGGAACTATGTTGACCAAACATTCCATAAAACGTCTTGTACGTAGCACATATAAAGTTAAGTAAATATGCAGAAATTCAATTCGAAGTCATCTTTTATCATGAGATAAAGAACGAGTACTGTTAATTGATGATGAATAATGCTGGATAACTTTTTTTTTATTTTGTTTTCTGACTAAGATGGATTTTAGATTGAGTTTATAGGTGTACTTAACCTACGTGTCAACACTGCAATGTGTTGAATTTGCTAATTGGGACGCCGGAAGCCTGGAGCCCTTGGAAAATTCACACTCTGTATTCTCTTTTCACATAGATTTTCTTCCTGCATTTTACTATTTTATCATGTTATGCTTGAAGTTATGGGCTTCATGTTTGGTTCTATGATTCAATATTGAAGCTATATTAAATAGAATTCCTAATTTCAACTTAGGAAAGAAAAATCTTGGCGCAGAAACTAGGACCTTTTAAATTTATAGAACAAAATTTCATATCCATGGGCATATAATCTTATAAAGCTAAAGAGGACCTAGTCCAAATAACAAGGTTTGCCTTAATTTCTTAAGTTGAAATTAATGACTCTATAATATAGCTTTCAGCCATATCTTTGGGGGTGGTGGGCGTTTTGGGTGGAGAAACCGCCATTCCCTTGACTCATTGAGCCTTGTTCAACTGTGAAAGTGTGAGCCTTGTTGCATTGTGGAAGTGTGAAGTTGAGAGCCCAGAGTTCTGAGAGCCTTTAGCCCTTGAGTCATTGAGCCTTGTTGTATTGTGAAGTGGAGAGCCCAGAGTTGCTGATTAATCTTCGTTTGTGGCTGGCACTTACAATTAGTATTTTGTTACTCTGTCCCAAAAAGAAAGCTTGTTTGGGTTGCATGCCCGTTAAAGCTGTTCAAGTTTGACCAAGTTTCTAGTGAATTGTATTCATATTTATGGCTCTAAATAAATTTGTTAAAAAACTACATTTAAAAACGAATCTAATGATATATTTTTCATATCATAAATATTTATACTTTTTATTTATAATTGGTCAAACTTAAGATTCTGGAATTTCTCAGGAAGCGAGAAGTGCATTCTTTCTGGGACGGAGTATCTCCTAACATATCCACTCATACAACTGTTTGATTTAGTTACCCATTTTTGTTGAACAGAAATATGATGCTATGGTTGGGGACACCACAATAATCATCAATCGCTCCTTGTATGTAGACTTTACATTACCTTACACAGAATCAGGGGTACAGATGGTTGTTCCTATGAAGGAGAACTGGAGCAAGAACTTGTGGGTTTTTCTGAAACCCATTGATCCAAACCTCTGGGCAGCCATCTTGGCTGTTTTTCTGTTTACAGGTTTTGTCATATGGCTTGTTGAACGCAAGGACAGCAGATATTTTGGTGGCAGCACTGGAAAGCAGCTTGTCAACACTGCTTATTTCAACTTTCAAGCACTTATTTCTGTTCCAAAGGGTTAGCTAAGCAGAATTATCAACAGAATCTTCTTATTTCATTTTATGGATATCTTGCAAATAACATGCATTTGTTTTCAAACACGAAATGGAACGCAACAACAGATTTAGGAAAATCCTACTTAATAAAGTAAGGAACTATAAAATAGAATTGGACACACACAGGTTTGATAAGTCTAACAAGGGGATCTGTCAAATTTAGCTAATTATGATAAGGACATGGATTCCAAAGTTTGTATTACCAAAATTTGACAGCTTTGACCAATTTGGCTTTTTTTCTTGATTTGTTGCCAAAAACATGGAAAAAAGTTGTTGTTCTCCTTCCATTGACTTTGTAGATCTTTTATTATCAAAATTGCCTAATTCCTTGGCTTTTAAGTTGATGACCAAATTAGAATAGTGTCATATATGGCAAGGTGTGCCTTGCTTGCCAGTCAAATACGTCACAAGTCTTGGCCTGATATTGTGCCCTATACTTCTGCAGATCCAAAAGTGAAGAAATGGTTATCAAAATTTGCACTAATAAACTGGATTTTGCTAGCTTGGTTGCTGGAGAAACTCTACAGTGCAAGCTTGACCTCCATGATGACAGTGCGGCAACTCCAGCCAACAGTTGCCGATTTGAATCAACTTATTAATAATGGGGATTATATTGGTTACCAAAGCGGGTCTTTCGTTAGGGATCTGCTGAAGAGCCTCAAAGTGGACGAGCACAAAATGAGAGACTACTCCCCAGATCAGTATGCTGATGCACTGAAGAAAGGGAGCTGGAATGGCGGTGTTGCAGCTATGTTTGATGAAATACCATATCTCAAGGTGTTTATGTCTACGTATTGCAGGAACCACACTGTTGTTGGTCGTGTGTACAAGACTGGTGGATTCGGTTTTGTAAGTTTTAATGCTTCCATTTAATTCGTTTTCTAACTACAACGGAGTGGTGGTATCACTGTGACACTGTATCTGATCTCGATTGTGCAGGTGCACTAGTAATTTGTCACCAATGTCATTTAACATTCCAGTCTTTTTGTACATCTAGTCTGTCCTTTGTATAACTTTGTGGCTTTGACCATCAACAGGTCTTCCCCAAGGGCTCTCCACTTGTCGCTGATGTGTCGAGGGCCATACTGAAGGTGACAGAAGGAGACAGGATTGTGAGCATTGAACGAAAGTGGTTCGGGGACGAGGTGGCCTGCAACAGCCAAGCAAATATCATTGAGCCGGGATCAGTCATTACCTGGAGCAGCTTAAGGGGAGTCTTCTTCATAACTATCGGTCTATGGATCGCTGCAGGGTTCGTCTATGCAACCATTTGGTTCTTCCAACGAGGGCAACAAGGAGAGCAAATTCAGCAAGCAGTTGCTGAACTTGCGATTGAGCGTGTCCATGGCGATGGAGATGAGAATGTTATTTGGCGCATTGACGGGGATAGTCACCTACTTATCCGCCTGCATAGTCACCTACCGCCACTGCCACTTCCACCTTCAGCACAGGAAGCTAGATCTGGTTCTGAAGCCGAGTCAGCAATAATTAGTGGAGACTCAGCGCTGGAAGAAGGACGTGCAAGAAGTAGCGGAGACTCATCGCTCGAAGAAAGACGTGATGGAGGAGAGCCAATGACGCCACCGGCAGGGGAGCCAAATGGTGCGCTCTCGTTGCTCCACGTTGACTCGCAGAATCAAGAAATTGGTGGGCTCCGGGAGCGATGAAACTGAAGCTGGAATCAAGAAATTGGCTGTTTGGATACTCTAACACTGTTAGATGTTAGTGTTAGTTTCTAACACAAACTAACACTAACACTAGCACTAACACAGGGTATCCAAACAGGGCCAATGTAATGCAAATGTGCATATATTTTTCTTTTCATCGTGTATTTTTTTTTCTCTTTGCAAAATGTTAAAATTTGGGCATGTGCACACGCGTGCGCTTGTAAATAAAATAGTAAAATCGGAATAAAATGAAATATTACATCTATCGACCACGACTGTTCTTCTGAAACCTTTTTTCCCTGTCAATATCAAGGGCTATTGGCTGCTGCAGCGCCCATGAGGTCATGAAGTGGGGAGGAGGGCCTGAGGCAGGCATCGAGGCAGATAAAGTGAAGCTAGACATGGTGGAAAGAGCCACCACCGGCAGGCACCAGAGGAAGGGCATCGTGAGCAAAACGAAACTGTCTGCAAGCTTTTCTCACGCAATTGCTGAATTGCCCTGAAATTTCTGCGGAAAGCAAGCGTTGACATTATTTCCTCGCTATAAAAAAGTAATGATAATCGTTCTTTGTTGTTTCGAGAGTAGATCAAGGGGCCTTTCTTTGTGTAAATTGAATTTCTAACTTGTGGTAACATCTAATTTAAACAATAACAGGAGCATTTGAACATATGAGCATACATGGTGATGAAATTAAAGTCAAACGAATTGCAAATCTATCGATCACTGCTCTGAATATTTTTTTTCTCTGGCATTTAAAGTGCCACCGTCAGAATGTACGTATTTTCCGCTACCACCAGATGCATAAATTAATGAATAAAACATTCAAACTTCAAAAATCAGCGATCAGATTCTCTAATGTACAGCAATTCCCTCGAGGTCATTCGTCAGTTCGTGGTTAACCTCACAAGAAAGCCCCATTGACTTGTCTGCTCATTGTTGTCAACAATATCTTCATTGCTTTATGCACGGATGGCAATCTCATGCTTCAAGCCGCAGGACTGCCAACTGCTAGTACCTCTTGACTTTTTCTTGCGATTCCATTCCGTAACGATTAGACTTTATCTTGACCAAGGAACATGTCCATATCATTCTTGGTTCGTAACGATTAGACTTTATCTTGACCAAGGAACATGTCCATATCATTCTTGGTTATCACTGGGAATTTCCTTGAACTTCCGCAGGTACCAACTTCACCATGCAGGTATTCAGATACATTGAGTTCTATATTCATAAATATGATATTAGTTGCTTTCACAAGGAAAAGAAACGGTGGGAGGATGGAATTTTAATTCAGAACTAACAGATGTCCAGATCATTCTTGGACTTAGTGTTGCCACTGGGAATTTCATCGAATTTCCACAGCCATCATCATCAACTTCACAATGCAGGTATATTCAGATACATTGAATTTTATATATCTGTAAACAGAGTGTCAGCAGCTTTAAAAAGGGAAAAATAGTTTAGAATTTTAATCGAGGGCTTACAGAACTGAAGTGCGGATTAAGTCAAAGCAGAAGATTCAGACTTGCTTTGCATATAATACTGCGCTGGAAGCTCACATTCTCTAAAACTCACAAAGCTGAAGGGATGGAGATAGCAGCTAGAACCACCTTCCTCTTCTTGTTTGTTAACCTCATTTTGGCTCGTAGAGCTATTGTGAGTGGAGCAGCAACACTCAATGTTGGAGTGATCCTCGACTTGCAGTCATTGGTGGGCAAGATGGCACGCACCAGCATTTTGATGGCCATGGAAGATTTCTATGTGGTCCACCGGAACTATACAACAAAGATAGTTCTTCACATCAGAGATTCCAATGCAGACAGCGTCCAAGCTGCATCAGAAGGTACATTTGATGTTATATGAAAGTGTCACTAAATTTTAATGAATAAAACATATGAAACAAAACAGCAGCTGTATTTGGGTTTGTGGCTTTGTGCATCATAATGAGGTCAAATCAGTGCATCCTAAACCCTTCAAAGGAGCATTTTCACAGTTTACCGCACCCCCCCCCCCCCCCCCCCCCCCCCCCAAAAAAAAAAAATCCAACACCTAATGAAAATTAAAATTCATATAAAACATAGCTGATGCTAAGTAGAGCAAGCTCACTACTTGCTGTGTCAAAGTCTGAAATTCTGAATCCACCACTATCCGAAGAAATGACTAGATAGATAGTCCATGTCATTGCATTATGTCTACTTGCACTAGATATCCTAAGTTCTTAACTGCAACTGGAATCTACACAAATGTCTCATCAAATCATATTTTTTTCCTTATTCATTACACAGCTGTTGACCTGCTGGAGAATTACAACGTCAGAGCGATTATTGGTCCACAAAAATCTTCAGAGGCTACTTTTGTCTCTGATCTTGGGAATAAGAGTCAAGTACCCGTTATCTCCTTTACTGCAACTAGTCCCACTTTGTCATCTGGTTTTGTGCCTTACTTTTTGCGTGCAACACTAAGTGATGTGGCTCAAGTGAATTGCATTGCTGCTCTCATTAAGGGCTATGGTTGGAGAGAAGTGGTACCAATCTATGAAGACACAGACTATGGTAGGGGCATCATACCATACTTGGTTGATGCACTCCAAGAGTTTGGAGCTTCTATACCTTATCGTAGTGCAATCCCTGTATCAGCAAGCCGTGACCAAATTGAACAAGAACTTTACAAGCTAATGACAATGCAGACAAGGGTCTATATTGTGCACATGTCATCCTCTATTGCCTCTACTCTCTTCACAAAGGCTAAGGAGTTAGGAATGATGAGTGAAATGTATGCATGGATCGTGACAGATGGGATTACAAATATCATCAACTCACTTAACTCTTCAATTCTTGATGCAATGAATGGTGCACTGGGTGTGAAATTCTATGTGCCTAAATCAAAGGAACTTGATGATTTCGCTGAGAGATGGAATAAGAGATTCAAACAAGACTACCCAAATGATTCGCTATCTCAGCTAGGCACTTTTGGACTCTGGGGCTATGATACTATTTGGGCCTTGGCACAAGCAGCGGAGAAGGTTAGCATGGTAGATGACATATCTCACAAGCAACGGCACAGGAGAAACTCAACATGTTTTGGAATTATGGGTGCGTCTGCAATTGGTCCCAAACTACTAGATGAAATCTTACATATTAAGTTCAGAGGCCTAAGTGGTGATTTTGACCTTGAAAATAGGCAGCTGCAACCTTCCATATTCCAGATAATTAATGTCGTTGGACAAGGTTCACAAGAGATAGGCTTTTGGACAGCAAAGCATGGGATCATTAGGCAGCTGGATCAAAATGGATCAGAAACAACAAATGTAAACTCAATGCCTGATCTTAGCCCAGTGATTTGGCCAGGAGAACTACATGTGGTGCCTAAAGGATGGCAAATACCTACTTATGGAAAGAAGTTCCGTGTAGGTGTACGGACAAGTGGATATCCTGAGTTTATGAGGGTGGAAAGAGATCCTATCACCAATGCGACAACTGCTACTGGATACGCCATTGATGTATTTGAAGAGGTGCTAAAGAGACTACCATATGCAGTACCTTATGAATATGTAGCATTAGATAATGCAGACTCTAGGAGTTATAATGATTTTGTCTACCAAGTTCATCTTGGGGTAAGGAATTGCTATTCTTGTTTTGCCAGTAAAATCAAGAAGCATTATTAATTATATGAACCAATAAGTTAAGGCAACTGAGTAGATGTTTTTTCAAAGCATAAAAACACTATAATTCATTTCTGGCATATGATAGAAATCCCCATTGTAGCTGTTGCTATTATCTGTTTTCATTGTGCACAAGCCCTCATAATTATCAATGCACACAGCACTTAAGGAATGGCATAATGATCATCCACTAATTAAAGTAAATAAATGGCTTTGTACTTATATAACATAAAGGTCATGCTTGCAGGTATATGATGCAGCAATCGGAGATATAACCATCAGGTACAATAGAACTTCCTACGCCGACTTCACCCTACCTTACACTGAATCTGGTGTAGCAATGATTGTGCCAGTTAAGGATGACACAAGTAAGAACGCATGGGTTTTCCTGAAGCCATTAACTACCGACTTGTGGTTTGGAAGCATCGCATTTTTCATTTACACAGGGGTTGTCATCTGGCTACTGGAGAGACGAATCAATAATGCTGAACTGACTGGTTCATTTTTTCGCCAGCTTGGCATAGCAATATATTTCTCCTTCTTTGCCGATAGTGAGTGACATTGGATTTTCTTCTTTCAATATGACAAATTGCATTTTCACATCTAGTAAACTACTTTTTTTGGAAGACACAAACATAACCTTTATATTACTAAATTAGCATAAGCGGGAACTGAAAAACAAGTTACACATTCTCCTGCTGCAGTGCATTATCACAGAATCCATTTTTCATACATGTTTGAACAGATATTATTTAGATGTACAGGAAGGATACCATAATACTTGGAATCATCTGTATTTGATTTCTACCATTTTACAGGGGAGAGAGTGGACAGTATTTTGTCTAGATTGGTTGTCATTGTATGGGTCTTTGTACTTCTCGTGATTACGTCAAGTTATACGGCCAATCTATCATCAATTCTCACAGTGCAACAGCTTCAACCCACAGAAACTGATGTTCATGAACTCATTAAAAAGGGTGAATATGTAGGGTATCATAACGGTTCTTATGTGGGAGATCTATTAGAAGAACTTGGTTTTGACAGAAGAAAGATCAGAGCATATGAAACTTCAGATGATTTTGCTGATGCACTTTCTAGAGGAAGCAAAATGGGTGGTATAGCTGCTGTCATACATGAAGTTCCATACATCAAAATATTCCTTTCAAAGCATTGCAAAGGTTACACAATGGTTGGACCAATTTACAAGTCTGAAGGCTTTGGCTTTGTAAGTTAACTAAACCAGATATATTTTGTGCAAAATATGCCTCTAAAATTATTAATAGACTATAGGAAAATATCTTGAGAGTTAAAATCTTCACAGGATCACGAAATAGTGATTTAAACTAACTAAGCTGCTTTGTACATCACTAAGAGCCTAATACCCAAGATAACAACAAACAGATTGATTCAACAAGACAAGCCAGGATGGATATTCTGCAGTATCATTTATCATACATATGGTCACTTGTAAGAAACTTTTTCTTATTATAGGAACCTTAAGGTAACAGTACCATTGGACGATGTTGTGAATTACAAGCACTTTTAATTAAAAAAAACAGCAGTGGTCGAGTTTTTTTTAATTACAAGCACTTTTGACTAGCAGATATTTGCTATTATCTTTCATCTTTTTTCTATCGCAAACTGAATAGCGGCTTGAAGATTGTAACTTCTAATATATGTATAACAGAGTACAAGCATATGCAGTGGAAAAATTGTTCAAAAAAATCATATCCTAATTCAATTAGGAGAAGGAAAAAAAACAGCAGCCATCCATACATCATTAAAACAAAAAGATAGAAGATAACATGCACATATTTTGTTATTATAATGTCAGTCAAATTTGAAACTAGAATTGTAAATGGTAAAAGAACCATTCTAACCACAAATATGTATTTGCAAAACTTGGAAACTACCATGGAAGTCTACATAATTTTTTTCAATCTTTGTGGAGAACCCTAGAATGCTAGTTGTTTGTTTTTTTAAATGATTCATTACTTAATCAATTTGTACAAAACTAAATTTATTTTAATTGTTGACTAGGCGTTCCCCAAGAGATCCCCTATGGTCAATGAGTTTTCCAGGAAAATCCTCAGCATAACAGAAGGAGACGCTATCATTCAGATAGAAAAGAAATGGATTGGAGATCAACATGCCTGTCAAAATGATGGTTCCATTGCCAGCCCAAGCAGTCTAAACTTCAAAAGCTTTTCAGGCCTCTTTCTGGTCACAGGAGTTGCTTCAACTTTGGCGCTTTTAATAGCTCTAGTGATGTTCCTCTACAAGAATAAGCACAGGATAAGGAACAGTATAAGTCGTGTCCAGACTCAGGGAGGATATGGATCAGAGCATGCAGACAGACAGAATCAAGAAAGAGAACTAGATTACAACCAGGCCCAGAGCATGCAGGTGATAGTTCCAAATGATCCAGAAGATGGTACATGCCAACAAGAGATAGAAATATCCACAGAATTCACAAGCCCTGGTTCAGAAGTCCAACCAAGTCCTGTCTTTGCATCTCGCGAGACACCAGACAACAGTTTATTCAGAATTCACCCGTGACGAGTATAGGAATGCAGATATATGCATCCCTGCATTTCAGTCAGTACACTAGCTGACCAGCAACCCAATAGTAAGCTATTCTCATATGTAACCTGATGAATCACTGCATCTCAGTCAGAACACCAGGAACCAAACAGTAAGCTAATTGCATATGTAGTCTAGTCAAGCATCAACTATTGTACATTAACCAGCCATAACATTCCTGTAATTCAAGGAATTGCCAAACTGAATAAACTCGTCTGATGTTTAAATTCTTATGTGCTTCTCTGCCATAATGCCGACAGAGAAACAAGCATACCAGCAATCTGGCATGTGTATGGGTTCACCAATAGACGATGGCACGCGCAGTAAAATCTCATAAAACAATAGAAAAGAAACCGAAGATTTCCCTTGTGCTCACCGTACCTCATGGGCGCCGACGAGCATGAGGAACCCGCATCGCCTCCCGCGGGAAGGGTAGTAGGCTCACCGATGGTCGATGGAGGCAGTGTGCCCGCCGTCGCTTGCTGCCGAGATCCCCCTTCCGATCCTCCTCCGGGGCTCGGCTGGTTCGTGGCGGAGGCCATTCTTGATATGGGCCAGGCCTGGGCGTGGGATGCGGGCCCGTGGGGGATGATTTTGTCCATCATGGGCTGGGCCGTAAGAACATTTCGGCGTGCTTGGTCTGTCCGAAATCTCGGCCATCCTCCCCTGTAGTGAGACTGTAGTTGACTTCTACCCTCAAAGCAGATTAGCAGAACATTCTTGTCTAACAATTTACCGGCACCAGACAGCCAGTTGGCAGTTGGGAGTACATAGCGTCGGACGAGCAGCTAAATCTCGCTGTTAAATTTGCAAAAATCAATGGAAAATTCTGGCTATCCAATGGATCCTGCAGACTTAGATGATCATCATCAACACCGTGTCACTTGCAAGTCTGACGAAGTTCTTTGAGAACTTTACCAGTTTGGACTTGATTCTCACAACACAACCACAGTGACTTGACTGCATGTTGTCATATAACAGCATGAGCTGTTTTCTGGCAACGCCATTCTTCAACCTTCAGGAGCTCTCTGCAGGGAAAGCCTCTTTTGACAGAACGAACATAAAAGATCCTTTGCTGCGCATACAAGTTAGGTGAATTCACAATGGCTGAATTTCTATTTGTTATGATAGACCACTAACTGCATATCATATTAAATAAATCTGGTTCATTTCCCAGCTTTGGGTTCTGTTGGCTTAAATTTTCCCAAAAATAAAGTATAAATCAATCCTCCTAAGTATTAGCAAAAAGAATACTATATCTTCGCAATAAAAATAAATTAAACTGAAGAACCTAAATGATAGAAGTAGACCAATGCCTCTCCCTGCATGCCCGGGAGCCAAGGAAAAAAAAAAGGGAAACATGGGATTACGATTCACAATTTTGTGTTAATCATAAATGTTGGTGCAACTAGTAGCTGTTACTTTCAGTGATACTAAATCACTTAAGGCCCGTCTTAATAGGGATTTTATGGGTATTAATTTCTATACCACATTGACGTGACAAGGTTATAGTCCCAGACTCCCAGTGGAGAGTTTCATAGAGTTTTATTCTCATTAATTACCATGCCACGTAGAATTTCTGGATGACATGATGTCCAATTTAAGAAGAGAGTTTCATCTCGATGAAACTTCCTCTATACGGATACCAACTCTCTCTCTACACCAGCTAAACTTTAGTTAGTGATCCAAACAGATTCACAACTTGCCCACACTCCATGCTACAGGTCCAACTTATATGCTCACATACGCTTATATGTACAATAATTCTATGAAAACACATGCACACAGATACTGTAGATTTTAAGATTGACGTAATTACCATAATGTGCCTTGCGCATATTAGAACCGGCTGGTAATGATAATCGATACCATTACACCTCAAGGGGCTGTGACCATTAGCATCATTACCGGGTCTTGTGCTAGCCTGTATGAACCTAGGAAACCAATGTGAGGTTTCCAGTAATGCTGGTCGTCTAAGCTGTGTTTTTTTCTTAAAAGCTTTAATTACTTGCCTTCGCTGTAAGTTCCCCGTAGGCCGTAACCACATCCCACTAATGCGCAGTCAGGTCCTTTTTCCTCCCGTACCACTAGGGACGAAAGCGGATCGGATCGGAGTGGATAATACCTTTTCTATATCCTGATCCATATTTTTTTGTCGGATATGGAGCGGAGCGGATATCTTACAGATGCGGATTTTTTCGGATGTTAGAACTGGTGCGGAGTCGGAGCGGTTTCGGAGCGGATGCAAATTAATATAGTCAGATAATATATGCTTACATGTAGTTTTTAAATGACAAATAATTTCTAAACCAAACTATAATTTAGCAACGTAACACGAAAAATAGTCATTTTTATGGTTCATGAACCATGACATAGTTTATGGGTGACTCATTATTTGAGCTGAGCTTGATTTGTAGTGTGGTGACATGATAGGCTCATTAGATTAGTCGGATATCCTATTATAAATCTCGAATAATCCGCATTCAATTATCGGATAATCCATATCCATCGGATTTTGCTTAAACCATATCCTACTCCGCATCCACGCACAATCGGATTCGGATTATCTATATCCGCACGGATATCAAAAATGTTTCTCCATATCCACAAAATTCGGATTCGGAGCGGATCGGATGCAGAAATTATCCTCACCACTTCCACCCCCACCTACCAGCAATCCAGCGGCCGCCGCTCTCTAAAACTGCCGAGGCATAGCAGTTAGTGGTTTTTTTTGAAATAAAAGAGTAGCAGTTAGTGGTATTCGTTTCCTTTCTACGTAGATGCTCTTCTCCCTACAAGCCATCCTAGTTCTTCCGTCCAAATCGACGCTCACGGCAAGTTATTACTATTTACTGGGATTGATTCGCGCACACTGCTCCTGTTGTTCACTTCGCTGGAACAATTAGGAGGCCGCCGATTCGGCCGTGTTTGCATTGCTAGTTTCAGTTGGAGTTGACGGCATCGGATTCCTTTCGTCATTTCGAAGTTTCTATGGATGAGAACCTGATTTCTCTATTCGCGAAAGAAACGATCTAGTCTTTGTCAACACTCTCAACAGACGTTTTCACAGATTCGGTTTTTAAAATTTCTTCTTTTTTGAACTAAGATTCTGTGCATTTGATCAGTGCAGGTACATTCACACTTCATTAGGTTGTACAAATACAAATACATTCGCTGACGCCAAAAATACTTTGCAAGTGAACAAAACTTTTGCTTTGGCCCCAACGTTAACAGTATGAATCCCTCCCCTTTCTTCCCCTAACTGCAAATTTCCAACACACCACACTTGGAAATTATCTAGTTTCTATGTTTGGTGTGCAGGCTATGTCTATGTAACTACAATTTTAAACACATGCCCCAAAACTTGGTAAGGCTACTATTCACCCTTGTTGTCTTTGGGGGTGTTTAGATGGCCAGGGTAGAAAGTTTTTGTAAAAAGTCACATCAAAGAAAATTTACCAATTTAGGAGTAGTAAAACGTAGACTACTAATAAAACAAATTACAGATCTAGCTTAAAAATCGCGAGGCGAATCTAATAACGAGTAATTAGAGGGTAATTAATCAATAATTAGCGGATGATTACTGCAGCATTACTGTTGCAAATCATGGATTAAATAGACTCATAGATTTATCTCACGAAATCCATTCTATCCATGTAATGAGTTAATTTTTCCGTTTACATTTAATATTCATACATGTAAGTTTCTTTTTTATATAATTTTTTTGGTGAAAATTCCCGTGGATTTAAACACGTTCCATCTTGTGTCTAATAATTTGTCGACGGCAGATGGGCAGTTGCTAGTACGTGGCGTCCATATACTGGTCCAAGTTCACTGGTTACTAAACCAGTGACAAAATTTAATTTGGCTAAGTTATGGATCCAGCAGAATTTGATAACCAGCGATCTGATCCTGAACCAAGGAACACGCCTTCCCAACATGTAGTTGTAGAAGATTTTTTTTTCCCAAGGAACACGCCTTCCCAACATGTAGTTGTAGAAGATTTTTTAAATAATCGACTTAGAAGTCGGGACTTATCGTCACAACAAGACCATATTGTTTTTCAAATCACACCGTACAGATGTAGACACTCACAAACACACATGTACACTCGCCCTTACACACACGCACTCAACCCTACCTCTATATAAGCATCTCTGAAAGACTGAGCCTACAAATTCTTGAGATTGACAAAGTCACCACTGGCGCTTCGCTGTCGACGGGCACGCCACCTACCACTTAAAAAAGCGCTGGTTAAAATCTGAAATAAATCCAGAAAAATGTGAGCACTAGTGCTAAGTTGAGGACAACCTGAAGCCTCTTTTGATAGAAACGTCATTGGCTGAACTTTTTTATGAAGCAAGAAAAAAAAACTCAATATGCCCTTTTCTTCCTGGGAACAAATTCCACTTATCAACACACGCCATTTTCTTCCTGAGAACCAGTTCGGATGGACTTGACTTGCATGTTGTAGCTTTGTGCAACTGATCTGAATTTCCCAAGGCTTGGAGTCTTGGACAAGCAAACAAACAATAGACTAAAAGTCATGTAACAGACCAATCAATATAGAAACTGAGGGTTTCTATAAGTCATTACTATTTTTTGTAACTGGTAAGTACTAATTGAACTACCTTGCGTGTTCCAACTTGCCCATTATCAGAAGCTACACACCTTTTCTTTCATTCCGAGAACAAATTCCACTAACAAATTCCTTTGGACTCGACTTGCATATATATATATATATATATATATATATATATATATATATATATATATATATATATATCTCATGCTGCAACTCAGCTGAAGTTTCAGTGCTTGGATTACTAAACAAACAAAAGCCCAAAAGTCAGCCAAGGAAGGATAAAAAAAAATAAACAACATATCAATTATTTAGACTAGTTTCTTAAAAGCATCTCGATCTAACAGACTCTACATTTTTTACTCTCCTATTTGACTCTTCATAAAGATTTTACTCCATATTGAGCATCTCACTCCAACGGACCCTCCATTTCTCACTCTCTAAATCCCTCTCCACACACTAACGCATGAGTCCCCTATGTCATCCCACACTTGCTAGCCAAACTGGCTAGCCAATTTTGGCTAATAAGGAGGCCAATTTAGAGAGTTAGATGGCTTGGCGAGTTGGATGACTAGTCTATTGGAGAGCTATTTTGGTGTTGAATAGTTAAAATTTGGCTTGATGAGCCATTTAGCTAGTCTCTTGGAGATGCTCTTACAAATATACGTAGCTCTCCTACGCATTTGAGGAAAGAGTCCAGCTTGACTAGTTTTCAAAAAAAAAAACTAATTTTTTCAAGTCTCGACTCTCAAATACTGTTAATCAACCTCCAATTCCATTGCCTCACGAAGGCTGGGATCCTGGCCCGTCTTGGACCTCTGGAACCCTGCCCTACTTTGGAATGTCCTATCATGTCCCTTGACCCATAGATGGAACCAAGGTCCATTCCCACAACACAATGATTGGCATTATTAGAGGGAAAAGTCCATTTTACTCTCCTCACTATTCACTTTGTCCGCTTAACTCCCTAAACAAAATTTAGGCTTGATTTATTTTCCTAAATTATTTCAGCTGGTCCAATCTACCCTCTAATGTGTTTTTACATTTTTGTTTCTCCATGTATGAGTTGAATTTTAAGTTCAAATTTTTTGAGCAGGTATATAACATATGCCTTACGTTATTTGATATTTGATACAAAATTGATCTCAAATATATAATATTATATGAAGAGTAATCATGAAAAATTCTAATGTAGTTTTCTAACTTAGAGCATCATGTTATAAGTCATCTTGCAAAATTTAGAATTAAAACCCAACTTGTACATGAAGAAATAAAAAATAGAGATCTAATTAGGGGGTAGATTGGACTAATTGAAATAGTACGAGTAAAGCGAGCCTAAATTTTGTTTGGACGGTTAAGCAGATAAAGCGAATAGGTGACAGGAGTAAAATTGACCTTTTCATAGTTAGAGCATTGCATGTAGCGGTTTGTCCTAGTTTAGCGTGATCTTGCATCTAGGTCGACCAAAGCCTTGGTTCAAATGAAGTCAAACGAGACTAGCATAATGGATCATGGATGCTCCCAACAATCTCCACCAACATATCAACTGTTTGTGACCGTTGTTATTCAACTTGTCATACTTTTTTTTAGCAAATCAACTTGTCATAGACTCGCAAGTCATGGCCCAAGATCAACATTCAACAACAATGGTGTTGGGATAGGTCAAATAGGGCCCACAAAAGGCTTCAGGACAACTCAACTCAAAAGACAAACATAATGGATAAAGATGATGCCCTACCTAGCTTATAGGGTGTGCCCTCCCAGTATCATTTTTCTATGGAACTGCTAGACCCATAAAATAGGAAAGTTGGGTGACACATAGGATTATAATCCCAGAGGTGTGAGATTACACCAAGAATTAGAATTGATCTATCTATCTGCACAAAGAAAGTTCTCTGCAATACACTGCATGCATTGAATTGAAGAATATTAGAGAAAGGGGAAGTAAAATTATTGAAGTGCGTGTGGCGTGGACTCCATCAAGGCCCCCACTGCCATAGCCTCCATGTGGGTCGTTCGTTATTTCTTATTTGCTCTATATACTCCGTATGCACCACGCAAGTAGTGGCTGTATTCCCGGCGCAAGGTCAAGCAGATTGGAGAGAGAGGACAGATATCAAGAGCGGATTGGAGGAGGCCGGCGTCAGCCTTGGCGGAAGCTCCGTGGCTATGGTCACTGCTAGTGAAGTGGCCAAAGTGCAGCGGCATAGTTGTAGGATATATAGGCGGTGATCGAGTCCAGGTTCGCAACATATGTGCAGAGAGAAGAAAATGGGTTTGAGTGTGTGACACGTGGGGAATGGTGATTATTTATTTTATTTTTGGGAATTGCTGGCGCCTGGACGTCCGATAGAATTTTTTTCCATCGGACGGTCGTTGCAACATCGAAAATACATATTTGCAACATTGGGAATACATGTTTGCAACATGTATAAATTACACAGTGAAACATCTGGGCCGCGGGGAGTAAAAATCCCGCCGCAATATAGTGCGATGTTGCATGCAACATGTACAACCTTTTGCAACATCCAAAAATAGCATATACAACATCAAAGAATAGTATTTGAAACATAGAAAGTCGGCGTTTGCAACACTAAAAATAGTGCCTTAGTCACGCGCGGCCGCAGTCAAAACCTCTCGATGAAAATGCAACATCCGGATAAAATACTTGCAACATGCGTGTGATACATATGCAACATTCACAACATCCAGATCTACTTTTGCAACATCCACATAAAACAGTTGCGACATTCTTCTGAAACATATGAAACACGTGAAACATACACTTGCAACATGCAATAAACCCTAGCACAGGTCGAGCCATGGCACTCCCGCGCCGCCGCACCCTCCGCCGTCGCAAATCCCTGTCGTTGGCCTTGCACGGTGCATTCTGAAGCTCCTCGAGGTACACTGCTTAGCATACGTCTCCCGCACCGCCACAAAGGGCTCACCCCGCCATGGCTGCCACATGGTGCGACCCTGCCATCGCGCCCCTCGGAGCTTCTCCTCCACGGCAGCCCGGAGGCACCCCACCATTGCCGCCGCTTGGAACTGTCCTGCCATAGTGCAGGCCGGAGTTCCTCCTCCACGGGACTCCTCGCCATCGTTCGGGAGTGTAACTGTGTGAGGTGGAGGAACGAGCAAGAGGAGCCCGGAGATCCTCGTCCACTGGACTCCTCGTCGCCGTCCGGGAGAGAGGATGCATGAGGTGGGCGGACCGAACAACAACAGTGGAATGAACAAAGTAGCAGATAAGAACAGATAGGCGGCGACGAAATATGAGGCGGAGAGATATCTTTTTTTTCCACGTGGACCGGCGTCCGACCGCGTCGGACGGCCAATCTGTAGCATTCCCGTTTATTTTTTTCTAAGTGGGTCTTGCTGACATTTATCAACGGAAGGAGGCCATGCCACAGCAAAACCACCTATGACATGATACATGGCGTCAATTCATTTGGCAGCTTTGGCTTGATATATAGTACAGGGATTTTGTTTCTAGGCGCCTCCACTCAGGCTATATATAGTTATAAATAAAAGATTTAAAGTGAACTTTTTTACATTAGGAATCTAGGCACTCCACAAGCAGTTCTATAAATGTCTCCACAGCAGCTCAACAAAATTCACTACCCTGGAAGCTAACTATAGCTAAGGTAATGGAGAAAATACCTCACACCATCCTTGTCCTACTACTTGCCTTCGGTTTCAGTGCGGCACAAAATAGCACTGCCCGTAGGGCAGACGAGTTCCATGTAGGGGTGATCCTTGACTTGGGTTCATTGGTAGGGAAAGAATCACAAGCCAGTATCTCACTGGCTGTGGAAGATTTCTATTCAGTCCACCAGAACTACACCACGAAGCTAGCCATCCACATCAGTGATTCCATGGGCAATGAAGTGAAAGCTGCTTCAGCAGGTATGATGATCGATCTAACCAATCACACAAGTAGATAAATGTTCTGTTACGGTCTAAAATAATTCAGTCACATGGACTGATATAATTATCTACAAATGTTCTAAAAATGATTTAGATATCATGAATCAAAGATGTCACTATCACTCGGACAAACGGCTTCCGAGTGCCCATCTTTCCTTACAGTTTTTTACAAGTGACCTGTGGTGTTAGTGGCCATTAGTATTTTTCTTCTTATAGGCAACAATATTTTAATTATAAGTACTAGCTTTCCCCACAATTTTAGATAATTGCCAAAAATATAATCCCCACAACCATAATATCCAGGGCTTTGTGTTTGGTTGACCAAATATACTAAAACTATTGGTCAGTCGTGAGAAGAAATTGTTGGGAAAAAAACATAATCTTGTAGTGAAAATAACCTATCACCCTATCAGACATGAGATTGGGTATCAAGTGCACGCGATAGAGCCCTTAACATGAAAAAGAGACTAAAAATTAGAGGTGTATTAATCTTTGAAAGGGTTGTGATACTCTCAAAGGTGTAAATTAGGCTTCTAACTTTTTAAGGACTCACATGTAAAAAGCTATATATGCAAGTTCAATGTAAATATGCACTATGGTTAACCTAGCAATCACCATGGGCTACTTGTAATCGGATTCAAAACATGGCTCATCATCATCATTTGTCGTAGTGAGGTTTGCCGCTCCTTTCGCCATTTCTTCATTTCTCCACTCTTGTTAGTGAAGTGACCGAACTACCATAGTTATGGCAATCAATCTCTGAATTATCGAACTTTCCATGGTACTTCTTCTTGTCATGGATACCGGTAGAGCCAAGGGTGTTAGCTTCTCTCCATCAACTTTGGCCTCCCACTCGGCACGCATGAGCTGGGGGCTAGACGCATATGACCAATAGCTACAACTCTCCTTACTTGTCACGATGTTTCCCATTTGAGGACTCCTTGTATGCCCTCAATCCCGATGATGTTGACTATATGTAGGACTTGTCAGGGGAAAAATCCAGGAGTTTCCTGACGATGGTGGTCTCCTTCACTTACGTGGTCTACTACACTTTCATGTCGACACAACTATCTCGTTCATGCTGGTGTAACTTTCAACTCAAGCTCATTAGTTTTCTTAGATTCACCCATGTGCAAACCACCAAGCTCTCCTCTTGAGAGTTCACACTTGGGCCTTCTTAACATGATCTTTGCCGGTGTGCATCTTTTTGTGAGAGGATCAAAGCTTTATTGGACATCTCCTTCTTGTATATATCCATCACCATAGCCTCCAGCATAGCTTAGAGAATGACAACAAGAACCATTTATTCTTCGTTCTCATGATGCTTACTAGGAGGCAGGCCATCAGACTGCTCAAAATGCTTGGTTCATTGGTCCAACTGGTTGAACCGCCGGTTCAAAACAGTTGAAATACATCTAAGTTTTCATGTATTTCAAAAGTTGTAATGTGGGTTGATAGTTAATTCCTCTATTAGGAACAACACAACCAGGTTCACAACCCTTTTCGTCAATTTTCCACCTCATGGCCCTTTCTATTGCTAACATATCCAGGTGAGCTGTGTTTCCCAATCGACTGAACCGCGGCTCATGATTTCAGTTTTATACATGTGTTGCTTCAAAACCAGACAATCTGGTTGGTTTATTCATGTTCGATTGCACATGCAGTGTTTTGTGTGGACTGCACCATAGGAGGCTTTGGTTTGGTTTTGGTTTTTTTTCTAGTCTGACCGCTGGTCTAGCCCTAATAACTATACTTCTTATTGTTACTGCCCTCCACTACCACCCACAAAAAGGAAAGGCTAGCAACACTTATTGCAATAGCAAATGACCTGCTTACTCATAGTTGTTCTTCAAAAGCATGGGTATAACACAATGTCACTTTTGCCTCCTTCATTTGACGCACCATGAGATCAATATCACCACCACCATCATAATCAACTCCATGAGCAGGTAATTTTGATCCTTCACTCCTAGGCATCACAACGGGCTCTTATGCTAATTGTTGAAACATACATACACAAACAACACAACGAGCAAGAACAGGTGGCACTACACCAGTGCTTCTCTCTCCTTTTTGTTCCATCACTTCCACACTAAACACAACGATTCCACTAGTTCAAATAACATAAAAGAACACACACCCTTCATCACCACTCAAGCAACTATTTTAGTCACTAAATCAGTCACTTGTGCATTTAGCTTCACTAATAGATGTGCACGCATGATCACCTCCACTACTTCATGCATGTAAAACATTCTCCAAGAACAGAGCATGTAGGATGATCACCTCCACTAATTCTTGCATGTCAAACATTCTCCACGAATAGAGCATACCCGATCACGTGATCGCCTCCATGAGTTCCTACATGCATGCTCTAATACGTTGACTATGCACTCACTCAGTGCTCAACATACACAAACGTGTAGACAATTTAACGAATAGATCTTTTAGAGTCTCTTGAAGACTTACCACTAAAGCTTCAAGGTGTAAGGAGAGCACTTAGTTTATCTAATCCTAGGCCAATAATCACCTAGAACGATACATACATAGCCTAATCTAGTATTGGTTAATCCTTAATCTTAAATCATTGTGATTTTCAATATCCTCAACTTTGGTGGCAAGAACTCTCTCTCTCTCACACACTGTAAGTCTACATCACACCTGGGTGTGATCTATATAGAGAAAACACCCGCCCTGCGTTGCAACTGGTTTAGTTGCGTAGTTGCAACGGAACCCCACCCAATTGCAACCTGTTCGTGCGCAGCGTGTAGGGTTGCAACTAGGTCGTGTCCAGTTGCAATTGGTTCGTGTCTAGTTGCAACGGGGCCAAATTAGTTGCAATTGATCAAGTGTCAGAGTTGCAATTGGTTAAGTGTTAGAGTTGCAATTGGTCTAGACCAGGGCGTTCCCAGATTGATCTGATCGCAAAAAAAAAAGACCAAATCTGTTGCAATTAGTTCCGTCAAGTTGCAATTGCTCCAGTGCTATAGTTGCAATTGGTTTAGTCTCGTGGTTGCAACTGGTACTCTAGTGGGTCAGATTGATCTGAATGCAAAAAAAAAGGACCAAATCTGTTGCAATTAGTTCCGTCAAGTTGCAATTGGTCAAGTGTCGTAGTTACAACCGGTCTAATCCCGTAATTGCAACTGGTAATCTGGTAGGGTCTGTGAATTTTGTATACCGATCACACCTTGTTGTGTTTATATATGTGTGTGTGTGTGTGTGTGTGTGTGTGTGTGTGTGTGTGTGTGTGTGTGTGTGTGTGTGTATAGCTCTCCGTTGTAAACTAGACATCGGAGAAAAATTCCCCTAGATTCCCTCCTACTGGCACTTGAACGTCCCCAAAACATTGGTGCTAGAGGCCACTGGTGGCCCCTCAGGGCTCTCCTAGAAGTGTCATACTTTTTCTAAATACCAATTAACAACCAATACTACAGGTAGCCTTTATCATAGAAGCCATATACACTAAATAGGCTCAATGAACTAATATCCTTTTTTCCAATCTTGAAAGGTTGATAAAACAAACATGTTGAAAATTGCAAATTTGTTTCTCTAATATTATTTGACCAAAGTTTCCTTCTTCATTTGGTTCTCAAGCTATTGAATTGTTGGAGAACTACAAAGTGCAAGCCATTATTGGCCCCCAAAAATCATCAGAAGCTGCATTCATATCTAAACTTGGGAGTATAAAACAAGTGCCTGTTGTATCCTTCACGGCAACAAGCCCTGCTCTCACTTATGATAGTATGCCATATTTCGTGCGTGCAACATTGAACGACTCGGTACAAGTGAATAGTATTGTCTCTCTTATCAAAGCCTATGGATGGAGAGAGGTGGTGATGATATATGATGACACTGATTATGGGAGAGGCATTCTACCACACCTTGTTGATGCCCTTCAACAGATTGATGTTCATGTTCCATATCGTAGTGTTATCCCATTGTCAGCAACAAGTGAATACATAAAGCAAGAACTCTACAAGTTAATAGCAATGCAGACAAGGGTATTCATTGTTCATATGTCATCAACAAGGGCATCTGTTATCTTTACAAAGGCTAAGGAGATAGGGATGATGAACAAAGGATTTGTGTGGATCATTACAGATGGAGTAGCAAATATCATCGACTCACTCAGTCCATCTGTCATTGAGACAATGAATGGTGTCATAGGAATAAGATTTCATGTTCCCAAATCACAAGAACTTGATACTAGCTTCTTAATAAGATGGAACAGAATGTACCAGCAATCTAACCCTAACAAATTACAAGTTAACAAATTAAGCATCTTTGGGCTATGGGCATATGATACAATTTGGGCATTAGCACGGGCTGCAGAAAAGGTTGGAGTATCTGGGAATAATAAAAGACTACAATCCAGTAAAAATTGTACAAGCTTGGACGCCTTGCCTGTTTCCACAAATGGTCCAGAGCTACTAAATGAGATTATACAGAACAAATTTATAGGATTAAGTGGAAACTTCGACCTTACTAATAGACAACTGCCAGTTTCTGCATTACAGATAATAAATGTGGTTGGAGGAAGTTGCAGACATATTGGGTTTTGGACCTTGAAAAATGGACTTTCACGGCAGTTAAAACAAAATGGTTCAGAAATAACAGGACCAGACCCTCTAAATCCAGTAATTTGGCCAGGAGAATCAACAGAAATACCAAGGGGCTGGGAAATTCCATCAAGTGGTATCAAGCTTAGGGTTGGTGTGCCTTCAAGTGCATATCCAGAATTTGCAAAGACATCAAAGGATCCTTTCACGAATGCAACGAGAGCAAGTGGCCTTTCAGTAGACATATTTCAGGAGGTAGTAAAGAAGCTACCTTTTGCACTTAATTATGAGTACCATGCTTTTGATACAATTGATGCAACAAGTTCAAGGAGTTACACTGATTTTGTTCAGCAAGTTTTTCTTCAGGTAAGAAATAATTTATGAAAGATATTGTCCATTTTCTCAATATACTTAGTGACCAGACTTTATTTTGTATACACTTTACTGTAAAAAAATGTACGTAGTCTTGTGGTTCAAACAGTACACAACACTATTTCTCATTTTTCAAAGTTTTATTTACCTAGTGCAAACTTTATTCTAGCTTCAATAATAATCAGGCTTGACTCTGGTCCTAACACCACATATATCATATCCCTCGTTTGTTTCTTCTCAAAGTAAATCAAATATGGCAAAACTTGTCTTAGGACAATCGCTTTAATTTTGTAGCTTTAGCTAGGGGACACATGAAAATCATGTTTGCTACTACCTTGTTTTGAACTAATTAGCTAGAGTAATATATAGGCAGTAGCAAAAGGAGGGAATTTGTTGATTCACTGTGGCAACTAAAATAATCATTTATGGTCCAATAGTGAACAAAATAGAGTGTAAGATTAGAAATATCCTAGGCACCACTGGTTATATTGTTTCTTCTTCCTCTCTCTCTCACATTCTACATATCCGAAGTGGCAACCTGCCCGATCATGGAGGTGTGGTGTCAACCATCAAATTACCACAACTAGCTTTTGTTAGTACCTGGTAGAAAACAAAAGCTTTTCGTCCTCTAGCTAAAAGCCATGAAGTGGGAGTGTCCTAATTCTTAAAACAAATTTGCCGTCTAATATCTATTGACCACTAATTGTTTTCCTTTTATTCAATATATGAGCATGCATAGTTGAATCGGTCGCAGTGTATAGAACATAATAACTATATTCTTTTATTTCATAACTAAATATAAGTGATGCTTTTGCAGAGATATGACATAGCGATTGGAGATATAACAATTATATACAACAGATCCCTGTATGCCGACTTCACCATTCCTTACACAGAATCAGGCGTGGGGATGATTGTCCCGGTAAAGGAAAAAGTGAACAATAATATGTGGACTTTCTTGAAACCACTAAGCAAAGGAATGTTTTGTGGAAGCATTATAATCATTATTTACACAAGAGTTGGCGTCCGGCTGTTGGAGCATCTAAATAGCAACGGACATCTACATGGTCCTTTTTCACTTAAGCAACTGGGGGTTTCGATGCTTTTCTCCATATTTGAAGATAGTTGAGTAAAACACTGATCAAAACAGTATAATTCTTTTGTTGATCTAAGTATGCACATTTTTGAACAACCATGGCAGACAATGCCAAATAATAATATATATATATATATAAATATACAGTTTTCCTAGATAATGCATAGACTGAACCTCCTTACAAAGGTAGAAGCATTGAAATGTTCCCGCAAGAAAGATTGTGACTGAAGATCCATTGTTTTAGAAAGCATAATGCACTCTCACTCTCCCTCCCTTCCCTTTACAAATTGCCTTGGTGTATTATAAAATAACCTTTTATAGTTACTTCTGCAGAGGACAAGCTGGAATGCTTTCTATCCCGAACAGTACTACTTGTATGGAAGTTTGTTTTTCTGGTCCTTACATCAAGTTATACAGCAAGCTTTGCGTCAATGCTTACTGTACAGCAGCTTTCACCAACATTGAATGACATTCATGAACTCCAGAAGCAAGGAGGATATGTAGGATTCCACCGAGGTTCCTATATGGAGGGTCTATTGGTGGACGATATTGGTTTCGACAGATCAAAAATGAGACCCTATGATACTCCTGACCAGTTCCACGCTGCTCTTTCTACTGGAGGTGTAGCTGCACTTGTTCTGGATGTTCCATACATCAAACTGTTTCTTGCCAAGTACTGCAAAGGTTACACAATGGTTGGACCTATTTACAAGAGTGCAGGGTTTGCCTTCGTAAGTCGTTCAACTACACTTGTGAGCAAATCATTTTTCAATCTATCCCCTTTTTTTCAAAAAAAAAAAGAAACGTCGACTAAGCTACCATGGAAATTGTTGCATCAAAACATTATCTTCATGTGCTACATTGAATTCCACAATTCAATGTTATTATTTCAGCTAAAAAAAGGTTATGATAAATCAGGATGCAGAAAATCATTTTTTATGGCTTGTAATGAATCAGATAAAGTGTGGTATTCTTTGACTGTTAGTATGCTCAACCTAATATAAACATGTTCTTTACTGATTAGGCACTTCCCAAGCGATCTCCACTACTTGCTGACATGTCAAGGGCGATCATCAACATAACAGGTGGAGAAACTATCATTCGACTAGAAAAGAAATGGATTGGTCAAAACAGTTGCCAAAATGAGGAAAAAGTAGACGGCTCGAGCAGTGCTATAACTTTTGGCAGTTTTGGGGGATTATTCCTTCTAACTGGATTTGTGACAACCTGTTCCATTACTGTAAAGTGGCTGATGATGAACCGCTACAAAAAAGATCAGCAAAAGGCAGTGACCAAACTAGATGACCTGAACAATCAAAGACATGGGCAACAAGGAGAAAATGGGCATATTCAAGATGGTGATCAAGGTGGTAATGAAGAAAATGGAGACAGCAATGATATAGATAATCAAGCAACAATATCAGCGCCTCGTAGTCCAAACACAAATGGTGATCTGCCAGGAGACTGCAAACAGAATAACAGGGAGACAGTGACAACTCATTTGGGTTCACAAGTCATTCATAGGGGGAGTGAAGCTAATCTGTCATTCGAAGTTGATCAAATTTAGTTTCTGAAGTAACTGAGACAGGCAGGGTTGATGTCGAATTCAAGCTTTCCCCTTGAGTGCTTCACAATTTTCACATGAATAATTGATCATTATAAACATCCTCCTTTTGACATCAGACAATGGAATTATAGCAATGGGTGCACACCGACACATAGATCTTACAGTTACCACCTCTTTCCATATTTTATTTTCTCTTTGTATTATTGTATATGAATCCCTTTTCCCACTTTTGCATTGGCATTCTAAAGAACACCCTGGCTGGGTACCAGCATAGCACAAGCTGCAGCACTGCATCTTGGCTGCATAATCGAGACACCACTATACATGACTGCAACAAATCTCACAACGTACAGCAGATCAGGTACGGTGTCGGAATCTACTGGAACATCTAGGGAGTAATTTAAGGGGATTGCCTCATATGAGATGATATGGTCTGTTTATCTCATGAATTTTAGTAGGATGACTTTATCCCTCATGTTCATACTAATTATGTGTGCCTGTAGAGGATGAGGCGGTGATGGTTAACCCATTCTACTCCTCAGACCCATTTGACACATTTCTCAAACCAAACAACGTACTAACTATTTGCTAAAGAACAGAAATGCAAAGTTGAGAAGAGCAGAAGACACAGACACGTTGACACTATAGGAACTATCCTTGAATGTATCAAGTAGAAACAAACAGCACCGTCAGAAACATTCAGGAGCGCTGGGCAGATGGCAACAGATAGAATCGAGGTCGAGGGAACCTGATGGCGAAGCCGGAAGGGTAGTGCAGAGCTGAGGCAGCAGCTTGGCGGCCATGGCCACGCGCCACCGGTTTGGCCCTCTCGTCGCGAGGGCGGGTGCCTGAGAGAGGAGGCCTCAGCGCCGCACGTTGCGAGGATGCGGAGTCGGGGGCAGCAGGCAGGGAATGAGGGAAGTTGTTGCTTGCGAACGGTTATTATCGTGGGCTAGGCCGTATTAGCAACAGGAGGCATATACTAGGCTGCTCTGGTCTGGGCTGAGCGCAAGCATTCTCCTCCGGCCCTGTCCCGGGCTGCCGGGCTGACAAATTTCTTACCGGCCCAAAAAGGTCATTTTCCTTGGCGAGACAAATAATTCCGTTGACCAATTCGTTTCGACTCGACTTGCACGTAGCATGCAGAATTTCAGTAGAAATTCCCGGGCTCCCGGCGCTTGGGCTGGTAATCAAACGATAGGCAAGCAGTCATTGTTACATACAGGACCAGTCAACATCGATACTGATACAAGAGGTTTCCATATGCCAGTATTTTCAGTCACTAGCAAGTGCTTGGTACTTCGTAGTAGTGAGACATTTATCACTGGAACGACTGACTGAACTACCTTGCAAGTTCCAGCTTGACCAGCTCGCCATACTTCACAATCTGGGTACTCGGCAATCAATCCTGCTAATGACTTATACATAGCAGCACAAGAAGACTCGCATATCTTACTCCCAACTCCCAAGAAGACTTGCATACCTTCCACCGAAAAGGTAATGGAGAGAGCGCCTCAATCCATCCTCTTCCTGCTACTCATCTTCAGTTCGAGTGCTGCTCAGAACACCACCGTAGGCAGCACAAATGAATTCCATGTCGGAGTGATCCTCGACTTGGGTTCATTGGTTGGGAAAGTGGCACGGACCAGCGTTTCACTTGCTGTCAAAGATTTCTATGCAGCTTGCCAGAATTGCAGCAGGAAGCTAGTCCTCCACATCAGGGATTCCGCAGGCAATGATGTCCAAGCTGCTTCAGCAGGTAATGTGTTTTGCAACATTATGATGAACACCATAGAGAATGTAAAAAACCTGCCACATAGACCCTCAAAAAAAAAAAATGCAATCATCTAGACAGAGAAATGAGGCTGAGTATCAATTGTACGTCTAGATTAGAGCTTCAAACAAACATAAATAGAAAAGGAAAAGTTCAAATTACTCCCCTCAAGTATAAGCAAAGTCCGGATAACCCCTAAAGTATGTTTTGGTTCAGTTTACCCTTAAACTATGACATTTGGTTCAAATTATCCTCAAATACGATTTGTTTTTTTATCTCCATACATAAGTGGAATATTGAGTTCAAAATTTACGGGATGGCAGTTGACATCACAATGTATATCAGAAAATATATTATAATTTTTTTGTTATTATTTTTCACATAATTTTGTGTCTCATTGATTAATTTATTATCAAATATCCTACCATATGAAAATACAACAACAACATAGCCTTTTGTCCCAAGCAAGTTGGGGTAGACTAGAGATGAAACACAAAAGAAACAAGGATAAGAAAGACATAAAACGGCACGAGACCAAAGATAAGGTTAGGGGTAAACAAGAGAAGAAGCAAAGATCACGGTTCCGGCACGTTGATTGCTAGTCTCCAAGCGCTTCTATCTATAGCTAACTCCTTGGAGATATTCCATTCTCTAAGATCCCTATTGACCGACTCGTCTCAAGTCAGTTTAGGTCGACCTCTACCTCTCTTTACATTATCTACCCTTCCTAGAACCCCACTACGCACTGACGCCTCAGGAGACCTCCTTTGGACATGTCCAAACCATCTCAACCGATGTTGCGTCAGTTTCTCCTCGATTGGTGCTATGCCGACCCTATCCCGAAAATCTTCGTTTCGAACTCTATCCCTTCTTGTGTGCCTACAAGACCAACGTAATATACACATCTCTGCTATACTCAGTTGTTGGACATGTCACCTTATTGTAGGCTAACATTCCGCACCGTATAGCATTGCCGGGTGAATCGCCGTCCTATAAAACTTACCTTTTAGCTTTTGTGGCACCCTCTTGTCACAGAGGACGCCAGAAGCTTGACGCCATTTTAGCCAACCGGCTGAAATTCTATGCCTAACATCTTCATCAATATCTCCATCCTTTTGTAGTATCGATCCTAAGTATCGGAAAGTATCCTTCTTGGTCACCGCTTGCCCATCAAGGGTAACGACGCCATCCTCATGTCCAATTACGCTGAAATCACACATCATGTACTCGGTCTTCGTCCTACTAAGTCTGAAACTCTTCGACTCTAACATGTGCCTCCATAGCTCTAACTTCCTATTAACCCCCGCCCTACTCTCATCAACTAGCACCACATCAACCGCAAAGAGCATACACCAAGGGATATCACCTTGTATGTCCCTTGTGACCTCATCCATCACTAAAGCGAATAAATAAGGGCTCAATGCTGACCCCTGATGTAGTCGTACTTTAATTGGAAAGTCACTGGTGTCGTCATCACATGTCCGAACAGATGTCATCGCATCCTTGTACATATCCTTGATGAGGGTAATGTACTTAGTTGGGACTTTGTGCCTTCCCAAGGCCCACCACATGACATTTCTTGGTACTTTGTCATACGCTTCTCTAGGTCAATGAAAACCATGTGCAAGTCCTTCTTCTGCTCCCTATATCTCTCCATCAACTGTCGTATTAGGAAAATTGCCTCCATGGTCGACCTACCAGGCATAAACCCAAACTGGTTTTGGGTCACGCTTGTCACTCTTCGTAGGCGATGCTCTATAACCCTCTCCTAGAGCTTCATCGTATGGCTCATCAGCTTAATCCCACGATAATTAGTACAACTTTGAACATTTCCCTTGTTCTTGAAGATCGGTACTAATATACTTCTTCTCCATGCTCTATAACCCTCCATCCTACCATATGAAAATAACGATAAAAAATCATGACATACTTTTTTAATATGTGTTATGATGTCTATTATTATCTCGCAAAATTTGAACTCAAAATTCTACTTGTACACGGAGAAACAAAAAATAACAAATTGTATCAAGGGGTAAGTTGAACCAAATGTTATAGTTTAGGGGGTAAATTGAACCAAAACATACTTTAGGAGGTTATTCGGACTTTGCTTATACGTACTTGAGGGAAGTAATTTAGACTTTTTCCAATAGAAAATAAAATTGTCTTTTCCCAATTCAAGTTTTGCTGTAGGGCATGCTGGTTTCTGCTGGTGGACACTATTTTTCTTTTAATCTTTAGGAGGCGACTTTAAGAAGAAGTGCAAAACCCCATTCTTCAAGGGTGTCTTCACCCAAAGATAAAGAAATTTAATGTCCAGCAGCAAGAACAGCATAGCCAGTTTCCACAGAATTTCTGTTTTGGAATCTTGAAAGCACTGGCAAAAAAATGTTGCTGTACTGTAAAGATGCTGAGTATATCAACATTTTTTCTGACATTATTGACTGAAGTTTCATTTCTTATGCAATTCCAAAGCAATTGAATTACTGGAGAATTTTAAAGTGCAAGCCATTGTTGGTCCCCAAAAATCATCAGAAGCTGCATTTATATCCAATCTAGGAAATACAACACAAGTACCTATTGTGTCCTTCACAGCAACAAGCCCCTCAGTCACTTCCGATATTATGCCGTATTTTGTGCGAGCAACACTCAACAACTCAGTTCAAGTGAATAGTATCGCCTCTCTTATCAAAGCCTATGGATGGAGAGAGGTGGTGCCAGTATACGATGATACTGACTATGGGAGGGGCATTCTACCACCCCTCATTGATGCCCTTCAACAAATAGATGCTCGTATTCCATATCGCAGTGTTATCTCTTTGTCAGCAACAAGCGAAAACATTATGGAAGAGCTCTACCATCTAAGGATGATGCAAACGAGAGTATTCATTGTCCATATGTCATCGAGCAGGGCATTGCTTCTCTTTAGTAAGGCCAAAGAGGCAGGGATGATGAAGAAAGGATTTGTGTGGATCATAACAAATGGATTAGCAAACATCATCGATTCACTTAATCCATCTGTCATTGAGGCAATGAATGGGGTAATAGGAGTAAGGTTTCATGTCCCCAGAACAAAAGAACTTGATAGTTTTTCCATAAGATGGAACAGAATGTACCACCAAGAAAACCCAAATGAATCGCCATTTAATAAATTAAGTGTTGTCGGGCTATGGGGATATGATACAGTTTGGGCATTAGCACAGGCAGCAGAAAAGGTTAGGGTATTGAGTAACGAAAATAAGAGACCGCAGTCCAGTAAAAACTCTACATGCTTGGAGTCGTTAGCTGTTTCCACAATTGGTTCAGAGCTCCTAACAGCAATTGTTCAGAACAAATTTAGAGGCTTAAGTGGAACCTTCGACCTTACGGACAGACAGCTACAAGTTTCTGCATTACAAATAATAAATGTGGTTGGGAGAAGTTGGCGACATATTGGATTTTGGACTTTGAAAAATGGTCTTTCACGGCAGCTAAATCAAAATGGTTTGAAGATAACAAGGTCAACCTCAATGCTCAATCTAAATCCAGTAATTTGGCCAGGAGAGTCAACAGATATACCAAGGGGCTGGGAACTTCCTATAAGTGGTAACAAGCTTAGGGTTGGTGTGCACACAAGTGCATATCCAGAATTTATAAGGACAACAACGGATCCTGTCACAAATACAACAACAGCAAGTGGCCTTTCAATAGACATATTTGAGGAGGCAGTAAAGAGACTGCCTTTTGCACTTGATTACGAATACGAAGCATTTGATACAGTTGACATTCAAAGTACAGGGAGCTATAACGATTTTGTTTACCAAGTTTATCTTCAGGTAAGAAATAATTTGTAAAATATACTCTCCAATTTATCAATCAGTCAAGTGAAGAAACGGAAATTTACATTTGCATAATTTTACTGTAAAATAATTCTGTAGTGGTTAAAACATTTCACAAGCTATTTCTTTGGCTTCATAGTTTCACCCAGTGTAGAACGATAATTCTACTTTCAATCACAATCAAACCTTGCTGTTGGTATAGTGAAATGGCACAAATCAGAATGGATTGTTTTTTTGCTTTCTCAAAGTAAATATATTTTGAACAAATGAGATGCATTGTTAAATCAGTTATAGTGCATATCACTTATCACATAGTATGTAGACTTTACTTTCCATTTCACAAATCAGAATAAAATATAATCAATTGATGACCATGCAGAGATATGACGTAGCAGTTGGAGATATAACAATCAGATACAACAGAACATTGTTTGTCGACTTCACGATGCCATACACAGAATCAGGAGTGGCAATGATTGTACCAGTCAAGGAAAAAGAGAACAATAATATGTGGATTTTCTCAAAACCACTAAGCAAAGGAATGTGGTTTGCAAGCATCGTGTTCTTTATATATACTGGAATTGTTGTCTGGCTGTTAGAACGTCTAAATGGCAATGGGTATCTACATGGTCCCTTTTCACTCAAACAACTTGGGATTGTGATGTTTTTCTCCATATTTGAAGAGAGTTGAGTAAAACACTTACAAATTCTTATTAATTTTGTTGATATATACCCATTTAAAAAAAAAACCATGACAGTTAGTGACAAAAACAAGCTGATATATAGTTTTTCATAGATAAAGCATACACTGAACCCCCTTAAAAAGGTTTAAAGCATTGATAAGTACCTGCAAGGAAGATTGTGAAAGTGAAGCTTCATAGTTTTTATAAAGAAGACTGCACTCTGAATGATAATGAATTCCTCAACAAAGCAGCAGTGCTACCTTTTTTTTCCAAACAAATCTTAGGTAAGCCGTATTAGAAGTTATTGAAAATAAAATAATAAATAATTAGTTTTGATGATGAAAACTTGAACTTATCTCATAAAGTAACAGATATTGCATATTCTATCTTCTTTGCAAGAAATCCCATAGTAGTATACATTGCGGTACCTCCGCCTTGCAAACATGACATTGTGTATGAGAAAAATGACCATTTTGTAGTTAATTCTGCAGAGGAGAAGCTGGAGTGTTTTCTGTCTCGAATAATTCTACTTGTATGGACGTTCGTTCTTCTGGTGCTTGCATCAAGTTATACTGCAAGCTTTGCGTCGATGCTTACGGTACAGCAGCTTTCACCAACAGTGACTGACATTCATGAACTCCAGAAGCAAGGAGGGTATGTAGGGTTCCACCGAGGTTCCTATATAGAGGGCCTATTGGTAGATATTGGTTTTGACAGATCAAAAATAAGACCCTATGATACTCCTGATGACTTCCACAGCGCACTTTCTAAGGAAATAAAAAATGGTGGTGTTGCTGCTCTTGTTCTGGAAGTCCCGTACATCAAATTGTTTCTCGCCAAACACTGCAAAGGTTACACAATGGTTGGGCCTATTAACAAAAGTGCTGGCTTTGCATTTGTAAGTTCAAATACTCTTTGTTTAGCCAATTGTTTTGATTTTCGATATCTCCTAAATATATCAAAATATGTCTACCAAATGATAGAAAATCTAACATCCAAATATTATCTTCATGTGCCACATTCGATTCCTCATACCGTTCTAGCACATAACCTGAAAAGGTTAGATCAATTGGTCCAGATTCAGAAATTTCATTTTTCATGGCTAGTACGGAGTCAGATATAAATTACTATTTTTTTATGTTTGAAAAAAAATATTGTATTCTCTAAATGTTATTATACTCAGGTAGTCAAGCTAATAAAAAATTTCCTCTTTCAATTAGGCGCTTCAGAAGCGATCTCCACTACTGACTGAAATATCAAGGGCAATCCTCAATATAACAGAAGGAGAAGGTATCATTCAAATCGAGAAGAGATGGACTGAACAAAACAGTTGTCAAAATGAGGAAAAAATTGATGATTCAGGTGCTATAACTTTTTACAATTTTGGGGGATTATTCCTCCTAACTGGATTTGTAACAACATGTTCCCTTTCTATATCTTTGCTGAACCACTACAAAATGGGTCAACAAAAGGCAGGGATCAACATGGATGATCAGAATAAACAGAGACATGTGCAGAAAGAAGAAAGTGGAGATATTCAAGATGGAGATCAAAACAATAAAGACAATGGAGGCTGTAATGAAGAGAACCAAGCAACAATAATACCCACGCCTCACAGTCCGAACACAAATACTGATCAGCTACAGGACTGCACACAAGATAACAGGGCAACAGCATCCACTCATTATGGTTCACAAGTCATGCATAGGGGAGACAGAACTAGCATAGGTAACCAAGTGGCTCAAGTTTAGTTTTGCAACTAAATGAGCCAGGCCGAGTTGATGTTTGAAGCTCAGAGGTCAGCAGCAGAACGCCTGGTTCGTCGTGGATCAAATAGTTCATCTAAACCCAGAAAAGATTGAATTTTCCCAGTTTTCAATTAATTTAGTCTCAGACATGTAAACAAGGCAAGTGCTACATGCTTGAGTTCTCGAATGATAAATAAAATACTATATGCCTTCTCTTTTCATATTAGAGAGAAACTTTTGCAGCTAGTGCGCATGGATCCTCCAATTGCCATACCTTTTTTGCCGTTGGCATTCTAACAAACACCATGGCTGGCTGGCTGCACAATCTACATGCCACCCACAATCCCACATCAAGTAGCGTATCACGGCGCCGGAATCCACTGGAACGCCTACAGAGAGAGGGAACAGAAATGCAAGCGTCAAATTGCGATGGGGGAAGGAATGCAGCAGAAGCAAAGCAACAGGTAATCTGTAGAAACCAACAGCTTGCGCCATCAGAAACATCCAGGAGCGCAACAAAGTGGATCGGACATTGAACTTGGGGAAGCCCGAAGCTGGAGCGGATAAGCATCGTACTGCGCTGAACGTACAACTGAATGAACCAGGAGGGATTGAGGGTTGCTGTGGCCTGTGGCAGTGGACGTAGCCACAGCCCGCGGTGACCGCCTCGGCTACTGCGAGCGCGAGAGAAGAGACCATTTATGGAAACAGGCAAGGCGTAAGTGATCGAAGAACAGACTTAGCCTTTTGGGGTACGGTTAATTGATTGAGTTTCGAATTTGATTTGATGAAATCTGCAAATGCCTCAAATAATCCTCCACTTATTGTGCAAAAATTAGTAAAGATCACAATATTACATTTACCACAAGCGTTAACTATTCAGTGAAGTGTACCAGCCATCACTCGCCAAATTCAACTTTAACATTTGGATGACACATGCTACGGACTCTCTCACATACTTGTTGCTTGGGCCTACGAAGATACTCGCCATTGATAAGCAACCTTTTAAGGACTCCTGCATTGCTGGATAGGAGCTCCACAAGTTCCATTTGTTCATGAGAACCTGAAAAACCACTGATTTCTGCCACTTCAAGTGAACTGACGAGATCAATGCCGTCAATCTTGTGACTCTCTTCCGAACGACAAAGGCAAGACCGCAGGCAAGAATGCATCTGGAAAGAGAATGCAACAACATTATGGTAGTGGAGAATATTGATAATATTCATAAATCAACAAAGCTTTGCTTTTGATGGCGCGAGGTTCAGCTAGCTGTAATAAATCAAAACATATCTAAAGAACACCGCACGCTACATAGTGAGGAGCTCTACACCTGCCAATACAGCCAGTGCAGATAACAAAAATTCAAACAAACTAAGCAACCGAAAAAGAAATGTCCACTAGCTAAAGCACAAATATTCAATTTGGTCCAATAATAGTTTGTATAGAATAACAACATTTAAAAAATGATAAATTAATAAACATATGCAGAACCCCAACCACCGTACTCCACCTAAAAAATGTATTTCAAAACTCTCAATTATCAAATAACAAGTCATAGTCTGCAGTCAACAATTTTGTGGCATGTTATAAAGCTAAAGGTCTTAGAAATTACCACCTGCCGGGATGAAAGACCAAACAAATGTATTCGAAGATTCTTTGTATCATTGCAACTCCTCAAGAGATGCAACATGACAGGCACCAAGGCATGGTGTTTCCACGAGACATGAATATGCGAAAGCTCTTACACTTGGGCAGCTTATTTGTTTCATTCAAGAAGCTTCCATACGTTGCTGCACCTGTCATGACTCATGAGTAGACAAAAACTAATCAGTTAGAGGGTCTGAAAATTAAAAACAACTGTTTTAGTGCCAACACACCTGGGAAATCAAGATCGATGCTTAGATTCAACTCATCAACTTCATCGAATTTCTTAGTCAGGGACGACGCCTGACTAGAAGTTTGCAGTAGCTGCAGCCTACGGCCAACATCAACAAACCGATTGAGATGAGGATCATAGACATCACGCCAAGTTACCTTGACAAGCTTCGAAGCAGAGATTTGAGCCTCCATTGGCCGAATAGATATTATGAGCTCTTCAAGTCTTGGGGCCAAAATCTCTAGACGCCTTGTCTCTAAGACGCGGAGCACCAGTGTCTGCAACGAGTTGGAGTGAATGAACACATCAAAGATGACAATCAGCGTAATGAAAATATTCAGGTCCCTCAAGCACGGGCACTGCGTGTTCACAAGGGCTGAGAGATCGCTGCCTTCCATGCGGACATAACCACCTATCTTCAGGGACGTCAGCGCCGCGAACAGGCCGGATGCCTGGGGGCGGAGCCACGTTGTATATGCATATTGAAGATGGAGCTCGATTCGTTTCGCTCGTTCACACACCGGAAGCTCGAGCACCACCTTCTCCCCGTCGACTTCCGGTGCGACGAACGTCTGAGGCACACAGAGATAGAGATTGATCTCGCCCACCACGTGCTCCGCTGCGAAGTGGAGCCACGGCGCAATGCGTCTGGCCGGGATGCGGAGGTCGCGGCCTTGCTGCTCGGTGGAGTGGGAGACGCCGAGGTGCTCGAGGGTAGGGGCTAAGTAGCCACCGAGGGCGGCGTCGACGGTGCCCGGGAACGAGGTTGGATCTGCCGCTGGTGGCGCGACTAGGTGAAGCTTGGGGAGGTGCGCCCAGACGTGGCGCCAGCGTCGGGACAGCACGCTGGTGCGTGCGGCGGCGTCGGCGGAGCGGAGGCAGACCAGGATCTCGTGCAGCAGCGCGTCGGGGAGGCCGCTGATGCGGTCCTCGCCAGAGCCGCCGCCGCCGCGTTGATGCTCGCTATAGATGGCCATATGGGCCGCCCAGCCCAGCACGGCCCGGCACGATGCGGCCTAGCAAGATGCGGCCCAGCCCAATGCGGCCCGAAGGGCACTTCGTGCCGTGCCGTGCCGGCCCGCGTGCCGACAAGGCTGCCCAGCCTAGCACGCCGGCCTTTTTGTCGTGCCGTGCCGGCCCGTTGGCACGACAATAGCCCAGCGTGCCGTCGTGCCCGTGCCAGCCCGCGGCACAACTCGCTGTTGCCGTGGGGATTGGGGAGGAGCGGGGATGCCGGCGGGATTGGAATGGGGGAGGTGAGGGGCGGCGGGTGGCGAGATCGGTGGGAGAGGGGGCGGCGACGCTATCGGTGGTGTGGGTGAGTGGGGCGTGGGGGACTGAGAGTCTGAGAGAGAGGCGGAGGGGAGTTTTTTGGTCAACTACGGGCCGACTGGGCTAGATGGGCCGCGTGCCAGCCCATCGTGCCGCGTCGGGTCGACTGTTTTCGGGCCATGCTGGGCCGACACGCTGGGCTCAAATCTGCGTCCAGCACGGCCCGACAAGTGGGTTGGGCCGGCACGGGCCCAATGACCTTCGTGCTAGACTATGTTCGTGTCCGGCCAAAAAATCGTGCTTTGGGCTAGCCTATGGGCCTGGTGCCAAATGGCCACTATAATGCTCACTACCCATCTTGGTCGAATTGGAAATCTGGAATGCGTTTGCCGTGGATTTGAGGGTGGCTAGGGTATGCGAGGGTTTGGCATCGTCTCCGACTTTGCGTGGTCCGCGTGGATGCAACATAGAAGGGCCGCTTTGCCAGATGGGCTTCCACTTCCAGTGCTTTTGGGTCATCTGTTTGGCATGGATAGTGCAACAAGCCCGTCCATTTTCCTCTCGCAGTCTTCCATATTTTGTCCGTGCAACACTGAATGACTCTGCACAAGTGAGAATAGCATTGCCGCCTGATCAAAGCCTATGGATGGCTTGGACTGCTCTAAGATGTCATTCCTACGACTGGGCATGGTCTCATTTTTCACATATGTCTGTACCACCGTTCATTCATGATTAATAAAGGGTGGTGATTCTCAAAAAAAAACATAAAAAGGGAAAAGAAAGGAAATGGCCCCATGTCATTTTTTTATGGACGAGATTGAAGTTCATCTCAGAGACTCAGACAATAAATTAACGAATTCCACCTCACCACACAAATGTGTACCGTGTAAAAATGAAAAAAAAAAGATAGTGCTGACATTTGACAAAGATGTTTTAGAACATGGTCCTGCCATTTACCCAAAATAAATAAAACCTGCATGCTTACTTCATCTCCTTGACCTTCTCATCAATAAAACTGCCATTTACCCCGAAGTTGCACCATACACCAACAAGAGAGAAGAATGAATTTACAATGGCCCTGTTTAGATGTTTCGCGAAATTTTTTTCGAGTATGTTCCCTCACATGCATGACATATTAAATGTAGTCGAAAAAAATAACCTATTATATGGATGGAGTGTACTTCGCGAGACGAATCTAATGAGCCTAGTTAGATCGTGATTAGACAATAAATTGCTACAGTAAACATGTGCTAATGACGGATTAATTAGACTCATTAGGTTCGTCTTGCGATGAACTGACATACTCTGTAATTAGTTTTGTAATTAGTCTATATTTAATACTTCAAATGTGTGCCCGACGTACTGTAAATTTTTTCGCGAAACAATCTAAACGCGGCCAATGGTCGGATCACGCTGCAGGTGGACTTCTCCCATGGTGAAATTGCACCTATTACCGTGATGGCAAAAGTAAATATATCAAATGCCAGCTGAGCTAAACGATATCACAGAACCAACCAAAACAGCATACACCATCTAACTTTGCTCAGTCAAGTCAACTATCACACTTGCCAACAGAAAACCGCGTGGAGTAGAAGCAACTGACTTTGAGAAGGAAAACTGATAGAGCCAAACAGAAGGTATGGAGATGAATGTCAACTACTGCGCTCCTTTCTATGTGATCAACTACCCGATAATCGGTTAAACTAACAAATGCATGGTCAAGAGATGACAACTTGCAACAAAGAAAAAATTTATAGGTTGTCAAATTGATGACAACAAAGTTTTCAATATCAGGTCATCAACGATTCATCATTCAATATTCAATTGATTGCTAAGCTCAAAGAAACACTGTACTGGACAAACTAAACAAGCTCATTGTGCTACACCACGGAAACAGACTACTAAACAGTCTATATAACTAATAAGGAGTTGCAGGTAGATTCTGCGAACCTGGCAGCTCCCCAGATGGAGATAGCAAACAGAGTCATCCTGCTCCTCTTGCTATCAGCCAGCATTGGTGTCGCACAAAATTCTTCTAGAGGAGGAGCACAAGAGGTCCATGTCGGAGTCATCCTTGACTTGGGGTCCTTGGTCGGCAAAATAGCAATTACCAGCATTTCATTGGCGCTAGAGGACTTCTATGCTGCCCACCAAAACTATAGCACAAAGCTTGTTCTCCACATCAGGGATTCCATGAGTGATGATGTCGGGGCTGCAGCTCAAGGTAGATGTTCTAAAATCTTGCTGTGTCCCCATTGCATTTACTTGTTACTTTTGTGATGCTGAATGAAAAGTTGCACGCACCATTTCTCAGTTTTGCACAATCCTTTTCTTAAAAAGTGAGCCATGGGAGAGTACATATGCAAAAAAGCTGACAGAACGAGGCATTACCACAGTGTTTGCATTACAATCTAAACCTGGTGTAAAAGGAACAAGATGCATAAAGAAATAGAAAACATGGAGGATCTTGGCCAATCCATGAGGGGACAAGCAGCCTTCCTCGGTGAAAAATGCATGGTTCTCAACAAATAGACCAGGAAGCAATTTGCATCACATAAGAACAGCATGTGGCCATGTCATCCCTAGTTGCTCCTGATAAGATGTCAGAGAACAAAGTTCCTATTAGATCTTTACCATTGGGAATTGGGATTGCATCTGGAAAAATGCCTTGCAGTTTGTCAGAACTGGTCAATGATGTATGATGAAAAAGGAAGGATTAGCATATTTCTGATTGACTTGAAGTAATTAAAGAACAAAGCTAGAATTAGTTAAAATAGTATTTACCAGTGTACTCGTTACAGTATGGTGGAATTGGAGAAGTAGAGAGCGAGAGAGAGAAATAGGCAGGAGAAATTGTATCATTCCTTGATTACTGTCCTGGTTTATATGGTCACCAGGCAGTGCAATTCTCCCTGTTTATTGGTGCCAAGCAATCTAACAAGATGAATAATTCTCCTAACAAAAGGTAAGTAATCCCTATCAATCTGGCAATAGATGCTCGGTGGTGTGTTCATGATGCCACTAGTGCCTTTCCTTTCTTGGCTTGGCGGGAATAGTGCCTGCACCACATCAGAACCAGTTATACCTAGGAACAAAAGAACAAGCTCAAAAAATTGTAGAAAATAGATAAACTGCAAAGGCCTCCGGATTATGCAAGCAGTGGCTAGCACCACTGTTTCGATTGTTTCGACTAGGGAAAATTTGTTTTTTGGGTGTGTGGGTGTGTGTTTCTTGCCCCCTTTTTCTTCTTAATACAAACAGACACAGCTCTCCAGCGTGTTGGAGACAAAAAAGGGACACAATTCAACTGTAACCATCCACATTTAAGTCTCAAATCGTTTGCACTACTGTTTGCTAACAACAACATGTCAATTTTACATCTTTGGGACAATACTTACATGACAGTTGAGATTATAGAAACAGCATCAAGAAAACCATTCTGTGCATCAGAAAGTCAAAAACTATTAGGGATTAGGGAATGCAGCCGTCAAGAGGCCACAAAACATAGGATGCCAAGGGGAAGATAACCCTAACTTTGATCGATCAACCACAGCAGCAACTGACGAGTAAAACTTAATTAGCTATTTATTTTTTTTGTTAAATTTGTTTGAAGTGGCATTTTTTTCCTGCAAACACCATATTCCAACACTGCAGGTGCATCAATAACTTTCTGCATGTTGCAGTTCAGGAACTTCTGTGTTATGATTGTGTTTCACTCGTGGCATGCATACTTGCAACATGGGTTGTCATGTTCCTAATCAAAGATTCAACTCCAATATTTGAGGGGTTCGCAAATTACTATATTTTCATAATTTTAACAATGATCCTCTACCAACGTTTATCTTTGTATATGCTATTCTGCAGCTCTTGATTTGCTGGAGAATTACAAAGTAGAAACTATTATAGGTCCTGAGAAATCTTCACAAGCTATAATTATCTCAGACCTTGGAACCAAAAGTCATGTTCCAATCATCTCGTTCACTGCAACAAGCCCAACTCTATCCCCTAGCAGTCTTCCATATTTTGTCCGAGCAACACTAAATGACTCAGCACAAGTGAGCTGCATTGCCTCAACTATTAATGCATATGGATGGAGAAAGGCGGTGCCTATCTACGAAGACACTGAATATGGAAGAGGGATCATACCATACCTTGTTGATGTCCTCCAAGAACATAATGTGCATGTTCCCTACCGCAGTGTGATTCCTCCGTCAGCAACTAGTGATCAAATTACCAAAGAACTATACAAGTTAATGACAATGCAAACGAGGGTCTATATTGTGCACATGTCCTCGGTGTTGGCCTCCACCCTCTTCATTAAGGCAAAAGAAGTAGGAATGATGGAAAAAGGATACGTATGGATCATAACCGATGGAGTAACCAATCTCATAGATTCTCTGCATCCTTCTGTTGTGGAATCAATGAACGGTGCCTTGGGTATCCACTTTTATGTTCCCAAATCAACAGAATTGAATAACTTCAATACAAGGTGGAATATGAGGTACCAAATTGACAATCCAACTGATCCACCATCGAAATTGAGCATATTTGGACTGTGGAGCTATGATACAATATGGGCAGTAGCACAAGCCGCAGAAAAGGTTGGACTTTCCAACGCCACATTTCGAAAACCAATATCCAAACAAAAATCAACAGACTTGGGAGCCTTGGGAACATCTAGTAATGGTCCAGAATTCTTGAAGGAAATCTTGCAGAGTAAATTTATAGGTTTGAGTGGCAGGTTTGACCTTTCAGATAGGCAGCTGACTGTCTCAACATTTCAAATAATAAATATAATTGCGAAAGGATGGAGAGAAATTGGATTTTGGACTGCACAAAATGGACTTTCACGGAGATTAAATAAATCACAATCAGCAACAATATATTCAAGCTTACTGCCAGATCTTAATCCTGTGATCTGGCCGGGAGAATCTATAGACATACCTAGAGGATTTGAGGTTCCTGCAAGTGGGAAGAAACTTCGAGTTGGTGTACGCTCAAGTGGATATCAACAGTTTATAAAGGTTGAGAAGGATGAAATCACAGGTGCAACTAAAGCAACCGGCCTTTCAGTCGATGTTTTTGAAGAGGCAGTAAAGATACTTCCATATGCAGTGCCTTATGAGTATGTATTATTTGGCTCTCCAGAGGATACAAGTAGTGGAAGCTACGATGATTTTGTCTATCAAGTTAATCTTAAGGTACAAATAAGTCTAGGACCAAGATATGTCCTACTTGTCTTTCTTTAATAAGTAGTAAACTGTAAACCATTGGAGCCTTGAAGCACCAGCCAAACTTGCACATAATTTTTCATGTACACAGATTTCAGCCTATACATTTTTTGTTAATCATAACAGATAAAATTAACATGCTATATAATTTCCCAGGCTAAAATTATATTAGCTGCATAACATCAGCTATATGATCCTATACTGTCGAGTATAGAACCCAATGGAGATGCAAGAAGCTACCACAGAAAAATATTTTCTTTATGAGAAGAACATGAACTGCAATTGTTTGTTGAGTGCTAATGCAACATTATATTATTGTTTTAATAAGAAGCCATTAAGCCCAGCATTCTGTTCTAACTAGTCAACTAAATAATTTCTTTCTTATGCCTTACAGGTATACGATATAGTAATAGGAGATATAACAATCAGGTATAACCGAACTTTCTACGCTGATTTTACTGTGCCATACACGGAATCAGGGATAGCAATGGTGGTTCCTGTGAGGGACAGTGTAAACAAGAACACATGGATTTTCTTGAAGCCACTAACACCTGGCATGTGGCTTGGGAGCATTGTATTCTTTATCTACACCGGTGTAGTAGTATTATCATTGGAGTTTCTAGGCAACAACAAGAATGTTCGTGGACCAATTCCTAGACAGCTTGGGATTATGATCTTTTTCCCCCTATTTGAAGAGAGTTGAGTACACTTATCACATTAGTTTCTTCCCTCCAGAAATACCATGAAATAAAATTTAATATAAAGCTAGGAAATCTACATGGGAGTTCATAATGTAACTAAGAGAGCTCCGCATTGGCAGTTAGCAAACAGATAATTATTGGGTCTATCTTACTCAAACTAGGAAAATCAAAGCAGAAAAATTTACAGATTGCAATAAGATAAGAAGAAAGATCATGCACGTGAAGGCAGATTTGTGTTCTGTTGTTAACCCTGACGCAAACTCACAAACATTATTGACCTACTATGTTATTTCGAAATTTGAGTGCCTACTAACAACAAAAACGAGAAAGAGGAAGCATGATGGTTATCCTACAGTATACCAAGGAACATTCACACCAGTGAACAGTCCTAAAATTACAAAAAGTTAAAATAATAATTGCTATGATCTTTATATTGCAGATATAAAGTTGCATTTGAGATGGTTAAAAACGTTAACTAATTTATCGTAGTTGTTGCAGAAGAGATCATGGAACGCTTTTTATCTCGGATAGTGATGATTGTATGGCTGTGTTTTCTTCTGGTAGTTACATCAAGTTACACAGCAAACTTAACATCAATGTTGACTGTACAACAGCTTCAACCTACTGTAAATGATATCCAAGAGCTCCTAAAAAGTGGAGAAATTGTAGGATACCATCGTGGCTCATATGTCAAGGGACTTTTGGAAGAATTAGGTTTTGGCAGATCCAAGATCAAGCCCTATGATACCCCTGATGATTTTCACAATGCACTTTCAAGAGGAAGCGGCAATGGTGGTATTGCTGCTCTTGTGCATGAAGTTCCATACATTAAACTGTTTCTTGCAAAACACTGTGAAGCTTACACTATGGTTGGTCCAATTTATAAGGCTGCAGGTTTTGGATATGTAAGTCAAACTGCATCTAATATGTTTTTTTTGCACATCTCTAGAGATACTATGAATGAGTTCAGTTAGTTTATTAGAAAGAAACAAAAGGCATAGCATTCATGTGAAATACAGCATCCTATAGTTCTTCTCTTGGCCTTTATGTCCTATTAAATTCTTTTGTGTTATCAAAATGTCTAGAGTCTAGACATAAGACAAGACATGAACCACCGTTGCCATAGTTGCAAGGCATATCATTCATGTGAAAGACAACATTCTAATATCCTATAGTTCTTCTCTTGGTCTTTTATGGTCTTGTAAATTCTTGTGCCTTGTCAAAATGTCCAGAGTTTAGACATATATGCAAAAATGCAATGTTATTTAATCATTATTGCATAAGACATGAACCACTGTCGTCATTGTTACATATGAGTCATTAAAATGGCTATGTAATTTGTCCAGGCACTTGCAAAGGGAAATCCTCTACTCGGTGACATCTCAAAGGCAATGCTCAATGTAACAGGGGGGGATACTATTATTCAAATTGAGAAAAAATGGATGGGGTATCAAAATGACTGCCAGAACGTGGGTCCTATCACAGGTTCAAGCAGCCTTACCTTTGCCAACTTTAGAGGACTGTTCATCCTAACTGGAGCTGCTTCAACTTCTTCTATCTTGATAGCACTGATAATTTATGCCTACAAAAAGCAGCACAGGTCAACAAAAGTCATGCAAAATGATAACAAGCAAGTAGGAAATAACAGAACAGATGGAGAAAATAATGAGCCTCAAGATGGAAATCAAGGAGCAGTAACTGAAGAATCTGTCCAGTTTGGAGCTGGTTCAGAACAGGTGTGTGATAGTAATCCTCACATAAGCCCAGCTACTTGCAATGATTCAGCTGACATTCACAGGGGTGAACCATGCACTGTTCTGTAAGCAGAATCCATCTGAAGTTGACCTTTTTCTTCTACTGGCTTGCAATGATATCAGTCCTAAAAGCCAATGAACTCACCAAATCCTAGGATTCAATAGATTCTTGTAAATAACCTGTCAAGAGCTGGTTAAAGTGAATAAAGTTGACTATTCATAGTTTGGACTGTTAGTCGGAGTCATTGTGACACTTGAAACATCCTCCTGATAACAACTTCAAAATTGCCTATGAAGAAACTGATCTGATTGAACGTTGCTACGGTACAAACCCGCATCCACTACTTTTTAGAGACACAGCACCCCGTAATAATAGACATAAAACACACACACGAACAAGAAGAAGAATCATTTGGTTGGCATTCTGTCGAACACCTGCACTGCATCAGCTACAACCGATTGCGCAGCGCTCTACCCGCACCAATCCGGACAGGGATTCGGTGACTTGCCTTCAGCAAGTCACCGCGTAACTGGCGGTAAAAGACAAATCGAGGCACTGTAGCAGGGAACTGTATAATCACTGTAGCGATTGTACTGTATCCCGAGCACTGTTTTGTGTGCTGTACGGTTACTGTGCCATGCGAATCTGGACCGTTGATCTCGTGATGGACGGTTCACAGGGAGTCGCAAGGTACCGGTACAGTGCTCGGTGACTGAATCCCGATCCCACCAATCCATCAACATCTCCATTCTCCAGATCTTAATCCGGGGGGCACGTAAGTTCCGGAATCGCGGGTAGTTGTCGCTCCAGTCACGAGCTACGCATACCGAAGCGAATCACTGAGCACCCGGAATACGGCTGCCAGCGCCACAGGCGTTTCAGGTTTGATTAGGCAGAGCAAGCGAGAAGGCGGCCAGCCGGCCAGGGAAGCAGAAGCGGCTGCAGGCGGCGGAAGCGCATAGCACGCACACCGATCAAGCGTGTGATCAGGAGGGTATTAAACACTTCGCTGGCCGTGGCCGTCAGCCGCGCGTGGCGGGGTTCGGTGGTTGATGCGGCTCGAAGATATGCAAAGCGCGTGAGGGTCAGAGCAACTAGACTTTTGTCCTTACTAGTTATAGACTTTTGACGGTCTCTCTGTTTGGTTATTCAAGCACAGTCACTCTCTATTTCGGATTTCTCGCTAGCAAAATATAGAAAAGAGAATAGATCTCTAGAGTGCATACAAGATATAAAAAACTTGTTGGAAAACATGAAGATATAGAAAACGAATTTTATACAAATGATTTTCTAAAGGAAAAAGTATACATAACCCCCCACCTATGGGGGGTGGAACACATCACCCCCCAACCTATAAAACCGGATACATCACCCCCCAACCTTTTCAAAACCGGACAAATCACCCCCTGAAGTGGTTTTGAAAGGCGGTTTGCTACAGTAACAGCGGTTTTGTATTTTTTTTCTTTTTTGTTATTTCGGCTGGAGCTTTGAAAAATCATAGTAAATCACAGAAAAATCGTAAAATGGAAAATCTAATTTTGTTGGACTCCACATGAGTAGATCTACATAGTGAACATATAATATGGTATGCTTTAGTATATTTTTTTACATCTATGAATTAATTATAGAAAAGAATAGATCTAAAGCTACAACAAAAAAAATGTTCTAAAGCATACTATATTATATATTCACTGTGTAAATCTACTCATGTGGAGTCCAACAAAATTGGATTTTCCATTTTACGATTTTTCTATGATTTACTATGATTTTTCAAATCTTCAGCCGAAATAACGAAAAAGAAAAAATACAAAACCGCTGTTACTGTAGCAAACCGCCTTCCAAAACCACTTCCAAAACCACTTCAGGGGGTGATTTGTCCGGTTTTGAAAAGTTTGGGGGGTTATGTATCCGGTTTTATAGGTTGGGGGGTGATGTGTTCCACCCCCCATAGGTAGGGGGGTTATGTATACTTTTTCCTTTTCTAAATGATAATTTAAAAAATGAGTTTTAAAGAGACTCTTGGAGATCTCTTGCTCGATGGTACTGTATGCATCTCACGTAGTACGAAACAAACTTCGAACCGCATCCACTAGCGTTACTCGGTCGATGCTGCTGCTGCCTCATGGTAGTGGATGCGTTCAGAGTTTAAGCATCTCACACGGTACTGCAGCCACTAGCCTCATCGTACTGTATGCATTCAACTCTCGATATGCAAATAAATTGTCACTATTTTCCATCGGCTTAAAATTTTAGGATCGGCTAGACAGCGCTATAGGTATCAAATAATCAAATAGGAGGCTTTGGGTTCAAATACACAGAAGAATGGAAGGAGTGTTCAGGAAAGGGAGCAGCAGGAAAATAGAGAGAACTTGTCTAGAGCTCCTTCACAAATCAGTGGGGAAAAACTTCTACATTCCAAATCCAACTCAGAGATTAGACAATCACATTCAAATTCATCAGCATCGCCACATCCTAAGGGCTCATTCGGGTCGTGAAATTGCTCCACCTGGATTGAGATCAATATACCATGAACTTTATGATAGTTATAATAAGAGACCGGAATTTATTTCGGATGGAGAACCAATTTACTTATGATAGGGACAACAAAAGACCCAGATTGTTCCTCCACCTCTTCCAGTGGATTGATTTTCGGTCTCTTGTTGTCTCTATCCTGGGTAAATTGGTTCTTCATCCGAAATAAATCCCAATGCAGTCCTAACCCTCACCTCAGCTAATTTCCATAACATTTAATAGGGTGTTATGTCAAAAAAAATCTGATGCGGCAGTCTACTTAACAAAGAGAAGAAAAACATCCGAGACGAACTAAGAAACGAAGTTGACTCGTCAACCGAGACATGAAGAAACGGCGATTTTGCGTTGGGTGCCTTTCCAGTTTCTAGCCACGGGACCCACCGTTGGATTGGCCGAGCAAGTGACTGCGCCGCTGCCATGCCCATCCTCTCCCACGCCGGACTGCCGGAGGGACGTAGCCGCGCGCTTCCCTCAAGCCCGCCGACCGCACGACCTTGGTGTAGCCCCCGCGCGAAGCTTGCTGCTGACGATGTCGCATGGTCTTGAGCTGCCGGTCATGTGTGTGCTCCCGAGAAGAAAAGATTCAGAGAGAGAAGGATATGAACACATAAATTGTGCAGGCAAGTGCTTCTTGCTTGTTATCTCGATGGAGAGAATAAGTAGGAGAATGGAGATGAGCTGCTGCCGTGCTTGTCTGCTAATATTTGCTTGACGGAAAAGAGAAGGGACGAGAGATTTAGCGTAACAACATATTGGCAATTTGGGATTGTTGAAAAAAATCAGAGAAAATGGGAGAATCGGTCGAGCTCCAAGAAAACACTATCATCCATGGCAGAGCATATGCTCCTGCGTGTGGTGGTGTTCCCTTGAGTTACCTTCGGCCACATCTCCCCTACAGTCCGGCACGGATCTGAGAGAAACGGGGGAGCAAAACGGAGTAAGAGGGGAGAGAACGATTAGAGAATTAATTAGGGACCCACATTAAGAAACTGTGCATTATTGGGATCTATAGTTTCTAGATGCAGTTTTTTTTGGTTGACATGACAGTATGGAAACTACTCATAGAAACCATGGGTTGAGACTGCCCTAATTGTAACTATCATAAAGTTCATGCTATATTAATCTCGGGTGAATGCACTCCTGCAAGCGACAACAAAAATTGCAGAGAGATGGCCATGCTACAAAATGCCGCTGCCAAGTTTATCCCTCCACGCCGAGTAACCGTGCCGGTTCTGGTTTCCCATGGCACCTGGAAGGAGGGTCGCGTCCTCGACGACGATGTTAGAGCCTTGGTCTATCCTGTACGACACATCAATGCCTTCGAGATGGAGGTGGTAGACGACACCAGAGCAGGCTCTGCCCTCATGGTCCTCACCAGCCTCTTCACTGCAATGGTCATCGGCATTGCCTTGTGTGTTCACTTGGTGGGGACGGATCCGCTGTGAGATCGACCTGATGTCCCAGGAGAGGACCTGCTTGATCAGATCCTGGAACTCGTCTGCTGAAGCGTAGAGCGACTGCTTCTGCAGAAAGAAATAAATAGATTTTGAAATGTAAGCCCAATAATTACTTGCAGTTGGCCTATGTGATACTTCTTCTCTTTTGGGGAAAAAACTTGCAATTTAATTGCTACTCAACACATACAGTGCAATTTTGTATTATCATAAGAGAACGCATTGGTATAACTTACAGCATGCATCCAGCAAGTGGGAAGCACAGAAATGAAGTGTTCAGAGAAATGGATAGACTCCACGCCTAATGCACCATCAACCTGTTTCAGCAAAATACTTAACATTAATAGGTGATGAAAAAATAACTCAATTGCATCATTTCAATAAATGGTAGAAGCAAGCCTGCTGCCATGAAGGTTTAGTGTAGCAAATGAACTACATGGTGATATTTGACAACAGAACAAAAAAATTTAAGAGACACTGAGTTTTTTTCTCCCCCTTGAACATGGCGCTATGAGATCTAAGCATGCCATTTAGCCAGCGCAGCTGAGCTTTCAGCCTACATTACCTGAACCCATCAGGTCCAGATCTTATTCTAAAGTATCACTCAGAACTACAGATCACAGCAGAAAAATTTTACCAAGTGTAGACTGTAGAGTACTGATTGTATGAAGACGTATAGAGGATTAGAGATAAATAACTAATTAACCTTTATAAGGCTATAGGGTACAGGATGAAGGTGATCCACAAAAATGCAATGCTGTTATAAAAATTGATAAGAAAAATAAAGTTTAAGGGATGAGAAATGAGCGAGCTGACATGCAAATATGCAATATAGCGAATACCTCTAACCAACTGGGAACAGCTGCACCTTTAACACTGTCGGAATATGGCAGGTACGGTTTCATATCAAGCACAGGCTGTCAATATAGGATTAACATATCAGGAAGAGCTCACAGCTGACATTGCCAGATTATACCAATTCTCTGTATAATGCTGGACCATAAAAGCACTTAAAATGGTACCGTGCCATCAACCAAATCTACTCCAGAAAGCAAAACAGCATGCCCATCCACCGCCTCCACCTGTAAAAGTTTGAAATGAAAAGAAAAAAAAAACTCAGCACATAATAGCATGCTTTACAAGATCAATAAAACTAGGCAATATCCCAAAGCGAATAGAATTGTTCATACTCGAGCATACACAGTAGTGTGTGTATATATACGTATTTACTCAGTACAAAATCCAATCAACTTATGCCTTTCTTATAGTTAAAGTGACACAATAGCATGTTTTGGTTGCAAGAAAATCATTTTGAAGAGCATCCATGTCGTGAAATCTGCGCACAAAACCATCGTTCACACCATAGATAACAAGCAATATATAGACAGCAATCATTACAATTATTGTCAGCCTAAAAGTTTGCAATTTCTCACTCATAACACTGATATCCTTAATATGTGTTCAAGAAAGCAGTGACAATTGGAGACAAATATTGGACCATTTCACTTAACCATTGTACTGCACAAGACATATGGGAAATAAGAGGAAGGCTAATTGGACTCAACAATCTTCTTACCTTTGCTACACTGAGTCCGATTGGATTAGGCCGATGTGGCGACCTAGTTGCCAAAACCCCCATCTTGCCCCCTTTCAATCTCGGTACCCTTACCTTCCATAGAAGATTTAATCAGTTCCGCCCATATCCATTACAACACTTAAGAGAAAAAAAAAAATTCCACCAAGAAAGGAAGCCAGTGAAGGACTGAGAACACAACCATACCTTTGCCTTTAGCTTGGATCTAGCAGGATCTTTCCACATCTTATCAAGATCGGTGTTCAGATGGAAAACATAAATGATCCAGCAATGAGAGTAACTAGCTAGTCCCTCCAGTGCTGCTGCTGGGACTCGGGCTGGATCAAGCGCCACGGTTGCCCTGGCCAGCGTCACCACAAGAGGCTGCCTTGGTGTACCGTTCCTGGTATTGTACATCAATGAAGCAATAAAATTAGGTCCATAGCTCGGTTTGCACACATGAACAAATCCACAGCAATCACTAACTCCAGTTTGTTTTTTTGAGACGATCACTCACTCGCCGATGAGTAACTCACTATAGTTACTACCCAACAGATTGACTGAATGCTAGAAAGCGTGAAAAATAGGAACAAAATTGAAGACAGACAGCACACCTAGTGGAGAAGCAGGACTGGACAGTGCCAATGGGCGCCATCGGGTAGGATGCCGGGGCGGCGGCGGCTTTGGGCGGCCTCGCCTCGTCGGATCGGGGCTCCTGCTCACTCAGAGCCTTCCTCAACGACTGCGAGCAAGAGGCATGATTCAGCAATCAGCAGCATGAGTCAGATCAAAGAGGAAGTGCACACGGCTTGAACGCGCGACAGCTTGCTTGAGCGGAAGGTCGGCGATCTCACCTGCTGGGCGCGCACCCTGCCGCGGCGCTCGGAGGCGGCCTTCTCCCCGGCGGCCGCCAGCGCGGCCTCCAGTTCCTGGACCCGCGCGGCCAGGCGGCCGCATTTTCGCCTGTAGAGCAGGCCTGCGGGGGAGGCACGTCGGTGCGGTAGGAGAGGTTTAGTATTTGATACTTGGAGGAATAGAAGATGAGGTGATACAAGAGCACGAGAGTACTTGAGAGGGCGATGGCGGCGGTAGTGGCTGCAAGGGCGGCGGCGGCGAGGCTATGCGGCGGCGCCATGGCGAAAGCAGGAGCCGCCGAGGCCGCCTTCGCTAAGACATGGGCTCAAGAGGTAGTGGGCCGGGCTTCACAAAGTCGAAGACGGGCCAAACTGGTGGGTAGTAGGGAGTAGTCCGTTTGTCTGATCCACCAGAGTAGTGATACTCCCCACTAGTTTTGCAATTTAAGGGGCAAAGTGATACACTTTATAATTTGTATGGCGAAGACAATTTACTCGATAAACAATATCCAAAAGAACGAGATTAGGTGAAACCATTGAGAAATTTTTTTCCTAATTACAAATGGGTCTCACCTTAAGAGTTAAGACCCCCTCTAAAAGCAACTCCAAGAGACTCTCTAAATCCTTTCTAATTGCTAGTTTTAGATATTTTGATTAAAAAGGTACCTTTTAACAACCTCTCTATTTGGTTATTCAAACATAGTCACTCTCTGTTCCGGATTTCTCGCTAGCAAAATATAAAAAAGAGAATAGCTTTTTAGAGTGCATGCAAGATATAGAAAACGTGTTGGAAAACATAATGATATAGAGAACGATTTTTATGCAAATGACTCTCTAAGTGATGATTTAGAGAGACTCTTAGATGTTTTAAGGCTGTATACACTAGCAAAATTTTCAGATGACAGGTAGGATGCATAACAGCTCTTATTCAGTCACCAAGCTCGTCGGTATGCATTGGACCCGAGTCTGGTTCAATTTGGTTCTCCTGCGAAGATTAGCATAATGGTTATTACCTTTGTATGAATCGAATCAAAGTCTTACTCCTACATGCTTATAATTTATAAATTATAAAGGCTTTATTCGGTTGCGAGTTCTCTGTCATGCTGACAAACACAAGCCGACTCAGCTGGACGTATATAGCAATAAAAGTCCCTTTCGTTTTCTTTCCTGTGAATAACTCTCTCTGCCAAGACAAAGGTTGGACACATCGATGAACATCATCAGAAATTTCAAGATGATGGGGTATTCCGCTTTTGAAATTATTTCCAAGGTTTATTGCAGCATAGACTCAGCCAGGAATGCGGATTTTTCCTTAAAAGAGACAGACAAAGATACAGACAGCTGTGAGGCTTCATATATTTCATATATAAACATCCCTTTCAAACCGAACGTGTATCGCTTAGGTTTCATATATTTCATTTTTGTTCATATCAAACTGGGTCAATGTTTCAGTGCTGTTGAGTGTTGACCGAATCACTCCGTCACCCGCGGAACTCACAGAGAAATTTCACCTGCATTTACACCCACTGAAGCCTCGTTCGGTTAGACCTCAATTTGTAACCCAGAAGCCAGAACCTTTGAAAGGTATGCAGAGAGCAGAGCTACCAACCAGGAAGACAACCACAACTGGGAGAGCAAATAATTGAATTCTTGATAGGAACTGCAGGGAAAGACAAATTTTGATCAAGTAAAGTAATCTAGCAGAAATTTTACTAATGCTCAATTGAACTAATTAACACGAGAGACAGACAGCTTATACATCTATAACTAGTGCATCAGTGCAGAAAGGTTCTTCTACACTACAGACCTCATAGCTCAAGACATGGCCACAGCAGTTAGCATCACAATGTTCCTATTCTTGGCATTCAGGTCTGCAGTTGCGCAAAATGTTTCAGAAAATAAAGTAAAAGAATTCCATGTAGGAGTGATACTTGATTTGGGGACGACTGTGGGCAAGGTGGCACGTACAAGCATTTCAATTGCTGTCGAAGATTTCTATGCTGTCCATCCAAACTACACCACTCGGCTTGTCCTCCACGTCAGGGACTCCATGAGTGATGATGTTCAAGCTGCAACAGAAGGTATATCTCATGCTCAGTTAGGACTTAGCATTTCAGAAGTTCGGTATTTTGAAAACAGCAACAGAATTGTAAATAGTATATAAATGTGTTGCACAGAATAAACAGAGAACTCCATATGTGAAAGAGGTAGGAGGGGTGCTAAGATTAGCCAATTCATAATGTAAGCAGTTCGATATTCTTTGTATAGTAATAATGGGATAATCACAAACAATTAAATATGAATTTTCAACTACAGCCCAGCTGAAATACATTAGCATGTACCAAAGAAGGAATATACATCTAACAGCCTTGGTGCATAAAACAGGCAGCATCAATACATTTGATTAAATATTGCAGAGATTAGGAGATGGGAAACACCACACACCCTAATGAGAGGGGGGGGGGGGGGGGGGTTGACCTTTTATATATATAGCCAATGTGGCTTGGTATACAAGGAATACAATCAAGTATATAGCAAGCAAATAAACACATCATAGCTAATAAATATGTTTTTTTAATAGTACAGTTACAAGGAACTGGCAATAATGTCTTGAAAACCACTTATGCAATGGAAAAACATAACATATTTATATCTTTTGGCACCTAATTATGTCGACGATGTAGGGAAATTTCCCAATATTTCCTTCATTTTAGATACTGCATTAATCGGGAGGAAACAAAGCTCCGCATGTCGTTGCATTAAATTGAAATGAATTTAACAGTAGCATTCTGTTCACATTATTGCCAGTGCAACCATATGCAAACAACCTTTTTGACATGTTAAATTGCTATAGATTACATCTCAGCTGTGTAGTGAATGAATTTAGTAATCCCTCCATGTCTCGCAAATTCTACTTTGATCGAGCTATTCAAAGTGATTCAATTATAGGTATAGAACTTCTGAATATAAACATTTGCTTCCATTAAAAAAAACTCAAGCCTGTGCCTGCATGCAATTCTACAGTTAATGATTTGCTGGGGAATTACAATGTCCAAGCTATTATTGGCCCACAAAAATCTTCTCAAGCTGTGTTTGTATCAGCTCTTGGAAATAAGTATCATGTCCCAATTATCTCATTCACAGCAACAAGCACATCTTTATCTTCCCGTGGTCTTACATATTTTGTTAGAGCAACAGCAAATGACTCTGCACAAGTGAATAGCATCGCCTCTATAATCAAGACCTATGGTTGGAAAGAGGTGGTGCTTATCTACGTAGACAACGATTATGGTAGAGGTATTATACCACACCTTGTTGATGTCCTCGAAGGAATAGATGCCCATGTTCCTTACCGCAGTGCAATAGATCAATTGGCAACAAGTGAACAAATAACCCAAGAACTTTACAAGCTGATGACAATGCAAACAAGGGTCTTTGTTGTGCACATGTCCTCGTCCTTGGGTTCTCTCTTCTTTACAAAGGCAAAGGAAATCGGGATGATGAGCAAAGGATTTGTTTGGATCATAACAGATGGACTAGCACATCTCATAGATTCACTGAATCCTTCAGTCAAGGAAGCAATGAATGGTGCCTTGGGGGTTGAGTGCTATGTGCCTAAATCAAAACAACTTGAAAACTTCACTGCAAGATGGTATTTGAGGTCCAGAAATGATCACCCAAATGACCCAACATTAACATTAAGCATCTTTGGACTATGGAGCTATGATACTATCTGGGCAGTAGCACAAGCAGCAGAAAAGACGAAGGTTATTGAAACAAAATTTCAAAGGCCACCTGCACTGAAAAACTCAACAAGTTTGGAAACCTTAGAAAATTCAAGAAATGGTCTGGCAGTCCTAAACGCAATCTTGCAAAGTAAATTCAAAGGTTTAAGTGGTTACTTTGACCTGTCAGACGGGGAGCTGCAAGTTTCCATGTTTCAGATAACAAATGTTGTTGGAAAATCACATAGAGTAATAGGGTTTTGGAATGCACAAAATGGAATCTCACAAGAACTGGATCAAACGAGATCAAACACAGCACACTGGAGCACCAAACATGATTTGAATATTGTGATTTGGCCGGGAGAAACTACGAAGGTGCCGCGAGGCTGGGAGATTCCAACAAATGGGAAGAAACTTCAAGTCGGCATAATCATAGGTGGTGGGTATCCAAAATACATAGATGCTGATGAAGATTCCCTTACAGGTGTGGTTAAAGCAAGTGGCCTTGCAATTGACGTATTTGAAGAGGCAGTAAAGAGACTTCCTTATGCACTCCCTTATGAATACATAGTATTTAACACCACAGAGAATGTAAGCTCAAGCTACGATGATTTTGTCAATCAAGTATATCTTAAGGTACAGAATACTGCTTAAGTTTTCCTTTTCAAGTTGAAACAAAAGGTTGCACAGACTTATGCTTTCCAAGATCTGATTTTTCTTATACCATGTCGTTACATCAGATGAAGTTTAAACTACTATTTCAGTACCATGTTACTTCAGTTCTTCAGTGAATGATCTTAATACCATAATAGGAGAAGAAATGAAATGTAAGCCATTTCCAAGCTTACAATACACGTTTGGTAGTAATTCTTCCAGTTATAAGATGAAATTATGGGTGGTAACATGTATTTTTGTACAAATTGCATTCTTCTGTATTTTATGTTGTACAACTGACGACACAGTTAATTATTTCTGGGGTATTTGCCCATGCCTACTCTTCAAAATGCCATTGCAACGTCTTTTGAGTAAATATGGTGACAAGAAATTTTCATGAAAGAAGGTTGTACCAACAGAAAATCATTTTTGCATGATTAGCTGTTAACTGCTCAACATTGTTTATTAAACATAACTACATAAGCCTTTGTTTTCACAAAATATTCCTAGAGGTCAGGCATTCTATCTGTTTAACAATTTTGTTTGACATCCTGACAGAACTACGATATAGCAGTTGGAGACGTAACAATTAGGTATAACAGAAGTTTGTATGTCGACTTCACTCTGCCATACACTGAATCAGGAATAGCAATGGTTGTTCCTGCCAAGGAAAGCATCAATAAGAATACATGGATTTTCTTGAAGCCACTGTCACCCGGCATGTGGTTTGGAACAATCATACTCTTTATCTACACAGGCATTGTGATATGGTTGTTGGAGTTTCTAGGCAACAACAAGAATGTGCATAGACCAATTCCCAGACAGATAGCTACAATGATATATTTTTCGCTGTTTGAAGAGAGTTGAGTACACTTATCGCAATATTGTACCCAGTAAGATTTTATACACATAGATTACAGCAAACTGACCAGGTTGATCTGCCTTATTTTTTTTTCCTGGAAAGTTACTTTCACACACCAAAACTCAGAAAAAAGAGAAGTACATTGTGGTTCCGCTGAATGCACTAGGTTCATAAGCCATCTCTCTTAGAACTCAGTACAAATAGGGTAAGAAATTTTGTATTGAGATTTGAAAAATATCAAGCCCATATGAATTCAGAAATACAAGATGGAATTGATTACCACCATAAGCATGTACGTGTATTCCCAAATCATGATACTCTGTCCGTTCATTTTTAGTAGGCATATTAGGATTTGAAAAAGGTCTTTAGAACGTATTTATCTCACACTATAACATCAATTGCAACATAATTAATGTCATATTAAAAGATATTTGAAATATGAATCTGCCCGTATAACTTGTGTACACTATAATTTTGACTAATTGTTGGTAAAAAAATATAAAGCTAGACTTTTAAAAATCCTAATACGACAACTATAAACGAATGAGTGGAGTATCTATAAATTAATTTTACTTTTCTGAAAAAATTAAGATATCTCAAAATTACATTAACTCTTGATGCAACTTGTGCAGAAGAGAAGATGAAACGCCTTATCTCTCGGATGGTATTAGTCATATGGCTGTTTTTTCTTCTGGTACTGAAGTCAAGCTATACTGCAAGTTTGACGTCCATGCTAACTGTGCAGCAGCTCCACCCAACTGTAACAAATGTTGAACAACTTCTAACAACTGGAGAATGTGTTGGTTATGCACGTGGTTCTTACATCAAGGGTCTTTTGGAAGAACTCGGTTTTCACACGTCAAAGATCAAGCCATATGAAAGCACTGAAGCTTATCACAGTGCACTTTCCAGGGGAAGTGAGAATGGAGGTGTCGCTGCCATCGTAGATGAGATCCCGTATCTCAAATTATTTCTTGCAGAGCACTGCAAAGGGTACACCATGGTTGGGCCAATATATAAGGCTGCAGGTTTTGGATATGTTAAGTTTAACCGTGTATATATTTTGGAATACCGAGGTTAATATTTAAGTTTGTAAATCAATGCATTAATAGCCTGAGCAGGGGAACATGAGTTTGACAAAAGGGTTTATCTCCTTCCTCGGCATTGCAGAAGGGATCGCCTATAATCGGTGACATCTCACAGGCAATCCTCAACATAACGGGGGGAGACACTATCATTCAAATTGAGAAGAAATGGATAGGAGATCAAAATAACTGCCAAAATGTGGGCACCATCTCTGGTACAGGCACACTCACCTTTGACAGCTTTGCAGGACCCATCATTGCAACTGGAGTTGCCTCAACTACTTCTCTTGCGATTGCCTTGATAATTTATTTGTGCAAAAAGAAACAAGTAGAACCTGAAAAAGGTGACTCGGATCAAATATTTCCACAAGAAAATAAAGATGGTGGGGACGAAAAAAGGCAATGGCAACAAGAAGCCGAAGCCCGAGGGATGCAGGAACAAATATACAAGGTCATGCGCAATGGTCCCCTTGTCATTTACAGAGGTGAAGCGATTCCTAGCTCACGGGTATCCAGTTCAGCTCGATTTTAGCTCAGTTGAATTAATTAAGCTTTCCAGAGCAAGGTTTTGTTTCGATATTTGAGATTGTATTGTATCATATAATACTTAGCCTAGAAGTATTGGTAGTTAGCTGGAACTGGCTTGTAATTGCAGTTTCAATAAAATGTAAGGAAAGTATCCCACTAGGCAATGCTGACCGAAATTTCGTGGTTTCTGGATAGTAACTTTTCCTCTAATAGGGCTTTGTTTAAGGCTTTAAGGTAGAGGGAAGCTATTTGTCGCGCGAAATAGGAGTAGGCAATTGCTAATCAGAATCAGCTAAATGAAGAACAAGCTGATAAAATAGGCGCAAAAACGGAGTAAACCGAGTCTCTTGGGTTGAATTGTCTCTCCTACTGTCCTCCATCCTACTGGTCCCTCATAGGCAGAGCCCGAGCAATCTCAGTACCTGCAGGAAGCAAAGTTTAAGCAGCCGCATGATAGGTCAACACTCAACAGCAAACGAGCTAACCGTCGGAAGCGGCGACCTGGTCTCCTGAACTCAGACGAGTCCGCGGGGAGCCCGGCGGCGGCTCTCTCTGCTGGCAGGACTTCCGTGCCAGCGGCCGCATGTGGAAAAGACCTAACACCCTGTTTAGTTCCTTTTAAAAAAAATTATCTATCATATCAAAGAAAATCTTTCGTTCTATGGAGTATAAAACGTAAAATAAAAACTTATTACACGGATGGTTTGTAAATTGTAAGGTGGATCTAATAAACCTATTTAATCCATGATTTGTAACATTGATAGTGCAGTAAGCATTCGTTAATTATAGATTAATTACTATCATTAGATTCATCTCGTGATTTTCAGACGAGATCTGTAGTTAGTTTTATTATAATTAGTTTTATTATCAGTCTTTGCAAAAGAAATTCAGCAAAAATTATTGGGCCGATCTTTCAGTAGCCAATCTTCTTATGGGCCAAAATCGATGGGCTCTATAGGAAACTTGTTAGCGGGCATTTTGAGGCGAAAATTGAAGGGAATGGAGGGTCCATTTGTAGCACAAGATTTCCTTTCGTTCCTTCTGAGTTAGTGCTCACTCAAAAAAATGACTCTCATATTTGGAGACTAGATGCCTCGGTACAGTACACAGCTAAGTCGGCCTACATGGCATTCTTCAATGGAGCTATCAAGTTTGGACCATAGCGTAGAATCTGGAAGTCTTGGGCGTTAGCCAAGTGCAAAATTTTTCTGTCGTTAGCAGTGCGAAACAGATGCTGGACAACAGATCGTTTGGCAAGGAGAAATCTTCCCCATCCAAAGCGTTGTCTGTTGTGTGATCAGGAAGCTGAGGATGTTCAACATATATTGACCACTTGCTTATTCACCAGAGAGTTTTGGTTTCGCATTCTTTCAAGATTTAATTGGCAACATTGTGTTCCTTCACGTCATGAACTCTTCTTCTCAGAATGGTGGAGAAAGAGTACCAGAAAGGTCACGAAAGCTGAACGAAAGGGTTTCAATACACTGGTTGTATTATGCACTTGGCTCATTTGGAAACACCGAAATGCATGCGTGTTTGAGAAAGATAGCCCGAGTTTAGAGATGTTGTTTCAAGCCTTCAAAGATGAACACCAGGCCATTTGTAGTGCATGGCAGGTGCTCGGAACCTTCACTACTTGAGTGTTGGCCATGCTATGGATTAGGCTAGTGCAGTTTTGCCTTAGTTTTCTTTGGTCAGGTCTATCCTTGTGTATGTGTTTTTTTTAACAAAAAAACTCCTACTCTTGTATATCAGCCTCTCTGTGGGAACCTTCCTTCGAAAGTCCCGAGGTTACCTGTAACAGGCCCTGGATCAGTAAGCTAACCCGGATCTCATCAGAGATTTGCATCAAAAGCAATATATAACGTATAAATAACTAGTTTTTTACCTTTTCTAGCGGAAGGCGGGGCTGGCACTTATTCCGTAACGGGAATGAGCTAAAGCACCATAAAGGCCCAACCCTGTGTATCAACGAAGGCAAGACTGAGTACAACGATACTCAGCATGTTCTTAATGAAGAATTAATGACATGAGAGGTTATGCATAAAGCCAGTTGTATTGCTTAAGCACTTATAAAATGTAGTTTGGGCCCTGGAGGGGAAACCACCCATCCCTGCCAGTTCCCTGTGATTATGGCAGCGACCCTACTGATCCTGCAATCACATTCTCTCAATCTTTCCCTATAGTTCTTATCTGGCTAATCACCAAGAGCTTTAACCAAATGGGTTATTAACCGAGAACCACGGCTATTCGAATAGATTATACACTCTGTAGAGGTTTGTACTCTATGATTATACGGTCAGACAGCCGTACCATGGCCTATGGTCATGTCGTCCTACAAGATTTATACCCGCTGGCGTCTATCTCTAGACAGCATTCCCTAGGTCCATCCACGAATAATGCTGGGTTCTGAACTGGGGCTACTAACATCCGCCTTGCGAATATCAACCCGGGTAGTGCATGCAATATTATGGCCTCTGGCCCACAGGGTCTTTGACCCTCTACTCTAGTCAACCCGTGCCGACCAGACCCAACCCTCTGTCTGGGTCTGTCTCCAGCATGCCCATTTCCCGACTTGGCAACCGTGCATGACTAGGCACCGAGAGCTACTCGGCCTCTGCCACAGCCGGCAAACTGTACCAATCATACGGCTCCTGTGGGATGGATTATTAGGTTCAGCTAGCGGGGTGTGAATCAAAGCCTCACATTACAGGGCATTCCCGACGGCTATGCCCTTTTTGGCCCGTATAGTCGTACACGTCAAAGGAAAGACTTTCTCAGAGAACCGATCCTTAATCGACTGGGGTAAGCTTCCGAATAGGAGCTTCTCACAAGGCTATTCGTCTTACCCCATGTCTTCTAAACTCTCTGTTGCATCTCGCGTCGAGAGTATTATGTGGCATTTATGTGGAAGGTTGTTATTAGCAGGGCTAAGCATAGCTAAGGTTATTTCCTAGGGTTTTAGGGAAATAACTAGGCTATATAGTGGCTATCCCTAATGCCTACCCTTTATAAAATAAATGTTGGGTTTATTCTTATGAAAACAGTATTTTGAAAGCATGACCAAGGAGGTTGGTGTTAAGACTTGTCTTTATTAGAGTTCTTATCGCATACGCTTATCGATGCCGACCAGGCTGGGGTTTCTGGCACCTGGAAACCCTGGCATCTTTATCGGAGCCTGGTCAAGCCGTCGGATGCTAGAACATAGAAAATAACAATCAATATAGCAATACACCAATCAACTCGTAAAAGGGGAAATAATAGAAGGAGGGCGAATGATTGTCCTAACATTTAGAGAGGATTTCTAGATACCTAGTTAATAATTTATTAATTATATAAAATAATTAACGACTTGGGGGAGAGGGTTCTAAGGAAGATTTGCCTGGTAAATTGGTGAGTAATTTCCCTAGAAACGTCAAAGATGGTAATTATTGATATTCCAGGAATTATATAGATTTCTAAGAAATGATTCCCGAGCAATCGATATGGATTTTTAGAATATCCTTATTTGTCTGTGGACATTATAATGGCTAGGGTTTCATTGATCCCTAGGGGTTTATGGATGGAGGATGGTACGACAATTAGGGTTTCGGGCGACGTAATGGTCGGATTTCCTATTATTCTAGATTTCGTACGGGCATTATAATGGCTAAGCTAGGCTTAGGATATAAATATTAGGGTAATAAGCATATGGAAATGCTTAGAATAATCTCTAGTATTTTTGAGAATTTTCTGAGAATTTGTTGGGTTAAGACATGGAAAGGGTAATTTTCTGGGTACACTAACGAAGTCTTTCTATTGGTTAAAACTAGCATGATTGAGTTTAGGTTCTAATGACATGCTAAAAATGATTGGATGGCACTAATAAGCTTAGAAACATATCTAGTATTTTTGGAGAATTTTTGAAAAAGAGGAATGGCTCTAAATAGAAATTGGTGTGCACTTACCAGGTGTACCTAGCAATTTTATAACTACTGGCGCAAGGGGTGGGGCCGGCCTAGTACTGTATGGTGCGCCGCTCTCGTGGACCTTCGTGGACCGGGGCTATGGCTACCCGGTCTACGTGGACCGAGTCCACCCGAGGCGGGGTTGCCTTCGCGTTGTGGGCCGGCCTTGGGCCAGCCATGGGCCGGGGTTGTGGCCGGGTCTGCGGTCTTTGTGCTGAGGCCACGCGGCTGGGGAAGTGCCAGGCCCGCTTGTCAGCCAGCAGGAGAGAGAGAGAAGAGACCCAGCAGGGTCGTCTTCCTCCCCGCTCCTGTCCGCCATGGGAGCCAGGGGAGGAGCTCGGGGTTTCGCCCGATCTCCGAGTTTCGGTCACCGCGGTCTGAGCGGAGGGTACAGGCGTGGAGAGGAGAACGAGGGGGCTCCATTTCGGGTGCTAGCTTGGGAGTAGAGGGAAGGTGGAGGGGCGCTAGAGCTTGGCTCGGTTTCGTTTGTGGGCAGAGAAGAGGAGGGCGCTCTTCCTATTTATAGGCGGGAAGGAGGCCGTCGGAGCTCGCCATGTCGTGCTGCGGAAAAGGCCGGCGAGGTGCTTGCTCGGGGGTGGTCGGCGCCGCACCATGGATGCGGTGGAGCACGGCAGCGGTGACACGCGGCAGTCCCGAGCTCTGGAGCCTCATCACGGTCGTGTTGTGCGCATCGGGTGGCGGCGACATGACCGTAAGGGTAAAAAGCCTGCGGTGGTGTAGGGGCGCTACGGAGGAAGGGGGGATGGGAGCCGGTGCGGGCAAGGGGGGTCTGCACCGGGGGGGAGAGGAGAAAGAGGCGCGTGGCGCTTTGCGCAGGCCCGGCCCTGAATGGGGGCGAGAGGGGCGGCCGCCCCGGGCCCCCGAAGCCACGGGGCCCCATCCTAGGTACACATGCAGTATGCATACACACATTAATACACCGAGCTGTCCCAACTGTCACGCGTCCGAGCATCGAGTGCACCAAAGAAACTGCTGCAGCGCCGGGCCGCGCGGCCTGTCCGTGGCTCCGAGTGAATGAACTGTCGCAGCATCATCATGAGCGTCATCATGAGCTTCATATTTGACTTATGAATTTGTATAGTAGTAGTCCATCAATATTCTATAGATTGGACTTTGCCACATTGGTGAGGGATCTATTGATTGCACATTTTTTCAAAGTAATATGCATAAATTGTTTGATATGAATATTTGTATATGCTCGTTGAGTTTTTCATAACATTATTATTGTTATAGACGACCATTGTTGTTATGTTCTTATTAGTAGTCGCTCCATTTCAAAATATTACTATACTAGCGGAAGGGCACGTGCCTAGCTTACTAAATTAGTGATGTAATCAATATAGACTCTTTAGATTAATCTAGAGCGTTCGATCATCATAAAATCCGACGGTTTAGTAGGGATGAGTCCACCTGTTAAAATTTGACGAAGGACGAAACAAAATTTTTGTTGTCCTTTATAGTATACTACCAGAAGGGCACATGTTTAAAAAAAATACAGTGATGTAGTCAATATTGACTCTTTAGATTAATTTAAAGTGTTCTATCATCATAAAATCCGATGGTGTAGGAGTGATGCAATCAATATGGACTCTTTAGATTAATTTAGAGCGTGCGATCATCATAAAATCCGACGATGTAGATTAATTTTGACGAAGGTCGAAACAAAATTTCGTTGTCCCTTTTAGTATAGAGATGCAGGACCGGTTGAAGGGCCCCGGCTGTTTGTTTCGCCCTGGGCCCCCAAAATCTCAGGGCCGGCCCTGGCTTTGCGACGTGGTCGCGTGATGTGGCGCGGATGCGGGGCGGTTGGGCAGGCGCCGGCATGCGGCGGCGCTGTGCGACGGCGGCGGCGGACCGGCTGGAGGTGGCGGCGGCGCTGCTGGGCAGCCGGGAGGAAGGAGATGTCCGTGTGGGCCTCGGCCTTGCTGGGCCGCGCGTGCGTGCGTGGGCCGGGAGCGGCGTACGGACTGCTGGGCCTGAGGGAGAGGTGGAGGAGGGGAGCTGGGCCACGAGTGCGGGAGGGGCGAGCCGGGCCGGTGCGGGGAGAAGCTCGCGGGCCGGCTGAGGAAGGAGGAGAGGCGGGGAAGAGAAGTTCAGGGGTTGAATTCAGACTTTTAAGGTTGGGCTGAAAGGGAAAACTGGCCGGAAAACAGAGTTGCGGCCTGTTTACAAATAAAACGGGTTTCTATTTGTTTGAATGGGTTTAGGGTTTGAATTTGGATTCAAATTCGAATGAGATTTGGAAGACTTGTACCAGTTGGGTTCTAGAGACTTGGAGGATTTCCTAACATTCATATGCAACATTCATGACCATTTAAATGCATGATTTAAATTTGGAAATTACATTTGAATATTTGAGGGAGAAAGAGAACTATATTTGATGAAAGGAAATTATAGAAAATATGTATTTTATAATGCTTTAAAAATACGGGGTGTTACACCCTCACAGCTCGGCTCGGAGCGAGGGCTAATGCTTGTAAGGGGCCGACCTTTTTCTCTCTATTAATACAAAGATACGTAGCTCTCATGCGTATTCGAGAAAAAAATAACTTATTACATGGATCGTTTGTAAATTGTAAGATGAATCTAATTAACCTATTTAATCCATGATTTGCAACATGATAGTATAGTAACCATTCATTAATTATGGATTAATTACCATCGTTAGATTCATCTCATAATTTTCAGACGAGATATGTAATTATTTTTTATTATGAGTCTATGTTTATGTTTAATGCTTATAAATGATAAGAACATCTTTGAAAAAAACCCACAAATTTTATTGGGCCGAGTCCGCGGCGGAAGCGGCGACCTGGTCTCCTGAACGCAGACGAGTCCGCGGCGGCGGCTCTCTGCTGGCAGGACTTCCGGCCGCATGTGGCAAAAGACCTAACACCCGGTTTAATTCCTTTTCAAAAAAACTTTTACCCATCATATTAAAGAAAATCGTACGTTTATGGAGTATAAAATGTAAAAAAAATAACTTATTACATAGATGGTTTGTAAATTATGATATGAATCTAATGAACCTATTTAATTCGCGATTTGCAACATTGATAGTTGAGTAACCAGCCGCTAACTATGGATTAATTATCCTCATTAGATTAATCTCGTGATTTTCAGATGAGATCCGTAATTAGTTTTATTATGAGTCTACGTTTACTACTCCCAAATGGTAAGAATATCTTTGCAAAAAATTTCCGCAAAAATTATTGGGCCGATCCGTTAGCCAATCTTCTTATGGGCCAAAATTGATGGGCTCTATGAGAAACTTGTTAGTGGGCAGTTTTTAGTTTGAGGCGAAAATTGAAGGAAACGGAGGGCCCATTTGCAGCACGAGATTTCCTCTCATTCCTTCAGGGACGCCAAATGCGCATGATGTAGAAATTAGAGAGGTGTTGTCCTCGCAAGAATTCTGAAGTGTTGATGTTAAAGTGCCCTTGTGGGACGCCAACTTGACTGAGAACAATCAACACTTGGTACTAGTCCAAGATAATCCCTTGACAAGCTTGGACGGGTGCACACTTTTGCCTCGGATGATTGCTACTCCCCATCTGCCGAACGGGCAGCGACGCGTCGGGTCGGAGAGAGAGTGAGAGATAGAGAGGTGAGTAATTAAAGGGAGGATGCATGTATAAAATCAAATCCTAACGTGCAGGCCTAAAAAAGAATGCCATCCGTTTCTAGAGGAATCTTAAAGTTTAGCTATGATCCCGTAAAAAAGAAGACGAGGAGGATCGGAGGAGCTCTTCAAAAGGAGCACGCACGCGACGTGGTGAAACCTTTTTGAGGCACGTCTTTGGCCATTGGCCGCGCACATTGCTATGTGTTCTTCCCCCCGGGAAAAAGGATTGGAGAAGAAATGATGCCATGCCTTCAGCAGCCTTGTCTTCGCGCCCGACCGCAGAAAGAGAGCGTGTGCAGCATGCAGAATGGCGCGCATAGTGATCGGCGACTTTTTGACTCACGAGCGTGCCAGAAAAGTGTGGCGAGTAGCACAGGTTCTCTCTGCCTCGGATCACTCGAGAGCACGTTCCATAACTATTTTTTTGCCCGCTTGTAACGGCTCCGAAAGCGGCTTTAGGCCGGGGTCCGTGTTCGTGGAGGTGGGTTTTTCATTTTGGCCCTTTCTCAAAACTATTTTCATAAATGGACCCCCGACGAAACTATTTTTAAAAATGGATCTTTTTCTCGGCGTAGTGTCCGTTAACGCCGAGGTACGTGACTCGGCGTACCCCGATGCCACGCCGAGATATGCCATGCTGGAGTCACCGTGGCTAAGGGATGAAAGCTCGGCGTCGTATGAATTCACGCCGAGGTCACGTAGCTCGGCGTCACATGAATTCACGCCTACCGTAAAATCAACCTTCCCACATATGTATATTTGCACTTATGCGTCTATAATTTTGTAAAATGCGTAGAAAAATAAATATATATATTCAATTGACATGAGATCAATTTGGTTAGACTCGTGGTGTTATCATGGATGCAATTAAAAAAATATACGGACTCATATAATATTTGTCAAAATTTCTATAAATAATTATTATTCCAATTTTTCTTCTCGTTTTAATTGTCTAGAGACCTCTGAAATTCTTCAAACTCATAAATGTGTTGTATGGTTATACATTTTCCATTTTAACTATTTGGGAGCTAATATATGTTGCAGTGTAGTATTCAATTTATCCAGTTATGAATGTAAAAGTGGGTAACCTAGTTTGTTGTATGGACAAGTCCGCTAGTAGGGATAGGGTTGAGTCCTCGTCTGTTGCCCATGCTCCGCCTCTACTGGCCACGATGTCCGTCATGTGCGGCATCCGTTGAGCTCAGTTGGTTGCCCCGGCTATGTATAAGTGTCCCTATAAAAATCAATTGAACCACGTGTTGCATTCCTCATTCAATGAAGTATTGGAGAGCCTCGCGTTACAATCTCAGAATTCTCATTTTGGGTTGTCAATAGATAACACTAAACAAAATAAAAGATTTTATTATTTTTCTAAAATTCACAATTCGTTATTTACTTTTTATCAATTTAGATATGGAAAATGATTTTCTAAAATCAATTTGTTGTACCATGCACGTGACATGCACACCTTCACGTTCAGCTACTACCAAGTGCACCACCATAGACTTGTGCAATATCTATCCCACGTTCTGCTACACTCTTGTGTCGTCGTCATCGAATTACTTCCTCGATGTTTCTCCATAGTTCTCCGGCCAAGTAGTGTAGTATGATGTACTCCATTCTTAAATATATGACGTTTAGGACAAGCTCATTTGTTCAAAAATAAACTAAAGTGATTGTCCTAAACTTCATATATTCGAGAACAGAGATGTATTTATGTTTTGCATGTTTCTCTGGCCGTGGATGATTTTAACTCGTGTCTTCTAAGAGCAAGAGTTTAATGCGTGATTAATCAATACCAATTATGAAGTGTTAATCACTTGTCCAACTTTTGACATGATTATTGTCTATTTCATTTCACATAAAACAATAAACAATTCAAAAAAAGCGAATCCAATTTGTGCTCATTTTAAAAACTAGCGCAAAACGTTCATTAGCTTTATCTAATCATGTGCTTCGTCATCTAACGGCTGCAATCGCAAGGGAACGGGGACACAGGATACATTCTCCCGTATGCTAGCCGGTAACTAAGAGATATTTTACGTTGCCAAGAGATGAGTCTTGAGTCTTGATGTGTTTAAATGTGCAACTTTATTGCTTGGACGAGGGTCAAAGCTGGTCCCTGCCTACCTATATAAAGCAGCCATCAACCCCAGGCACTCTTAGACACCTCTCAAACATCACATTTATAATTTTGAAGAATTTCAGAGGTCTTTAGACAATTAAAACAGAATGGAAAAGTGAGCTAAGTGGCATGCATTATTTTCAAGCCTTTCGACATACACACCTAATTATTTATAGAAATTTCAACAAATATTATGAGTCCATATATTTTTTATTGCATCCATGATAGCAACACGAGTGTAACCAAATTGATCTCATGTTTGAATATATATTTATTTTTCTACGCATTTTACAAAATTATAGACGCATAAGTGCAAACATACATAGGTGGGAAGACTGATTTTACTACTGTAGCTCGTCGTGAATTCATGTGACGCCAAGCTACATGACCTCGGCGTGAATTCATGCGACGCCGAGCTTTCATCCTGTAGCCACGGTGGCTCCAGCGTGGCATCGGGGTACGCCGAGTCACATACCTCGGTGTTAACGGGCACTACGCCGAGAAAAAGGTCCATTTTTAAAAATAGTTTCGCCCAGGGTCTATTTGTGAAAATAACTTTGAGAAAGGGCCAAAATGAAAAAAAAAACCACGTTCGTGGAGAGCACGAGAGGAATCAAATCGACCGCGCGAGGGAATCGCAATCACTCCGTTGTCGGGCGTCAGTCTCCCGTCGCGTCGCGTCGCGTCGGGATCACCCTAGAGGAAACGCACACGTACGTCGTCGGGAGGGAGAGCGAGGCGCTACCCGCTCGTTCCGGTGCGCAGGCATCTGCTGCTGGAGCAGCGGCCGGGGAGCGAGAAGAGCAGGCAGGCCGCTTCGGTTGGCACGTCCATGTCAAAATATGGCGTTGAGAGCGATCGACGAGGCCGGCGTAGGACGGAGACGGTCGGTGATATTATCTTCGGCAGTCTTCCACGGGGTAGCCCACGGAAGTGATTTGTAATGCAGGGAAGATCGCAAAGATCGGAAGCAGGATGGTTAGGATGGACAGACACAGGGGTTTATACAGGTTCGGGCCGTCGACTCGACGTAATACCCTACGTCCTGTTTTGGGGTGTTGTATTGCGTGGATTTCGCTATGAATCGAGATGTGGTGAGTTGAGTTGGCTTGAGTTGTTTTGGAGGGGATCCCTGCTCGCCTTATATATCGGGGGGCAGGGTTACAAGTCGGTTTGTATCCGATCCTATCTCTAAGAATCATTTCCTTCTTTACAATAATTCCTATTCCAACTAGGACTTCTTCTTCCAGATCCTTCCTCCGTGCGCCGACTTGTCCCGCACGTCTTCAGGTCCAGAACGGTGGACTGGGCCGCCCCCTTTTGGTGGGCTGCCAGGCTTGCTCGTGAGGTACCCGGGTACTATATCCCCCACAGTAGCCCCCGAGCACTTCTTGACCGATCGTTGGCTGTAATTGATTCGTCTTTTCTTGCATGATCCGAGTGCTCCCAAGTTGTTTAAGATCTTATCCGAGTGATTTCGAAGAAGATCCGAGTGGTTTCGAGGAAAATCTGAGTGGTTTCGAGGAAGATCTGAATGCATGATCAGACGTTCCTGAAAACAATTCTTCAATTATGGCCATAGTGAGGGGAAGGAGTGCTCTTCTTCACGACGCGACAGCGAACTGAATACACTTAGCCCCCGGGCTTTGGGCAATTTTAGTATGAAATTGGCCAAAGGTCTTTAACTTTTATCCATCAATATCTTGATCTTCAATGGCGTGCACCTCCAGGTGCACCCATTGGGTGTAGCCCCCGAGCTTTGAGCAGAATAGAATATTCTGGTCAAGGGTCAAAAATAAAATATTATGAATCTCTTTTTGAACTCAATCCATCAATGGTGTGCACCTCCAGGTGCACCCATTGGGTGTAGCCCCCCGAGTCTTGTTACGACTCAGCATGATCGTGTCAAGACTCTGAAAGCCGTGAATTCTGACTGATTTTTTCAGCCCCCATGCCTCTGGACATGGATTTTAGATAATCTTTTCCTTCTGGGGCTTTTTTGTTTCCCCTTTATAAGGATTCTGTCCTCAAGTTCTTTGAACTTGGCATGACCTCCGAGTCGTGTCCCACGACTCAGCTTGACCATGTGGTAAGCCATCTTCTCGCAAGATTTATACTTGTCAGCATTTGACCCAGATTTCTGAGCGAATTTAGCGATAGTATCGCATGCCTTACGCAAAAATCAATTGCAAGGTTGCAATATTAATTGCAAAAGCAAGTCTGGCCGTCGACTAATTTTAGCCTCACGACCGAGTGGTTTCTGCCCCTGAACACTAGCTCAGGAACCCACAAATTTGTTAGCGTAACAGAACCGAAAGGTCGTGCTATATTTCAGCCCATTTAGGCCCACTACTCCGCAAAGTCCGTTGCTTCCTAACGGTTACTTTACGGAAGGCGAAATATCGCGAGATATCGCGACTCCTTACCGCATCTTTGAATTCAAAGCGACGGGACGTGCCTGCGTCGGTTGAGTTCCCGAGACACGCATCGCGCCGCGCGCGGGAGGAACGGTTCATTCCATTATAAGCCATCCCCGCCGCAATCTTCTTCCTTTACTCGCCATTTGCCTTCCCAGCGCTCCAGTTCTCCTCCGCGCGCAAGAGCAAACCCTAGATCCGCTCCCGCAGCTTTCCTCCTCAATCTTCAGCCCCCGCTCGTCGCCATGGCGCCGAAGAGGAAGGATGCCCCGAAGCGGAAGGAGAGGTCGCCGGGAAGGGCCCGGTTGTCCAAGGCCAAGGCCACCGTCGAAGTCGCCGTGGACCGCGCCGCCGAATGGAGGGAGTCCATCACCACCACCAGGCGCCTCGAGCAGCACGTCGTCGACGGCATCCTCCCCGACCAGCAAACCGCCGAGTGGCGCGCCGCCGCCGGTGAGTCTTTCCCCACCTCAAATTCCTCTGATTTGGTGGTGTTTGAGTCTTTCTTTCTTCGTGGTTTCGGCGTGCCCGCGCATCCTTTCCTCCGCGGGCTGCTGCACTTCTATGGGATCAGTCTTTGCGCACTGAATCCCAACTCCATTCTTCACATTGCCATCTTCATCAACCTCTGTGAGGCCTATCTTGGGATAGAGCCTCACTTCAATCTTTTTCTTCATCTTTTTCTTCTAAAACCTTATCCCAGAACCGAGTGCCCGCAAGTAGTCGGGGGCGCCGCATTCCAACTCCGCGAGGGTCGAACTCGGGAGTATTTTGATATCCCTTTTCTTACCTCCAACAAGGGGTGGCAGTCCGAGTGGTTTTACGTAGGAAACCACTCGCCTGCCATCTCTCCTGAAATCGATTCTCGTCCTGTTTCCTCCCAATCCTGGACTGCTCTTCCCAAGGAGAGTGAAATGGATCAGGTTCGGGAACTCCTGGGTCTCATAACCCAGTTGAAGGACAGAGGGTTGTCTGCCGTCGGAGTGGCAGCCAACTTCGTGCTGCGCCGGGTCCAGCCCCTCAAGCAGCGGGCTCATCCGGCGTATGAGTATTACGCCGAGGGGGACAACACGCGCGAAGCCCCCGAGCGTGTCGACAAAGTCCAAGCCGCCGCTCGGCTTGGCAAATTCTTCGCGACCGGAACCTCCCTGAGGACCACTGACTGTCCTCCGGCGTTCAACTTGGGAAATCCACGCCCTGAGGTATTTAGTCAATCTGTTGTTGTTTTTTATTTCAATTCCACCCATTGGGTGTAATCTCAGAACTGAACCCAACTTTTGCAGGGTCGAGCTGCCTTTGTATCCCTCCCTCCTTTGCCTGAGATGCCAAAGGGAGTGGATCAACCGGCTCGGCGCAGGGCCGTTGGAGCTAAAGAAGCAGTCGGGGGAAGTGAGAGTGACCTGCGCGATTCTGATATCACTCTGTCGTCCTCTCCTTCTCCCGACATGCTGTCTCCGAGTGGTGGGAAGGCTGCCCCTGCCCCGAAGAAGCGGAAGATCTCAACGGGGATCGTGATTGGGGATGCGCCAAGCCGCCGCCAACTCCTTATCTCTGAGTCGTCTGACTCGAAAGAAGATGAAGCTGGCAGTGCCGAGTCGTCAATCCTGCCGCCAATCACCAGCTCGGAGCAGTCTCCCCTTGCAGTAGTACCTCTGAGTGCTGCAAGTCCGAGGGACCTCCCTTCCCCCACTCGGAAAGGAAAGCGCCCGAGAATGCGCATTTCTACTCTGTAAGTATCCTTATCATCTCTTGATTTTCCTTTATGTTCTTCTATGAGTGATCCATATATGCTTTATCTTGTAGCACGCCGTCTGAGATCCCTTTCGCGGGTCCTGCGCCTCAGTCGGCTGTTGAGACCGAGATCCCATCAATCCAAATGCCAGAGGTGCCGACCCACTCGGCTGGTCTTCTCAGCGATCAGCCTGTGGGTCCGCCACCAGAGTCGTTGCGAGCACCAACCCCGCCTCCATCGAGTCCTACACCGGCGTCGCCGACCCCACCGCCAGTTCCTCAAGGCAGCCCCCAGCCTGCTCCTGTGGTTGAACCGACTGCAGCAGTGGAGGAGCCCCAGACTGCGGCGGTCGAAGTTGCTCCTGCGGTGGATGGCGCTCTGAGTGGTGGTGCTCCCATGACTCCTCTGGAGGAGTTCATGTCACTCCATCTTCGCATGGGCCAGATAGCCAAGGTATTTCCTGAGTTACTTATCTTATTGATGTCAAGTACCGAGTGGTACATCAATTCATATTGTCATCTGACTTGTCTTTGCAGGACTTAGCTGCTGATGCCGAGGCAAAAGCCTCGGTTATTCAAGAACTATCTTCTGCAGTCGCTAAGGCCGACTCCTTGGTGGCCCGAGTGGCTGAGCTCGAAGCTGCTGCGGCCCAACGCCAGGCTGAGTTGGAGGAAGCCCAGCGTACCACTCGCGATCTACGCGGGGAGGTAGAGCAGGCTAGGCTCAACGAGGCCCAGGCCGTGCACGAGCTCAGAGGTATGTTCTTCCTTATTTGTTTTTCTGTCAGACATGAATATATTATCCAGATCTAACTTTCTGTAGATTATCGGTATCGGATTATGTCCCAATTCGCAGAACTCACTGCCAAGGTGGCCCGGCTGCAAGGCGAGGCTGAGGCGCTGCGCACCGAGAGGATCGCGCTGGAGGACGCTATCCGAGTGGTGGCGGAGGAGATTGAGCCGGAGGCGTCATCGTCTTCGACTTCTATCCTCGACCGCGTTCGGACGCTCCCACGCTTCTTCCGGCGACAGCTCTGCTCCATCAGCCAGGCCAGCTGTGGTCATGTCCTGGCGGTGCTCAAGTCGCTGTTCCCGGCGTCGGACCTGGAGCCACTCAGCCACGGATACGCTGCCGGCACCTCCGAAGACGACGTGGGCAGACTGCTCCTTGAGGTCGAGCCTATCGCCAATGTCCTGTCCAAGGATGTTGTTGATGACTCTGATGAGGCGGCCCCGTCTGGTGCTGGTGACCCTGCAATGTAATATAGATAGAATATTTGTAGTATCTGATAGAACTAGTACTATTGAACAATGTTTAAGTTGTTGTTATTGTATATAAGTTTTTATGGGGCTACTACTCCCTTTCTTTCTGCGCTGGCCTTAATTTCTGAGTGGTTGACCTGTTACGGAGTAGATTAGCCTCGTTGGTCTCAGTCTCATGCCGTAGAGGAAATACGAGTAGTAGAAATAGATGAAAAATGAAATCAACTTTATTGATAACTCATTATAAATCTGCCGAGTCGTGGCTGGGGGTGAATACCCTCCAAAATCACTCAGAAAAACAAATCTAAAATAAAAAAGATAAATACATAACCGAATCAAACGTAGAAACGCTGTAAGTGCTCGATGTTCCATGGATTTGGGATGTCTACGCCGTCTTCCGTCATGAGGCGATATGAGCCTGGGCGACTCACTGACTTGATGATGTATGGCCCTTCCCAAGGGGACGCAAGCTTGTGCGCGCCCTTGGTGTCTTGCTTCCTCCTCAGAACCAAGTCGCCTGCTTCAAAGGACCTCTGCTTAACTGATCGATCGTGATATCGTCGCAGGATCTGAGCGTAACGCGCGGCTTGGATCTGGGCAGCCAATCTCCTTTCCTCGATGCTGTCGAGGTCTTCAATGCGCGCTACTTGCGCGTCGTATTCATCATAAAACTCCACTCGGGGGGAGCCGTATGCGAGGTCCGTTGGTAGGATAGCTTCCGAGCCGTAAACCAGAAAGAACGGGGTTTGCTTCGTGGCATGACTCGGCTGGGTGCGCAGCCCCCAGACTACAGCTGGCAACTCCTTGATCCATCGTCTGTCATGTTGCTTCAGCTGCTTGAATATCCGGGCCCTGAGCGCCTTGATTATTTCGCCATTGGCTCTTTCAACTTGGCCGTTGGCCCTTGGGTGCGCCACGGATGCAGGGCATAGCTTGATGTTCCTCTCGCTGCACCAGTCTTTAAACTCCTGTGCTACGAAGTTCGAACCATTATCTGTGATGATACGATTTGGGACTCCGAAGCGGTGGGTGATGTCGGTGAAGAACTCGATGGTCTTGGCTGCCGTGTGCTTTCTGACTGGTTTCACCTCAATCCACTTGGTGAACTTGTCAATAGCTACGAGGACATGGTCAAAACCACCAGGAGCCTTCTTGAATGGACCAATCATATCCAAGCACCAACAAGCGAAGGGTGATATTATCTCCGGCAGTCTTCCACGGGGTAGCCCACGGAAGTGATTTGTAATGCAGGGAAGATCGCAAAGATCGGAAGCAGGATGGTTAGGATGGACAGACACAGGGGTTTATACAGGTTCGGGCCGTCGACTCGACGTAATACCCTACGTCCTGTTTTGGGGTGTTGTATTGCGTGGATTTCGCTATGAATCGAGATGTGGTGAGTTGAGTTGGCTTGAGTTGTTTTGGAGGGGATCCCTGCCCGCCTTATATATCGGGGGGCAGGGTTACAAGTCGGTTTATATCCGATCCTATCTCTAAGAATCCTTTCCTTCTGTACAATAATTCCTATTCCAACTAGGACTTCTTCTTCCAGATCCTTCCTCCGTGCGCCGACTTGTCCCGCACGTCTTCAGGTCCAGAACGGTGGACTGGGCCGCCCCCTTTTGGTGGGCTGCCAGGCTTGCTCGTGAGGTACCCGGGTACTATATCCCCCACAGAGACGGAGGCAACAGGGGCATGGTCGGCACGGAGACGGGATGGAGCCATGGTTGGCAAAAGATGAAGAATAAGAGTGTAAAATGTATCCATGACACACAACTCGGACCCCCACGGCTCAACTATTTTAGCATTTCGGGTCGATCGGGTGATTTCGGTTTTCAAATCAGACAGTCTTGCAAAGCCGAATGCATCGTTGGAATTTCTTCCACCTCTAGCAATGGCACTCCCAATCTTCGATCCATGCCCGCCGCCACACCACCGAATCCTTCCTACTACACTAGGCCTTCGTTTTAAACAGACAACCGGGAGTCGAGATAAAGAGGCATGCAAAACAATCACGCACAAGCCTACATGTGTATATGGAGAAAGAGGCAGAGGATAGTGTTCTGGTGGTGCCTGACCACCTGTGCGTAAAGAACATTTCATTTGTTTTAGTTTAGTGCCGCCGTGGCCCATCACTACGTACATTGGATCTGGGGCATTTCCCACTTCCTCCACATGCCGGTCTATGTTCTTGAACTCCGGTTAACAAAATGGGGATCAATAATTTTTTTCTACCACCTTTTTTTAAACGAACCGGGCAGGAGAGCTGCCGATTATATTGATAAAGAAGAAAGCTCAGACTGAGCAAACAACAACCCCAAACAGCTATGGACGACCAGCTACAACCCTACCAACAACAACTACAACGACCAACATCCACAAACGAAGACAAGTACCCACAACAATAGCAAAAGCAACACGACAACCTCAACAAGCAAAAGCACCTAACGAAGCGACAAGGAAACCTCCGCAACGAAGTCCCAAAGGCACGACCTTTCAAACCCATTAGCGACTTGAGGAGGTCTGGCGGCAAACATTCCTTTAGGCGATCTGCGTAGTGTTGAATTGCATCGTCCTTGAGCTTCCCATCATTGCCAACAATGCCTAAGTCCTTTAACACACTGAGCTGGGCAAGGCGGGCACTTCGACGAAGCGATGACCTATCGTAGGACTTGGGCCGACGCCTTGCTATCGTGGTTAGTGTTGAAGGGGGACATAAAGGAAGACATGCAGGATCCTCACCCTTCTTAGCTATGATGGCTACAGAAGACACTTCCTGTATGGATGGATCCTCCAGCAACCGAGCCTCTTCTTCCTTGATCTCAAATGTAGATTGGATCGGACCTTCTTCAATGGTGATGAGAAAGATGGGATCCTCGACTGCCACATGAGTATCTGAGATTGCTTCCTCATCATCAGATGCATCCTCTACTAGAACAAACTCCTCGATTGAACTGGCAGCTTCTACCAACTTCTGATCTATGGGTGAGTCCGGGTGCATTTGTGAAGTTGAGGCCCTTGAAGGCACCTCGATGTCCTACTCTGTGGGCTTTTCAGAGTCTGAAATGTTCACACATGTGTCCTCACACACAAGGGAGTCCGTAGGCTTGCAAGCTGCTGCTAGAGAAGTGAGAATTGATGGTGTCGGAGAGCGTCGTACTGGAGAACAAGGACAAATAGCTATGCCATGTTAGGGACAAAATTATGCTCTTCACGTATCCCATCACACTCCAAATGGTTGGCCACACGTGCTAACCACAACTTGATGGTGGAAGCCTCCTCTCTCAAGGGTCGCACCAATTCCTCCAATCGAACAACAATTAGCTGTTGGAACTCTGTGCGCAATGACTCCACCAAAGGTGTGATCAAATTTGAAGTCAACAAAGCAGGAGAGGCACAACAACAACTGCGACAAACAGGATCAGTGTCTTTTTCACATGAACTGGGTCGCGAAGCCGACGACGTCTGGTGATGTCCATGCAATGGTGACCCAGCCACTACTTCAACCCAACTCCTTGTTTGTCGAGGATGGTGAGTTTGCACAGAGGGAGAGCCGACTCGCGAAGCAGGGGAAGGTGAGCCAAGAGGACAATGTCGCTCTCGATGCCCAGAGCGGCGACAACGGATGCAACGAAAGAAGTCTGCGCAGGAGCTGACCTGGTGACCCGGTGCAAGACAACGGTAACATCTACCCCGAGCCCATCTCTTGAAGGCGATGCTCCTCTCTGATGTAGCAGCGAAACTCAGCTTGCGCCTCTCAGGTGAGGCATTCGACGGCATCATGGTCTTCAGAAGCCGACCATCATGGTAGAGGAGCGGAGGTGCCGGTGTACAAGCGGAGTGACGCCCCAAGGATAGAGTAACTGGCAACGGAGAAGACGCAACAAGGACACGACGCACCTGGAGGAGTGGCCGCAGCAGACGAAATTCGCCTCCACGAACCCGACGGTGTACAAGCGCCTCACATCGTCGTAGCCACGTCCTGCTCTCTTCGCTTGTGGTCAGCCGAATTTGCCTTGGAGGTTGCTGCAGGTCGCAGATTTGACTCAGGAGGGACAACGGTGCAGTGCGGAAGTGGCGGTGTTGGACGACGGGGCCTGTTGAAATGGACGCCTGAGGCAGCCGCAAGCAGAGTAGCGGCCGAATCCGGCGAGCAGGAACCTCAAAGCGGCGGCAGGCGGCGGCGGCAGTGGTCCCTGCACACACGCGAGCAGCTTCCCCTCAAGTCGCGAATCCGTCGATTCCGGTGATGAGACCCATAGATCCGGCGTCTCCGGCAGCTGAGGGAGGCGGCGGCGGCGGCTGGGTGAGGGCAGAGGGGCGGGGACGGCGTCGGGCAGTGGAGGCTTCCAGCAACGTGTTGTGGTCGACGGCGGCGAGATGCTCGATGGGGAGGCGACGAGTTGTAGCAGGACACGGGGGAGTGGACGGCGCTGCAAGCTGGAGGCGAGAAACGGCCGGGGCACGCGCGCCCGGCGCCGCCGCCGCCCCTCTCCCTCGAGCACTCTGACCTCCGCCCTGCGACTCCCAAACCGTCAGACGAAGGATGCTGACGATGCTGGCTCCGGTACGTATACCCCACTCCTTCACTCTCGTTGGATCAGTCCAACAATCCAGAGAACCTCTGTCACCGTCATGCTAGGTCATACTTACTACATCCTCTTCTCCGTGCTACGACGGGTATGACCGATGACGCTACCGGCAAAAGGTGGCGATCTTCGTTTCCTGTTGTTCCTCCCGTGCGTGTGCGTGGCCGGTGACCGTGTGAGCCATGGGCACCCAACTCACAAAACCCCACCTGCATCGCTGCACCACCATGCCACGCCGCCACCACAGACCAAACGGTGTGGGGAGGGAACAACAGAAAACGAAATAAAGAACGGCCACAGCAGCGCGCGAGGAGTGGAAGCTCTGGTCCTTTGCCTCCCCGAAAGCTCCGAGACCGGCTGCCATGTTCCTGCTGTCCGTTTCTCTGTCCTTACTGCTGCGCCCATTTCGTCTGCCGTGAGAGCATGAAAGATTTCTACATTTCTTTACCAAAAGCCAGCAGGCAGCGTGGCAGCTGCCTGCTTTCCTGGAATCCATCACCACTAATCCTGGAGTCGCAGTAGCTTTTCCCTTGCAAGAACCGTGTGTCTATTTAAAGATGAAGTCGGATTTCGATAACTCGAATATGAATTCGAATAATCTTGAATACGAATACAAATGGATGTCCCGAATTAAAATACGCATTCTGATATTTACTTGATTTAAAATAACATTTACCTATTCTTTTATTGATGGTTTTTTAATAACAAATACAAGTGAGTATGAGTACATTCTACATAACAAGTGTTGACAAAGTTTGCACATTAAATATATCAACATTTATTTTAATAATTAACTAAATAAATAAATAAATCTATGGATACATATATATTTGAGAAGATACATAAACATTTATCAAAATAAATAGAAAAGTACATAAAAAATATTTTCACTAATAAATAGATAAACTAGATCGAGTATTTAAAATTAAACTAATGTTCAACTAATATTCATATGTCTTTGTTATTAAATTTAATGAAATCGGTAAGTAAAATTGTATATGATTTTTAAATAATTTTATGGGTACGCCATTAGTAATATTTAAAATTAATATCTTTAATTATTGACCATAAACATACTTTTAAATAGTTTTAGTGATATATTGTCATTACTAACTGTCGGTGCCAATCCTAAGGGGGCCCTAAAACGACGGTAACAACCAACTAAGCCACAGGAACGAATAAACTTAGCAAGAGCTAAGCGAGGCAGCATCGAGTCGCCGTCGGGCTCGAGGGTGCCCGGCACCCCTCGAGCGAATCGGAACTCCGCCTCGCTCGAGGCCTCCTCGCTCGAGGCCCGGAAGCCGCCCTCGACAACCCATCTCCGCCTCGCTCGAGGCCTCCCCTCGCTCGTGGGGCCCGCTGGTGGTTCACCTACCCCATGGACAAGAGCATTTAATGGCTCTGTACTGCTTTGGACGCGGAAGTCAAGCGACGAATCCTTCACCCATCTCCGGTCATCTCCACCAACTCCTGACACCGTGCGGTCATCCTCGACGCTGCGCGCAGACCCGTGCAGTGTGACAGGCCTGTGCTGTCACACTCCCCTGTTCCACCAACTCCGGTACGGGAACCCCTCGAACGGGCATGGGGAACCCTCGAAAGGATGCACGGTCTGCTGCGCTTGATGATGCTGCACGACGCAAGCCCTCAAAACCAGGAGCACAGGGAGCACGCATCATGACCAGGGGACGCCGCGTCACGTACCAGAGCCCCATACGCCAAGAAGTCGTATAATCCGACAACGCACGCCAGGACAGGAGCCACGCCTGCGACCATACCCCGTCATACGCTGTCACTGTGCCGAGCACTGTATTTTCCATGTTTGTAACTGCCCCTCTTTGGACTATAAAAGAAGGAGGCAGCCCCCCAGAAGCGCAGGACACGCTCACTCGCTCATTCACCGCCAAGTTCGCTAATAACACAACGCTCAACCTCCCACTCATTCTAAGGGACTTGGGGGCTCATCCTCCTCTCCCGCCAAGCTTGTAGCCCCCCTACTACGAGCACCCCGGTGCAAGGCAATATAGTGCGCAAGCACACCCTGCTGGACGTACGATCGAAAGATTGGAACCAGGATAAACCTCGTGTCATCTTGTTGCCCTTGCATTGACCATCGAGAGACGGGACACAGCGCATTTCTGTAGGTGTTTGGACCCCCTCTGGGTTCGGGCACCGACAGTGGCGCGCCAGGTAGGGGACTCGCGCTGTGGTCGACTTCCTGACCCACCAGTTCTCTCGATGGTGATCCGTACAGAGCGTCTAGTTGACCGCTGCTCCTACGGTTCGTCCGACCCGCTCCCGACCGGATTCACCATCTGGTTCGGGAGCCTGGAGTTTGAGGCCACCGGCAACGGCTACCTCATGCGGCTACTCTCAAGGGATGCGACTGCCACTGCCGCGACCGCCGCAGCGGCCACGCCGCCGCCACCAACGCCCAGGCGCAAAAGGCGCTCGGGGCAACGCTCACGATGGGCACGCATGGAGCGGCGCCGGGCAGCGCGCGCACGCCACCTCGACGACGTCGACCTCAGCGAGGGCACCGTCGCCAAGGACACAAAGACCGCGCCCCCATCGATGCCTCCGACCACGCGCCTGAACAAGGATGACGAAACTGAGCCGTCGCGTTTCCTGTATGGGATGCGCGGAGCGGACCTGGTTTACTCTTCATCAATCAGCACGGCGATGGACTGCCTACGACGATCTCGCTGGCCACCACCTGCTCTCGGTCCGGAACCTCATCGCGACCTCACCAGGCGACTCGTACCTCAGCACGGACACGGAGGGAGACTTCGCGAGAAGTCCCGGAGTGGGATTACTCCGGGCTTCGTGACCGCGAAGCTTTTGTGGCGTTTCAAGCCGCGGCGGATTACTGTCTCGATTACACCGACGACTCTAGCATAGGGGATCACGACCCTACGCGGGAGTGTTTCGTTGCAGCGGTGTTCGAGCCGGACACGGAGGACAACAGCCCCGCCGGGCCTCGAGACCCTGTGGGAGTTGTGGCACCCCGGCAAGCGGCACCGCCCGCGGGTGGCGACGCCGCGCTGATCCAAGCCCAGCTGATCCAAGTGCGGGAACTCGAGGCCAGCCTCGAAAACGAGCGACGCCAAGGTTCGACGGCTTCGTACCGCCCTCGAAACGGGGCGTCCTGGGCCCAGCAACTTCGTCCAGGAGGCGGGGCGCACCGCTCAGGCACGGATCATGGCCGACGACCACGGGGACGATCCCCTGGCCCTGGCAAGGACCAGCCAGAAGCTGATCGCCGCGGCAACGCTGATACGAGCAATGCCGGAGCCATCAACGCCGCAAGTCCGCAATCTGCGCCGCGAGGCGCAGGCCCTGGTCGAACAGGCCGCGGTGCAGCAGGCCGAAAGCTCCGCGTCCCGTATGCGATGTTCCGTCAGCACGGGAGTTGGAGGTGGAGCGCAAGACCGAGCGGAGTCAGTACTTACTCCTCTCAAGAGCCGGATGAAGGCCCCTGTGAAGGAGCGCATGCTGGACACGCGCGTTGACAAAGATGACGCCCGCCACATCCTTAACAAAAGGAAACTTGACGCCACCTCAGCCCACGGATACCACGCCCGACGCGGAGGCCGCTACGACAGCCGTGAGGACCGGAGCCCCTCGCCAGAACCCCCTGGCACTCGAGTATTCAGCCGCGAGATCCGGTCGGCACCGATACCTTCACGATTTCGATAGCCGACCACCATCGTCAAGTACTCCGGGGAAACCGACCCTCGAGTTTGGCTCAATGACTATCGCCTGGCATGTACGCTGGGTGGTGCGTCCAGCGATGAGGTCATCATCCGCAACCTGCCCCTCCACCTCGCGGACTCCGCGCGAGCATGGTTGGAGCAGCTACCTCCGAACCAGATCCATGACTGGAACGACCTCGTCGACACCTTCGTGGGCAATTTCCAAGGCACGTACGTGCGCCTGGGGAACCCCTGGGATCTTCGGCAATGCTGCCAGAAGCCCAGCGAGTCCCTGAGGGATTACGTTCGTCGCTTTTCCAAATGTTGCACAGACCTTCCGAACGTCGGCGATTTTGAGGTGCTCCATGCCTTCCTCTTGGGCACGACGAATCGAGGGTTGGTGCGCAAGCTCAGGCAGAAGCCCCCCACTTCCGTCAGTGGGCTGTTCAACATCGCCACGCGCTATGCCTCTGGCGAAGAGGCAGAGGGCGCCAACTTTGTCGACAAGAAAGGGAAGTGCATGGAAGGAATGCCCGCGGAGGGGAGCAAGCTCAAGGCCCCCGCCAAAAATCCAAAGCAGGGGAAGAAAGGGAAGAAGGTGCAGCAAGCGCCGCGAGGACAGGAACTCAACGACGACTCCGACGAGGCCCTCGCGGCGGACCCTGCCCGCAAGGGTCCAGGAGGACACCCTCGAGGTCCGGGAGTCTTCGACGACATGCTCAAGAAACCGTGCCCGTACCACAGGGGCCCGGTCACTCACACCCTCGAGCAGTGTGAGATGTTGAAGAAGTACTACAACCGCGTGGCCGCGAAGGAACAACGAAAAGGGGGACGCTGATGGCAAAGACAAGGGCTGATTCCCCCAAGTGGAGAATGTGTTCTTCATCTTCGGAGGGCCCACAGCCGACATGACACCTCGACAGCGCAAGCGCGAGCGTCGAGAGGTCCTTGCTGTGCACCGGGCGGCCCCAAAGTACCTCGATTGGTCGGAGGACACCATCTCCTTCAGCAGAGAGGATCACCCCGATTTCATCCCAAATCCGGGGCAGTATTCGCTCGTCGTCGACCCCGTCATCGGCAACACACGTTTCTCCAAGGTGCTCATGGACGGAGGAAGCAGCCTCAACATCATGTACGCTCCCACCCTGGAGCTCCTGGGGATCGGCAGGGACCAGCTATGCCCGAGCAAGGCGCCGTTTCATGGCGTCGCCCCGGGGAAGCGGGTCCAACCCCTCGGGCAGATCGACCTGCCGGTCTACTTTGGGACACCGGACAACTTCCGCAAGGAAGTCCTCACCTTCGAGGTGGTGGGATTTCAGGGACCCTATCACGCCATCCTCGGGCGACCATGCCACGCCAAGTTCATGGCCGTCCCGAACTACACCTACCTCAAGATGAAGATTCCGGGCCCAAAGGGAGTCATCACCGTGGGGTCCTCGTTCGAGCACGCCTACGAATGCGATGTCGAGTGCGTCGAACGCGCTGAGGCGCTCGCTGAGGACGATGCTTGCGTAGCTCGTCTGGAAGAGATGGTTCATGAGATCGATGACCCCGTGCCGAAGCATGTTGGCAGCTTTGAGCCAGCCGAACAAACCAAGGACGTGCCCCTCGACCCCAACGGCCCTGATGGTAGGGTGTTGAGGGTCAGCTCTACCCTCGATCGCAAATAGGAAGTGGTGCTCATCGACTTCCTCCGTGCCAACGCCGACATCTTTGCGTAGAGTCCCTCGGATATGCCCGGCATACCGAGGGAGGTCGCCGAGCACTCCCTTGATATCCAGCCCAACTCCAGGCCAGTGTGCCAACGTCTTCGACGCTTTGACGAACAGAAGCGTCGAGCGATTGGAGAGGAGCTGCGCAAGCTCTTGGAGGCCGGATTCATCAAGGAGGTTTTCCATCTCGTGTGGCTAGCTAACCCTGTATTAGTTAAGAAAAAGAATGGGAAATGGCGGATGTGTGTAGATTACACTGGTTTAAATAAAGCATGTCCCAAGGTTCCTTTTCCTTTGCCACGAATTGATCAAATTGTGGATTCCACCGCGGGGTGTGAGCTCCTTTGCTTCCTTGATGCATATTCCGGCTATCACCAAATAAAAATGAGAGAATCTGACCAACTCGCGACTTCTTTCATTACCCCCTTCGGCATATATTGCTACACTACGATGCCATTTGGGCTTCAAAATGCGGGAGCTACGTACCAGCGATGTATGGTTCGGGTCTTCGGAGACCAGATCGGGCGCACCGTGGAAGCATATGTCGACGATATCGTTGTAAAATCCAAGAAGGCGGACGACTTGGTTCACGACTTGCGTGCCGCTTTCGAGGCTCTCCGGGCCGCTGGTGTAAATCTTAATCCGGAAAAGTGCGTTTTCGGAGTGCCGCGTGGCATGTTGTTGGGTTTTATAGTCTCCCAGCGGGGCATCGAACCCAACCCCGAGAAAGTCGCTGCCCTCGAGCGAATGGGTCCAATCCAGGATCTGAAAGGGGTCCAGCGGGTCCTGGGATGCTTAGCGTCGCTAAGTCGCTTTATATCTCGACTAGGAGAAAGGGGCTTACCTCTGTACCGGCTCTTGAGAAAGCACGAACGCTTCTCCTGGACCCCAGAGGCACAGGAAGCCCTCGATAAGCTCATCGCGTCACTCTCAATGTCGGTGATATGATCTCCGGCAGTCTTCCACGGGGTTGCCCACGGAAGTGATTTGTATGTAGGGAAGATCGCAAAGATCGGAAGCGAGATGGTTAGGGTGGACAGATACAAGGATTTAGACAGGTTCGGGCCGTCGACTCGACGTAATACCCTACGTCCTGTTTTGGGGTGTTGTATTGCGTGGATTGTTCTCTTGAGAGATTTCTTGATATCTGGAGGGGGTCCCTGCCCGCCTTATATATCGGGGGGCAGGGTTACAAGTCGGTTTGTAGCCGATCCTATCTCTAAGGATCCTTTCCTTCTTTACAATAACTCCTATTCTAATCAGAATTTCTCCTTCCAGATCCTTCCTACATGCGCCGACTTGTCCCGCACGTCATCAGGTCCAGAACGGTGGGCCGGGCCGCCCCCTATTAGTGGGCTGCCAGGCTTGTTCGTGAGGTACCCGGGTACTATATCCCCCACAGTAGCCCCCGAGCACTTCTTGGCCGATCGTTGGCTGTAATTGATCTGTCTTTTTCTTGCATGATCCGAGTGCTCCCAAGTTGTCTAGGACCTCATCCGAGTGGTTTCGAAAAAGATCCGAGTGGTTTCGAGAAAGATCCGAGTGCATGCTCAAACGTTCCTGAAAACGATTCTTCAATTGTAGCCGTAGTGAGGGGAAGAAGTGCTCTTTTTCACGACGCGAAAGCGAAGTGTATACACTTAGCCCCCGAGCCTTGGGCAATTTTAGTATGAAATTGGCCAAGGGTCTTCAACTTTTCTCCGTCAAAATCTTGATCTTCAATGGTGTGCACCTCCTGGTGCACCCATTGGGTGTAGCCCCCGAGCCTTGAGCAGAATAGAATTCTGGTCGAGGGTCAAAAATAAAATATTGTAAAGCTCTTTTTGAACTTAATCTATCAATGGCGTGCACCTCCAGGTGCACCCATTGGGTGTAGCCCCCGAGTCTTGATTCGACTCGGTACGATCGTGTCAAGACTCTAAAAGCCGTAAATCCTGACTGAATCTTTCAGCCCCCATGCCTCTGGGCATGGATTTTGAATAATTTTCTCCTTTTAGGGCATTTTTATTTCCCCTTCTTAGGAATCTTTTCTCAAGTTCTTTGAACTCGGCGTGACTCCCGAATCGTGTCCCACGACCCAGCTTGACCATATGGTAAATCACCTTCTCACAAGATTTATACTTGTCAGCACTTGACCCAGATTTCCGAGCCAATTTAGCGATAGTATCGCATGCCTTACGTAAAAATCAATTGCAAGGTTGCAATATTAATTGCAAAAATAAGCCTGGTCGTCGACTAATTTTAGCCTCACGACCGAGTGGTTTCTGCCCCTGAACACTAGCTCAGGAACCCACGTAATTGTTGATTAACAGAACCGAAAGGTCGTGCTATATTTTAGCCTATCAAAGACTTAAGTCAGCCCATTTAGGCCCATCAATCCTGTTAAGCCCATTGTTTCCTAGGGAAACTAACGGTTGCCGCATGAAGCCAGAATATCGCGAGATATCGCGACTCCATATCGCATCTTTGAATTTAAAGCGACGGGACGTGCTAGCGTCGGTTGAGTTCCCAAGACAAACATCGCGCCGCGCGCGGGACGAACGGTTCATTCCATTATAAGCCATCCCCGTCGCAATCTTCTTCCTTTCCTCGCCATTTGCCTTCACAGCATCCAAGTTCTCCTCCTCGCTCAAGCGCAAACCCTAGATCCATTTTCATAACCTCAAATCTTCAATCCCCAACCTCTGCGAAAGGAGGCGCCGAAGCGGAAGGAGAAGTCGCCAGGGAAGATTCGGTCGGTCAGGGCCAAGACCGCCGTTGGTGTCTCTGTGGACCGCGCCACCGAGTGGAGGGATTCCACTACCACCACCAGGCGCCTCGAGCAGCACGTCATCGACGGCATTCTCCCGGACCAGCAAACCGCCGAATGGCGTGCAGCCTTCGGTGAGTCTTTCCCCACCCCAAATTCCTCTGATTTGGTGGTGTTCGAGTCCTTTCTTTTGCGCGGATTTGGTGTTCCTGCACACCCCTTTCTCCGCGGCTTGCTTCATTTCTATGGGATCAGTCTCTGCGCACTGAACCCAAATTCCATCCTTCACATTGCTATTTTCATCAATCTCTGTGAGGCCTATCTTGGGATAGAGCCTCACTTCAATCTCTTTCTCCATCTTTTCTTGCTGAAGCCTTATCCTGGCACCGAGCGCCCGCGTGTAGTCGGAGGCGCCGGGTTCCAGCTCCGTGAGGGTCGAACCCAGGAATATTTTGAAATTCCTTTTCCTACTACCAATAAAGGGTGGCAATCCGAGTGGTTTTACATAGGGAACCACTCGCCTGCCATCTCCCCTGAAATAGATACCCTGTCCTGTCCCCTCCAAGTCCTGGAGCTCTCTCCCCAAGGACAGCGATATGGATGAGGTTCGGGAGTTGCTGAGCCTCATTGCCGAGCTGAAGGATAGAGGGTTGACTGCCGTAGGAGTGGCAGCCAACTTCGTGCTGCGCCGGATCCAGCCCCTCAAGCAGCGGGCTCATCCGGCATATGAGTACTACGCCGAGGGGGACAACACGCGTGAAGCCCCCGAGCGTGTTGATAAAGGCCAAGCTGCGGCCCGGCTTGCCAAATTCTTTGCTTTAGGGACTTCCCTGAAGACTTCTGATGGCCCTCCGGCATACAACTTGTCAAATCCTCGCCCTGAGGTAATGAATCGATTTGTTGCTGTTTATGTTTTCAATTCCACCCATTGGGTGTAATCTTGATGAAGAGCTGAACCCAACTTTAAAATGCAGGGTCGAGCTGCTTTTGTTTCAATCCCGCCTCTGCCTGAGATGCCGAAGGGAGTGGACCAGCCGGCGTCGCGCAGGGCCGGTACTTCTGAAGAAGCACTCGGAGGAGCCGAGGATGACTTGAATGACTCGGATATCAGTCTGTCATCCTCACCTTCTCCGGATGTGTTGTTGCCGAGTGGTGGCAAAGCTGCCGTCGTCCCGAGGAAGCGAAAGAGCTCTACTTCAACGGGGGTCGTGATTGGGGATGCGCCGAGCCGTCGCCAACTCATCCTCACCGAGTCATCTGACTCGGATGATGACGAAGATGGTGATGCCGGGTCATCAATCCCGCCCTCAATTATTAGCTCAGAGCATTCGCCCCTTGCCATAGTACCTTTGCGTACTGCAAGTCCAAGGGACCTTCCTTCCCCCACTCGGAGAGGAAAGCGCCCGAAAGTGCGCGTATCTACTCGGTAAGAGATATTGTCAACATTTTATTGACTTTTATGTTTTCCTGTGATTGCTCCTTATTTGCTTTGTCCTGCAGCACGCCGTCTGAGATCCCCTTTGCGGGTTCTGCGCCGCAACCAGTCGGCGAGACAGAGATCCCAGCGATCCAAGTGCCAGAAGTATCTTCCCACTCGGCTGATCCTCCTAGCGATCAGCCTGTGGAGCCGCCACAAGAATCACCGCGCGCACCAACCCCGGCTCCGCCGAGTCCTGCTCAAGCGTCACCGACCGTACTGCCAACTCTTCCCCTGGGCAGCCCCCAGCCTGCTCCTGTGATTGAGCAGACTGCGACGATGGAGGGGCCCCAGATTGCAGAGGTCGAAGTCGCTCCTGCAGCGGTCGTGACTCCGGGTGATGATGCCGCTATGACTCCTTTGGCGGACTTCAAGGTGCTCCTTCGTCGCCTGGGACTGAGGGCCGAGGTATTCCTGAGCCACCTTTCCTGTTTAAGTAGAGTACCGAGTGGTACAGTTGTTTGTTGTGTCATCTGACAATCGTTTGCAGGAAATAACTGCCGATGCCGAGGCCAAAACCTCGGAGATTCAAAGGCTTGTTCCTGCAGCCGCTAAGGCCGACTCCCTGGTGACCCGAGTGGCTGAGCTTGAAGCCGCTGTGTCCCAACGCCAGGCCGAGTTGGAGGAAGCCCGGCGCACCAACCGCGATCTTCGCGGAGAGGTGGAGCAGGCTAAGCTCAACGAAGCCCAAGCCGCACAGGAGCTTAGAGGTATGCTATTCTTTTTATGTCAGACGTGAACATACTGTCCAGATCTGATTTTCTGTAGATTACGGGTCCGGATTATGGCCCAATTTGCAGAACTCACTGCTAAGGTGACTCGTCTGGAAGGCGAGGCGGAGGCACTGCGCACCGAGAAGTGCGCGCTGGAAGATGCTGTTCGAGTGGTGGCGGAGGAGATCGAGCCGGAGGCAGCATCGCCTTCAGCTTCTATCCTCGACCGCACTCGGGCGCTTCCACGCTTCTTTCGGCGCCAGCTTCGCTCCATCAGCCAGGCCAGTTGCGGTCATGTCTTGGCCATCCTGAAGTCTCTGTTCCCATCATCAGATCTGGAACCACTCGGCAGCGGGTATGCTGCTGGCACCTCTGAAGATGATGTGAGCAGGCTGCTGCTGGAAGTGGAGCCGATCGCCAATGTTCTGTCTAAGGACGTTGTCGATGAAACTGATGATGCAGGCCCTTCTGGTGGTGGTGACCCTGCAAGTTAAATTTGATAGAAGATCTGTAGTATGTGACAGAAGTAGTACTTTTGAACAATGTTTAAGCCTTTGTTATTGTATATAAGTTTTTATCGAACTACTACTCCCTTACTTTCTGCGCTGGCCTTAATTTCTGAGTGGTTGACCTGTTACGGAGTAGATTAGCCTCGTTGGTCTTAGTCTCATGCCGCCGAGCTTTGTCGTGCGTGTAGAGCTTTGACTTGGCGAGTACTTTCCCCCACGATTTAAAGTTTGTTCCACTCATACTTTATGTGCGTGACGCGAAAGAGGAAATTCGAGTAGTAGATATAATGTAGATAGAAGATGAAATCAACTTTATTGATAATTCATATGACATTTATAATTCTGCCGAGTCGAAACTGGGGATGATTATCCACAAAAAACCACTCGGGAAAACATATCTTAATGAAAAAAAGATGAATACATAACTGAATCAGGCGTAGAAACGCTGTAGGTGCTCGATGTTCCATGGATTTGGAATGTCTACTCCGTCTTCTGTCATGAGGCGATATGAGCCTGGGCGACTCACTGTCTTGACGATGTATGGTCCCTCCCAGGGGGACGCAAGCTTGTGCGCGCCCTTGCTGTCTTGCTTCCTTCTCAGAACCAAGTCGCCTGCTTCAAAAGACCTCTGCTTGACGGTTCGATCATGATACCGTCGAAGGACCTGAGCGTAACGCGCGGCTTGGATCTGGGCGAGCCAATCTCTTCTCCTCGATACTATCGAGGTCTTCAATTCGCGCTACTTGCGCGTCGTATTCATCATAGAATTCCACTCGGGGCGAGCCGTATGAGATGTCCGTTGGTAGGATAGCTTCCGAGCCGTAAACCAGAAAGAACGGGGTTTGCTTCGTGGCACGACTCGGCTGGGTCCGCAGCCCCCAGACTACAGCAGGCAACTCCTTGATCCATCGGCCATCATACTGCTTCAGCTTCTTGAATATACGGGCCCTGAGTGCTTTGATTATTTCGCCATTGGCTCTTTCAACCTGGCCATTGGCCCTTGGGTGCGCCACGGAGACGGGGCATAACTTGATGTTCCTCTCGCTGCACCAATCTTTGAACTCCTGTGCTACGAAGTTCGTACCATTATCTGTAATGATACGATTTGGGACTCCGAAGCGATGAGTGATGTCGGTGAAGAATTCGATGGTCTTGGCTGCCGTGTGCTTTTTGACTGGTTTCACCTCGATCCACTTGGTGAACTTGTCAATAGCCACTAAGACATGGTCAAAACCACCCGTCGCCTTCTTGAATGGACCAATCATGTCCAAGCACCAACAAGCGAAGGGCCAGGACATTGGTATAGTCTGCAGCTGTTGTGCTGGTGCGTGTATTTGCCTTGCAAAATACTGACACCCTTGGCAATGCCGCACAATGTTTTCTGCGTCTGCTACAGCAGTCGGCCAGTAGAAACCAGACCGGAAGGCTTTACCAACAATGGTTCTGGCCCCGGCGTGATTACCACAGATGCCTTTGTGTATGTCTGTCAAGAGCTCAATACCCTCTGCGCGACTCACGCACTTCTGGAGAATTTGAGAGGCTCCAGATCGACGATACAACTTTTCTCCGATGATGACGTAGCTTTTACTGCGCCGCACGATTTGTTCGTGGAGCGATTTCAGATCTTTTCCATCTTCTGCGACCTCTGAGGGCAATATGCCGCTGTCAAGATAGTCGATGATTTGGGTCCTCCAGTCCAATGCTTCGTCTACCACTAATGTGGCAGACTCCAGAGATTCTCCGACTTGTTGCTCCGCGACAGTGCCATCCGGGTTTATCTTAATAGATGGTTTAGTAAGATCTTGGATGAAAACTCCGGGTGGGACGCCTTCACGGGTGGACCCCATCTTGGCAAGCTCATCAGCTGCCTTGTTATAGTCGCGCACCACGTGATGGAACTCTAAGCCATAGAATTTCCCTTCCAATTTCCGTATTTCCTCGCAGTAAGCATCCATCTTCTCATTGGACCTGGACCAATCCTTGTTTACCTGGTTTATGACCAGGGCAGAGTCCCCGCGTACCATCAGGCGTTTGATGCCCAAAGATACGGCGATGCGGAGACCGTGCAAGGCTGCTTCATACTCGGCTGCATTGTTGGATACTGGGAACATGATTTGAAGGACGTATTTTAGTTCCTGTCCACTGGGGGAAATCAGGAGTACGCCTGCGCCGCCTCCTTTGATCTGGAGGGAGCCATCAAAGTACATCTCCCAGTACTCAACTATCTCGTTGTCAGCCGGAGCTTGGTTCTCTGTCCAGTCTGCTACGAAGTCGGCCAAAACCTGAGACTTGATAGCAGTACGTGGAACAAAGGTTATTTGGTGAGCGGCCAATTCTATTGACCACTTGACGATTCGGCCGCTGGCGTCTCGGTTATGGAGTATTTCCCCTAAAGGATTTTCGCTCACGACCGAGATTGGATGGGCCTCAAAGTAATGTTTCAGCTTTCTTGCTGAGATGAGAACTCCGTAGAGTAACTTCTGCACATGGGGATAGCGTACCTTGGACACGGTCAGGACCTCGCTGACGAAGTAGACTGGTCGCTGAACTCCATATGCGTGCCCTTCTTCAGGGCGCTCGACCACTAGTACCGTGCTAACCACTCGGGGGGTAGCAGAGATGTAGAGGTAAAGCTGTTCCCTTGGTTGAGGTGGGACGAGGATGGGCGGCTTCTGCAAGTAATCCTTGAGTTCCTGGAAAGATTGTTTCGCCTCGTCATCCCACACGAACTTGTCCTGCTTCTTGAGCAGTTTGAAAAACGGCAATCCGCGGACGCCGAGTCGTGATATGAAACGACCGAGCGCTGCCATGCATCCAGTAAGCTTCTGCACATCCTTCTGACAGGTTGGTGGTAGCATCTTGGTGATGGCCGTGATCTTCTCGCGGTTTGCCTCGATGCCGCGGTTGCTGACCATGAAGCCGAGTAGTTTACCTGAGGGGACTCCGAAGACACACTTTTCCGGGTTGAGCTTCCACCGGAATTTACGTAGGCGTTCGAAGACCTTTGTCAGGTTCTCTATCATGTCCTCGGGGTTCATGATCTTGACCACGATGTCGTCGATGTAGGCTTCTACTATGTCTGGAATCAATTGATCCAGACACGCTTGGATGGTCCTCTGGTAGGTTGCGCCTGCGTTCTTCAGACCGAAGGCCATTGTATTGTAACAATAGGCGCCGAACGGCGTGATGAACGCGGTCTTTATCTGGTCTTCCAGTTTTAGGCCTATCTGGTGATAGCCTGAGTAGCAATCGAGAAAACAGAGCAGGGCGGAGCCTGCCGTGGAATCAACGACTTGATCGATGCGGGGGGGAACGAAGGGGTCTTTAGGGCAAGCTTTGTTGAGATCTGTGTAGTCAACGCACATTCTCCATTCATTATTATTCTTTTTCCTTACAAGAACTGGGTTAGCTAACCAGTCGGGGTGAAACACCTCCTGAATAAAACCAGCAGCTAACAGCTTTGTAATCTCTACCCTAATCGCCTCCTTGCGGTCCTGCGCGAATCGACGAAGCCTCTGCTTGATCGGTTTAGCAGTCGGATTGACCTTCAAGGAGTGCTCGGCAAGTTCCCTTGGGACACCTGGCATATCGGATGGTTTCCACGCGAATATGTCGGCGTTTTCCCTTAGGAATTTGACGAGCACTTCTTCCTATTTGGGGTCTAGCTCGGCCCCGATGATGGCCGTCTTCTTCGGGTCGTCCAGGTCCAGCGAGATCCTCTTCAGCTCCGTCTCCTTGCTTGGTGCGATGGCTTCTCTCGCGGGCCTCTTGGCGGGGATCTCCAGAGAGTCCTTGTCCACCTCCTGCGATGCAGCCAGTACTTGCGTCATGCGCTTCGACATGTCCAGGGCAGCTGCCGCGTTGAGGGTCTCCTGTTCGCAGGTGTAAGCGACTCGGATGTCCCCCAAGACGGTGATTACGCCCTTGGGTCCTGGCATCTTGACCTGCAAGTAGACGTAGTGAGGGATCGCCATGAACTTGGCGAGCGCCGGCCTCCCGAGGATGGCGTGATATGCAGTCTCAAAGTTGGCCACCGTGAACTGCATGTGCTCGGTCCGGTAGTTGTTCCGGTCTCCGAAAGTAACGGGCAATGTGATGTGCCCGAGTGGTTCTGCCCCCTCTCCCGGTATCAGACCGTAGAACGAGGATTGGGGGGACGCAGGTCGAGAGTGGTCAGGCCGAGCTCCTTCAATGTGTTAGCAAAGAGGATGTTCAGGCCACTGCCACCGTCGACTAGCACCTTGGTGAGCTGAACGTTGCGGATCGTCGGAGCTACTACCAAGGCGTGGGATCCGGGCTTCGGTATGAAGCTCGGGTGATCTTCCCGGGTGAAGGTGATCGGAACTTCCGACCACTTGAGGTACTCAGGTACCGATGGCTCCCTTGCGTGCATGACCTGGCGGTGGGTGAGCTTTTGCTGGCGCTTCGTCTCGAATCCTTCCGGTCCGCCGTAGATCATACGGACCACTCGGTCGGCCTCCTGAAACTCGTCGCCGGGCTCGTCGGTCCGCCTGTCCTCTCTCGGGGAACTATCGTTCCTCTTTCTGTAGGGAGGGCCTCTGTTGCCCCCAGTGAAGGCTCGCTTCAGCCCGTAGCACTCTCGTGCCGAGTGCTTGTGCTTGTGGTATGGGCATTGCTCATCGAGCATGCGCTGGAAATCCTCTGGAGTTACCCGGCCTCTGGGCCGGTCCAGAGTGGCGACCATATCGCCCTCGCTCTTCTTCTTGCGAGGGTGACTGTCGCTGCGACGATGGTCGTCGTGTCGATCTTCGTCCTCGCGGCGGTCGCGCTTGCGGGTCGTCTTGTTCTCCTCCTCCCAGCGATTCTTGATCTCGCTGAGTTGTTCCTTCTCCGCAATCTCCGCGTCCGCCCACGTGCTAGCGACCCGGAACATGTCATTGACAGTCGCGGGTGGCTTCCGAGTCCACTTGTGGATCAGTCTTCCGTCGGAGATGCCGTTTTGGAAGGCGGTCATCACCTCCTGATCCGTCACGTCCGTGATGGAATTGCGCTTCTCCGAAAACCTGCGCACGAAGTCGTGCAGGGTCTCGTTCTTGCGCTGTCGTATCTGGCCGAGGAGCCGCTTGCTCCCGGGCCTCTCCCATGTTCCGAGATAGTTACCGATGAAGAGTACGGTAAGCTGATCCCAGTTGTCGATGGCGTCCTGCGGGAGTCCTGCTAGCCAGTTGCGGCAGTCTTTGGTCAGCATGATGGGAAGGTAGTTCGCCATCACGTCCTCGTCGCCGCCAGCCGCTTGTACGGCGGTGTAGTAGATCTGAAGCCATTGGGATGGATCAGACTTCCCGTCGTACTTGTCGATGTCTGATAGCTTGAAGCCTCTGGGCCATGTTACGCTCCTCAAGCGCTCAGTGAACGACTGGAATCCGCCGATCCGACCTCTGGGGCGGGAACCACTCGGATCCGAGCCGTCTGTCGTCCTTGGGGGAGTGTGCTCCCTCCTGCGATCCCGATCCCTGGGTGGGGAACGGGTCCTCCGATAGGTCCGAGTCCTGGGTGGAGTTCGGTCCCGTCGGTAGGTTCTGCTGCGCGGTGGAGTTTGCTCCCGTGGCGGGGTCGGCCGCCTTCGTGGGGGAGCCGCTCGTCCTCGCGACGGAGTCGGTCGTCGAGGTGGAGTACGACCGCCGTCGTTGCCGCGCCTGGGGCTACCGGAGGGATCAGAGTAGTCAGTATACTCTGACTCCGTCGAGTAGCCGCTTCTGTTGGAGTTACGACGGGGATTCCCATGATCCCGATCGTATTCTTCGCGACGTCGGATCTCTTCGCGATGACGCTCCTCAGTGCTGCTGCGGATGACGTCCCTCGCGTCTCGGTCTCTGTTGATCGTGTCGCGAAGATCTTCATCACGCTCCGATCCACCGCTGGTCCGGCGTCGAGACGGCCCGGGCTCAGAAGCGGCCGTACGTGCTCTGCTCTGCATCTGGTGGACCTGGACGGAGGCGGCCTGCACGAAAGCCCTTACCTTTTCCAGGCCTGGAGTACTGGGTGGTAGCCGACTGATTTCCTCGTCGATGGTGACGAGGTTCTGGACCGGCGTCTCGTAGACGTCGAATCCGTTGTACTCGAACATGCCGTCGCGCATCAGGTTCCGACTGCTTCTCCTGTCGCGTCGATCCCGATGACGACGATGATCCTCCGAGGGTGGTTCTCGAAGTTGAGCGGTGCCAGATCCTGATGCGTTGGCGCCGTGTGGTCGGGCGGCTCTGCGAGTCGCCCGATTGGCGTTGCGTCCTCGGCGCTGATCCCTGGCTTCAGTTGTCTCGTCGGCCGGGGTGAGTTCGTCCTCCGACACGGGGTTAGGTGGCGTCGATGGTGCCACCATGTAGCAGTATGACCCGGCTCCTCCTTGCGCGAGGTAATCTTCCTCGGACTCGGAAAGGTCGGTTGTGGGCGTGCCACGCTCCAAGCTACTCGGAGTCGATCCTCCGGGTGATCCTAGCAGTTCCGGCTCCGTGGAGGAGTCGGACGCGGTGTAACCCTCTTGCAGGTCGTCCAGGATTGAGGGTCCCCATGGGTTTGACTCGTAGGAGTCGCTCTCAGAGGGGGAATCATCCGCCTGGACGATGTCCTTCATCTTCTGCTGCCGGGTAAGCGCGCGGAAACCGGGGGTCTGGATGGTGATGACCTCAGGGCTCGGGACGCGCGTCTGCTGAGCGTTTACGCTCTGAGAGGACTCGGCGACGCGACTCTCAAGAGCCGGATCGGATCCGAGTGGTTGCTGATCTGCTCCCGACTGGTTGGGCCTCGCGTTTTGCGATGGACTCAGTGGGGCAGAAACGGCGCGATCAGATGCGATCGGACCGGATTGGGCCGTGATGGCCGAAGTCGGCGCCAGAGAGGAAACCTCCGTGGCGGTCGTAGCTCCTGCCGCTTGGGTATCCAAGGCGGCGGCGGTGATGTTCCCGAACTGGATCTCGAATCCGTCGACGTCCGGGAGGTTGCAGCTGTCCAAGATTTGACGCGGTCCATCGGGCTCACCAGATTGATCTCGGCGATATCCCCTACCTGGCGCGCCACTGTCGGTGATATGATCTCCGGCAGTCTTCCACGGGGTAGCCCACGGAAGTGATTTGTATGTAGGGAAGATCGCAAAGATCGGAAGCGAGATGGTTAGGGTGGACAGACACAAGGATTTAGACAGGTTCGGGCCGTCGACTCGACGTAATACCCTACGTCCTGTTTTGGGGTGTTGTATTGCGTGGATTGTTCTCTTGAGAGATTTCGTGATGTCTGGAGGGGGTCCCTGCCCGCCTTATATATCGGGGGGCAGGGTTACAAGTCGGTTTGTAGCCGATCCTATCTCTAAGGATCCTTTCCTTCTTTACAATAACTCCTATTCTAATCAGAACTTCTCCTTCCAGATCCTTCCTACATGCGCCGACTTGTCCCGCACGTCATCAGGTCCAGAACGGTGGGCCGGGCCGCCCCCTATTGGTGGGCTGCCAGGCTTGCTCGTGAGGTACCCGGGTACTATATCCCCCACACTCAAGTTCGCCAATCCTTACGCCACCAAGAGACGGGGAAACTCTCTATCTATACGTGGCTGCCAAAACCCAAGTGGTTAGCGCGGTCATTGTGGTAGAAAGAGAAGAAGAAGGCCATGCGCTGCCGGTACAACGGCCAGTGTACTACATAAGCGAAGTGTTGTCGGAAACCAAGACACGGTATCCGCAGGTCCAAAAGCTGTTGTACGCGATCGTGCTGGCCGAAGAAAGCTGAGACATTATTTCGTGGCGCACCCGGTGACTGTGGTCTCTTCGTTCCCTTTGGGGGAGATAGTCCGCAACCAGGACGCGTCTGGAAGGATTATCAAATGGTCGGTGGAACTGATGGGCGAAATGCTCACGTATGCACCTCGTAAAGCCATCAAGTCCCAAGTTCTCGCGGATTTCGTCGCCGAGTGGACGGACACGCAGCTACCCCCGCCTCAGATACAAGCAGAATGTTGGACCATGTACTTTGATGGGTCCGTGATGAAAACTGGGGCGGGAGCCGGGCTTCTCTTCATCTCACCGCGCGGGGAGCACATGCGCTATGCGGTACGGCTGCACTTCCCCGCGTCCAATAACATGGCTGAATATGGAGCCCTCCTCAATGGGCTCCATATCGCCATCGAGTTTGGTATCAAACGCCTCGACGTCAGAGGAGACTCGCAGCTAGTCGTAGATCAAGTAATGAAGAACTCGAACTGCCACGATGAGAAAATGGAGGCATACTGCCACGCAGTACGGCGCCTCGAAGAAAAATTCCTCGGCCTTGAGCTCAACCACATTGCGCGCAAGTACAACGAAGAAGCGGACGAGTTGGCAAAAATTGCGTCGTGGCGAATCACGGTTCCCCCGAACATCTTCGCCCGCGACTGCCCGAGACCCTCCGTCGAGCCCCAGCGTCCGGATACGGCTTCACAAGCACCCTCGAGGGAGGCTCGTGTCGAGCCT